>CM077167.1:120619365-121136247 GCA_039583875.1 Platanthera guangdongensis | reverse complement strand
ATCTTAACTTTTGTCCCAGCCACCTTGCTCTTGATGATGGAGTCTCATCTCGGAGTCTTGCGGTAGAGAAGAACTCCAGCACTCTTTATCCAGAACTTTGCAAGGGTGCTCCAATACGAAGGTTAGCCCAGCCTCTTCTAGCATTAGAATGATATTGCCGGAACTCGTCCGAGGCATGAGAAAATCCAGTGCGAACCACGACTAGCAGCCAGAAATCAAGCCTGCAGTCGTCCTGGAGCCATTGAAGATCTAGAGAGAAGTCCTACTCTAAGCATTAATGAACATTCAAAAGAAAGCATCACTAGTGAGGCGTCCAAGTGCGGGTGAGGAGGAGGTTACCTAGGGCTTACCGGAAGTGGGTTGATGAGCTTCGGGAAGATCTTCGGTGGATGGAAGAGTATCCTGTGGGGTTCGCCTTGCTAGAACCTTGCGGTCACAGGGACACTTCGCTAGAACCTTTGTGGGGTTCGGCCTGCTAGAATCTCACGGGAAGAAGATGGAAACACAGCAGCGATTCGACGAGAACTCACTTGGCGATTCGAAGAGAGCGTCGGAGGGCTGCGGGTTTCGGCGAATCCGCGGAAGAATTGCTGCGACGAGAGGCGGGATTCGTGAAGAAGGCGATTTCTGATGCCGCGGATACTTAAGGAAGCCGAACGGTCGGGAGCTCCTTCGGCGGGATTCGGCGGGATTTGTCTAATTTGGTTTCTAATACCGTTTGTCTAATTCGGCGAGATATAAAATGGGTCGGCGGGATTTGTCTAAGTTGTCGGGATTCGGGGAGAATGCCAAGGGTCGGTGAGCTCTTCGGCGGGATTCCGAGTATATAAAGTGATATTGATGTTTTTTCTTTACCACTTGTAATTTAAGGGTTTTCTTTACTAGGAAATTGAAAGGTTCCGAATTGAAGAGTTTTTCTTTACCACGTTGGGAAGCATTGCAACATTTTCAAATCTTCGAATGTCAAGTTAATATAAGATTAATAAATACATGTTTATTATAACGACAATCTATTCGGATTTGAGCGAGACTTCTCCAGACACTTTTGATGTCAATTGTGATTTGTCGAAATTTACAATGACATATCTTTGTTAACCTTTTATTGATGTGTAATGGTTTGCATTCCTCGAGTTAATCTCTCCATAAAGGTGCACACATACATGATAAGCATAAGTATACGTATACACAAGGATAGAAATAATATATATTTTTATTTTGAATGAGGTTGCATCATGACACAAGTCCTTGAACTGATCAAAATTACCTGGGATTTGGAGAGTCATCGTCTTAGTCCCACAGGTAGAACATATTAGTAGCTTAAAGTGAGTATGCTCAACAGGTAGCACATCTGTATTGCAGAGCTTGTTCCAAGTTAGCCTTGAGCCACCTACTGTCTAGTTCCCATAGTATTCACGGGGACCTAGACTTCCCTGCAAGACAGAATTACTTTACCTTAGGAACCCAAATCATATTGGGGTCCTAGGTTCCTATTAGCATAAGCATGCAACTGCCTTCCTTGAGAAAACCTGTCTGGAAGACTGCCTCTGTCCCTATAATGTGGATAAGCCCTTGCTGTGGGCACAGAGAGGTTGTGCCAACAGTCAATGGCAAAGTGTCCCACTTTTCCGCAGCACCAACAAGGGTGAATGTTGTATCACCGTTTTCGACCTGATCTAGTGACTGATGTAGTCACGGTCCTAGGTCTAACGGGATAGGGCATGTTCTTGTCACACAAATTCCTCTTCCATCGTGACACGAGGGAAGGGTGGAACAAATGCATGTTGTGAGCGTTATGAGGCCGAGAAGGTGGTGCCATTCTTTCAGGCATCTCCCTTGCTGAGGCTCCATAAAGCCTGACATCATGACTTCTATTCTCCCTATCCCGTGTCTCGAATGGAGAGAATTCTTCTGTGAACTAGGACATGCAGATCCACACTTTGTTGTGGCAGTGGCCGTGAATACAAAGGGCTCAGAATGAGCCTTAGGTATTTCCTCATGGGTGGCCATGACGCCTCTTGCACTATGGACGTTTCCACATGGGGACAATCACCCTTGCAGTGACCACGATTATTCCTGTGGTCATACCTGAAGGCATGATGAGTTGCCTTCCCGCTTGGAGTGGGAGGTCGGAACACTGTTTCCCATTTCTCCACCCTGAATAATCCGGGAGATCCACCCGGTTTCTTGTTTTCTCTTTATAGCATCAACTTTGGAAAAGTTAGATACTATACGTTTCTCATTATCTAGACTATTCTCTAGAGCTGAGATCTTAGAGTCCTTGACCTTGTTGGACGCCAATTGGAGAACCAACAAGATCTTCAGTCGAGCATCTCTCGAGCTTGCTCCTCAGCAAGTAGATTGTGCTTTCCTGAAGGGCTCTCTTCAGGGAATCAGTATTTTCTGGAGGAGAGCAGTTTTTGTCTTCAGAAAAGTCAAAAGATATGGGGCAGGATGAAGATGATACCTGCTCATCTGAGTTATTGTCTTTAGAATCAATGACCAATGTTTCGTCCTCGTCGGAGCTGCTTTCCTCACTATCTTCTTCAGTATCTGACACGGATACTGGAGCTCTGATACAATCCGAAGGATCCTTGCATTCATCTTCAGAAGTGAGGACCCCCACATACGCTTCATCCTCTGATTGGCAGCATATTTCAGCTTTCTCTGACCCCCCCATCAGCTCTGAGATCATCATCCACAGAGATTTAGCCGTTTTACATTTTTCCAATCTAGAGCGAGAGGCTCCAGACCAGACATCTATGATAATTTGTCGAATCCTCTGGTCCAGTGAAAAAAGTGAGAGTTCCATTTCTGACATCTCAGCAATGCACATGGGCACTTGGATCCCAGAGTCGGAGGTCTTCATGGGAATTAACGGACCCTCTTCCAGGATGAAGGATGCTCGAGGATCGATAGCATCAAGGTGACATGACACTCTCATTCGCCAGATGGGATAATAATCCTTTGTGCAGGTGGGGAGTTTGAGTGGCGGCATCTCATACTCTAGCTCCATGCTTCTGACACTGGTGGCAGGATTCTACTCAAGGTGTTAACCTTTTTGATGAGCAACCTCCCTCTGATACCACTTGAAAGTCCACCTAGTGTCAACTACGTGCACCTATGGGGGGGGGGAATAGGTGACGTGTGGTTCTTTTGCGGAATTTACGGAAGTACCTGTACAATAAAAACAAAAGGCACAGCACACAGAAAACACAACAAATTTATAGTGGTTCCCCGACTTGGGTACATCCACTTTCCCCCTTCGACCTATCTCCCCAACAAGGGACGACTCGGTCACTTCTCCAACGGGATTGAAATCCAATCCCCGCACTAACGGAAGGAGCCCTTCCACACGTGAGAGTCAACACTCCCACAAAACGGGTTGCACCCAACCCTTACAACACGGAACAAAAGTTCCCTTACAACGAAATTAAATGTAGAGTGTACACGTGATACAAACTTCTTTTGGAGACTACAGTGTTCCTCTTTGTTCGACGACGTGTTCTTGAAGTCGATGAAGAGTCTACGACCTTGGTCTCACTTGGAGAGGATCTCCCCGGAACCGGCGGCAGCACACGAGCGGCGGCTAGCTTCGGGATCGGCGGCTACGATGAAGAGCGGCTACTGAACATGGAGATCCAAACTTCGTAGCAAAGCAAACTAGGTCTGCCAACGGTCACTCTAGGATCGGTCGTCTCGATCGATTCAGACGGGGGGAGTTTTTCCGGTCAACAAATCGAGAGACAAGAGATCTCTGGATAGACACGTGAGACTCAAGCTTTGCTAAGCTTCTGTCGCCGGAGATCACGAAGAAGAACGATCAGCGGCGGCGACGTACTTGCCCGAGCACGACGGCGGCGGAGGAGAGGAGTCGCGGATCTAGGGTTTGGTTGCGGCTCGGTTTCTTTTCTTTTTCGTTTTTTTTTTACTGTTCAAATACCCATGTATTTATACCCTGTAGATACAACAAATTTGACCGTTGTGGGACCCACAAAAGAAATCCCCAAATTCCGGTTCAAACTAGTCCAGAAGCAGAATCCGGTCCAGCGCATCCTGAGAAAACGCCAAGTGAAAATCGGCGAGAATCGCAGACGATTCTCGACGAATCGGCGAGAATCACCAAGTGATTCTCGACAATTCGTCGAGAATCTTTTGTGATTCTCGTCGAATCACTTATTGATTCTCAACGAATTTTACTTTGTGTACATGGGCTGCTTGGCCACTGGTTCGGCGGGAATTACAAGTGATTCTCGCCGAATCTTACTTGGCACCATTTTGAGATGGCCAGAAGGAGTCGGCGAGAATCACTGATGATTCTCGTCGATTCGGCGAGAATCACTAGTGATTCTCGCCGAATCGGTGAGAATCACTTGGTGATTCTCGTCGAATTTGCCTTGGACGAATTTTCGTCTTCCACCTAGGAGCTGCTCCTTGATCCTCCATGCTCCTTGTCTCTTCTTGCATATGAACGGCCCTGTACTTGAAAGTAAGTGCACTCCAATAGAGAGAGTACACATAGGCCAACACACTGATCTGCTCAACGAGGGATTACGTCGTGCAGACCCGTGTATATTGACCTACTGCACCCTGACATTGGTGTGCACTTAGTGTGGAGGAACTGCATGTACAACTTAAGATGTTTCGTCAAATACATTGTGAATTCATCTTAGCTTGACAGGTGGCTTCCTCAAATCTAGGTAATCGTGGATACAATACCCAACAGTTATGTGTTTCATGTCTATGTGATTCCTATTTCATTTTACTGCTTAAGTTGCTCGAGTTGCGTCATATTTCATCCACCATCATCCACCCTTGTCGCACTAGCAATTGCTAGTGGCGTGCGTTGCGAAGAGGTGCTCACGACCCTCATTCCGCCATTCTCATCACCTCATCCGCAAGCCTACTCGCACATCCGCCTAGTGATTCGGTGCATAGCGGCCCGACTAGTCTTCCATCCCGCCTAGCAAAGCATCGCATAGCGGCGTTGCATATGAGTAGTTGTTAGATTTTTTTTGTTCTTTTTATCGCAACAATCAAAACCCCCATCGTTACCACCGACCTTGAGGACTTCAATCTCAAGTCCTCCTCAAAATTAACTTCATCTTACTGTGTTACTTGAGAGATCGATACTTGTGAAAGCCCCCATTTTATATTATTTGTGCGACCGGTTCACTGTCATGATCTTTAACATCACTATGCTTGTAATTTCTGCAGCTCTCATGGCATGTCAACTCCGTTAGAATATGTCTTACTTTGTTGATACTTTATTGTATTATGGATGATGGATGTAAATTTCTAACATTACAGTATTTGAATTTGTTTTTTTTTAAAAAATAAATTAGTATTTTCCACGACTTGTAACTATGGAAAATATTTTTAAAAAAATGATGAGTTCACTTTTATCCAGGGTTTCATACCGTGTCTAATAGTTGGCTTATTTACCACGATAGTTTTTCCCCATGGCTAATACTATTTGCTACGGCCAATCCGTGGCTTAAAATTTTTAGCCACGCCAACTTTAGCCAAGGCGTTTTCCCGTGGCTAGACCATGGCTAAAGCATTTTAGCCACCATTTTGGACTTTTTGCCAGGGCAATTTGCCCTGGCCAAAAGTCTGTTCTCTAGTAGTGGATACTAATGGAAAGTGAGAGATTGATCTAACTCTAGAGGGGGAGGGTGGTGAATAGAGTATTTTAAAAACTTTAAGTTATTTTTACAGCAGATTAAAATAGGTGATATATATGTATATATAAGAAAAGAAAATATCACATCACCACAAATAAAAAGTAGAACACAAGTAGACGACATAAGGAAATTTATAGTTGTTCCCCAATAAATCTAAGTACATCCACTATTCTACCACCCTGATAGGAATCCACTATAGGTTTTTGATCAAGTGCTCTGCCACCATAGGTTTTTGTTCAAGTGCCCTGTCATCATAGGTTTTTGATCAGGTGCCTTATCACTACAAGATCTATTTTCTAAGGAAGATCTAACAACCCTTTGAGCTTTTGATCAGGTGCCCAAAAATCAAATTTAGTCTTTTGATCAGGTGACTTGAGAACCAAAAGGTTTAACTTTTGAAGGGAGTAATAACCCTATACACAGTGAAAGAAAATAAAACATGTTTTCTTCTCTGTCTCAATCCTCTCAGAATACTAGTGGATTAGTTGATGTTGTCAAAGCCCCCCCCCCCCCCCCCCCCCCCCCGGAGTTATAGAAATCTGGCTAGGAGAGGAAACTTTGCTTCAGGGTTTAGGCCTTCAAAGATGAACCTTCTTCCACCAGTAAATGTCTCCGAGAGATTGAGCTTTTGGTCTCAGATTGAATATTGTGTTGCTGCAAGAAAAGGTTTGAAGAAGAAGATGATGAACAAGATGTTCCTTTTTCTCTGTTTCTTGTTCTCTGGTTACATATGTTCTCTTTCTTCTTCTGATTGATAATTCTATCTGTTATGGACTGTCCGACTATGCAATCTTCTGAAAATTTCTTTTATATATTAATTGCTGATTTGAATTTCGAATTCCTTGAAGTCCTCTGCATATTTTTTTGGAATTGGAACAACTATTTTTGTCTTCAATGTATTTTCCCAACTGTTCCATTAAATATGGTAGAGTAATAACTCTGTGAAATTCATAACTAATGCTGCCAAGAAATGACTATATTCTTGAGAATACTAAGCATTAATTATTATAGTATTACTGTCTTAATATTTGTAATTAAACTATTTTAGTCGATCTGAGAAACTGAAGAGAAGTTTGGTCGAGCAGAATCTAGATGGAGTTAGTCGAACTCAGTAAAGTTTTCGTCGATCCGAGCTCCAATTTCGTCGAGCTGATAATTCTCCTTTGTCGAGCTAATAATTCTCTTTTGTCGAGCTGAGCTCCAAGATCGTCGAACATAAAATATACTTGCCAATCTGAGCTCCAAGTTCGTCAAGCTAAGAAGGCACTTCGTTAAGCTAAGATTCTGATATAAGCTCACAGTTCGTCGATCTCAGCTAGATTTTTGTCGAGCTCAACTCAGAGAAGGAACGCTGAGTTTGTCAATCTGAGGTCGACGATCGTCGAGCTGAGTTCAGTTATCGTCGAACGACTTTTCTGCAATCTTCAAAACTACCTTGTCTCTTAAGTCTTGAGTCTGTGAAGTCTTCTAATGGTAGGTTTCAGTAATCTAACCTTATGTCATTGACCTTAACCCTGGAACTAACTTATGATCCTAGACTATGCATGGTGGGTCATCAATCCTAATAATGAACCTAGCTCAAATCACAAGTAGGTTTCCAACAAAGTCTTTGTTTTCAATGGTAGCAAAACCACCTAGAGGGGGGAGGGGGTGAATAGGTTTTTTAGGTCTTTAGTATATCTTTTAACTTTTATAAGTTTAGGTTGTGAGTGATGATTTATTTCCTAGTGCTGTCAAGACATTCACCCTGAAGGCACAATAATTTATAGTGGTTCCCCAGATTTTGGGTAGGTCCACTGCCCCTCCCACCTATATAACAGTGTGTTAGACAAAGAACTTCTGGAATATCTCGGCTCCTAAGAGCTTATAACATTATCCAGCAGGATCACTCAGTTTCCTTCAAGACTTACAACTTAGGCACAAAGCCTTACAACTCAGTGATCAGAAGATCACCTACCTCAGGCCAAATGCCCTACCACTCAGGCTGGGAGGACAGTCATACACTCAGATTCTTAACATAATCTTACCACTCAGATTCACATTTGAATCCTACCTCAGATCTATAATAGATCCAACAATCTCAGCCTTTATAACACATGTTTACAGTGTAGATCCAGAAGGATCTTACAAAGAGAATAAGTTTTGATGTTTATTTGACACCAGAGAAATTATCTCTGTGCCTTTCTCCTTCTGTCCTGAGGAAGATCAGTCCAGATTTCTTCTTCACAGCTTCAGAAAATAATCTTCAGGAAGTGAAGTGGACGCAGCTAGGGTTAGCCTTTACTGCTCCTTCTTTCTTGCTTTTGATGATGAAGATGACAACAACTAATATGAAGAACTTTCAAGTCAATCTATTAGAACTTCTAATTCTTGTCTCAGTAACAATGGAGAGGAAGATGATGAAGACCTCTTGATTTTTGAAAAGACAAAACCCTAAAAGTTAATTCGATTTCGCCGATTTCATTCATTTTATCTTCCGCCGTGCAACGACTTTCTTGACCTGTGGGCCCAGCTTTAATTGTTGGTTTATATCCTTACTTTTATATAATATATCATACAGCTAGATATCAACGCCATCAGTGGTGGATTCCAGCTTTCCAGCAATGGGTTTGAATTATGTTGACTTTTATTGACTTTGGCTGACGTCAGCATCTATGGACCTAGCCAAATTCTCAGTTCCATTCCAGGCGTTGAGTGCATTGAGTGAACTGGCTTCACTTAGTACATCTGGACTTTGCCAAATTCTCTGCACTATTAGGCGTTGAGTGCGTTGAGTGAACTGACTTCACTCAACGCCTCTAGACTTAGGCAATTTCGATGTCTTTCTTATGCATTGAGAGAGTTAAGTGAATGACCTTCACTCAACGCTTTTTAACTTGGCCAAACTTTTTGCGCTGTCACGCGTTGAGTGCGTTGAGTGAACCTTCATCACTCAACCCCCCTACACTTAGCCGCTTCACTGATTGCATGTCTTCTTGCTGAGGCATTGAGTGAACTAGCTTCACTCAACGCTTCTTCACTTAGTTGCAATTCTGAAATCTGCCAGCTTGCCGAGGTGTTGAGTGCGTTGAGTGAACTAGCTTCACTCAACGGTTCTGGACTTAGTCATTTTCTGTCTCCTTTATTCTTAGGCTTTGACTACAATAACATGACTCAATCCTTCTGCTCAACTGGAGTTGAGTGAATAGACTTCACTCAACACCTGTGGACTTAGCCGCAATATTGTCTTTATATCCTACTGGGCTTTGTCTGTCCAATCTTTACTCAGCGCTTTTGCTGTCTGATGTCGAGTGAACTAGCTTCACTCAACGCCTATAAGCTTAGTCAATTTTCTGCTTGCCACTGCTGAGGCTTTGACTGATACAACTTTACTCAGCGCTCGTTGTTGTATGGCGTTGAGTGAACTACCTTCACTCAATGCCTGTGGACTTAGCCACATTTTTGTCTTTGTCATCATTTTTCCTTGACATCTGTCATTGAATGGGCTTACTTCACTCAGCGCCTGTGTACTTAGGCAAATTCCTGACTTTTCAGTCAACTTCTTTGACATCTGGCGTTGAGTGAACTAGCTTCACTAAATGTCTGTGGACTTAGATAGATTTCTGTCTCTCCACTCCTCAACCTTATGACCACCTATCACAGCCATTTGGAATGTCTGTCCAACTTGCATTCATGAAATTAAACATACATCAAATACAACTACATGTATACCATTGACTTGTTTGACTTCAACAAATCTGGGATATTGTGAGCAATGGACCCAATAGCCTTAGATGTACACTCGAAGCCTGAACGTCTCACTCATTACCTAATGTTAAATCAACGCTTGACACTTCATTTAACGACATGTAAATTGACCTTTTTCTTCTTTATGTTCTCTTGCAAAATGAGTAGCCTCCAAAAGTATATATATATATATATATATATATATAAAGTTCTATATTGAATGCCAGTAATAGCTTTTAGTCATCCAAATTTTCTAGTTACTTCAAATTTAACATTCCCAATTCAAACTTGAAGAAGTTAAACTTAGCTTCATCAAGAGGCTTTGTGAAGATGTCAGTCACTTATTTATATGTAGGGACAAACTTAAGGCTGATATCTTCTTTCTCATTATGCTCTCTTATGAAGTGATATCTTATTTCAATATGTTTGGTCCTGCTGTGTGATACATGATTCTTAGCTATTGAAATAACACTAAAAGATCCACAAAACACAAGGGCTTTACTTAGCTGGATACTATAATCCTGAAGTTGATGATGGATCCACAGGTGTTGTGCACAACAACTCCCTGCTAAGATGTATTCAGATTTTACAGTGGAGATTGCTACACTAGTTTGCTTTTTGCTCCTTCAGGATACCAGCCTTCTCCCTAGAAATTGGCAAGTATCAAAAGTACTCCTTTTATCCTATTTGCAACCTACAAAATCTATATCTGAATAAAGTGTTAGTTCAAAATCATCATTCCTAGGGTATCAAAGGCCAAGATCTGGTATGCCCTTAAGATATCTCAGAATCCTCTTTACAACAGAGTCATGATATTATTTAGGGCAAGCCTGGTGTCTAGCACAAACATATGTAACAAACATAATGTTAGGTCTACTAGTAGTCAAATATAGAAGGGAGCCAATTATTTCTCTATATAAGGTTTCATCAATTGGCTTGCCAGTCTCATCCTTGTCTAGTGATATACTTGACCCCATAGGAGTTTTCATGGTAGAGGCACTCTCCATTCCAAATTTCTTGGTTAACTCCTTAGTGAACTTTGATTGAGAGATAAATAAACTATCCTCAGATTGCTTAACTTGGACACCTAAGAAATATTAAAGTTCACCAATACTGCTCATGTCAAATTGCTCTTGCATAAGTTTAACAAACTTTTTGCATATGCCATCATCAGCAGAACCAAAAATTATGCCATCAACATAAATTTAAACTAGGATAATCTTACTCTTGACTTCCCTTATGAATAATGTCGCGTCTAACTTTCCTCTTGAGAATTTGTTCTCAATGAGAAAGTTAGATAGAGTTTCATACCAAGCCCTTGTGGCTTGTTCTAACCCATACAAAGCTTTTTTAAATGAAATACATGATCAGCACTACACCTATCATGCATATGGTAGCGCTCAAAAATCTCTATTGTATATAAAAACATCGCTACTGTAGGGCTACTATAGTTGTTGCGCGTGTGTTGCATCTGTTGTCGTGGTCTTATGGTATGGTAACGGTTACCCAATGTATTGTGGCATTCTCGCAACCGCTACTATATGTACATCTATTGTAGTGGTTATGGTTTTTAATGGTAGCAATTATTTCATTTTACAACAACGGTTACGATTATCTATGATAGCGTTTATGCTTGCCTTTGACAATATTTTTTATTTTCTACGGTAGTGGTTATCCTCATATATAGCAACGGTTTTTATTGTCAATGACAACGATTATGATGATTAATAGTAGCGGTTTTCAGTGGTAGGTATTATGCCTAACTATATATGTTCACGATTAATATTGTTTTTAATTGTTGTGATTAATGGTTTCAAGCCACCGTTTATTAAAAATTGAAATACCCCAATCAATACTGGCGATATAAGCATAAAATTTATCAATGCATTCAGATTCAATATCCATACATCATCATATATATTCATATATAGATTGAATTAAAAGATGGACACAATCCAAAAAGTAGAAACAAATATTCATATATATCTTCTCCAACTTATTAATATCATCCATACATATTAATATCAATCCAATTACTACAATATATGCACAAAAAAACACAAAAATATCATCAATCTTTGACTTCACCCAAGCTCTCACACCGAAAGCTAATAAAATTACATTCTAATATAACAAGGTTTGTTGGTTTGCTTTCATTCTAACCAAATTAGTCAAGCCACTGCTGCCCCGACGCTCTCCACTACCTCTGACCGAATGTCGTATGCTTATCTTCTCGTGGTTGTATTTCTCTTGAAGCCATTTGAAGGTGTTCATGTCGAGCTTGCTGGTTATGGTTTCTCTTGCTTCCTCCTCAAATGCATCTTTTATGGATGTCTAGAGCCTCTCGATTGCCTCCCATTGCCGTAGAGTGAATATGTTTATGTGGTCAAAAGCGTGTTTTGCAAGGACGTCAATGGCTGTCTAGCTCCTGGAAGAAGAAGACTACATTAACACAACCTATGTACTGTCCATTCATCATCATAATCATCCATAGACAACTTTAATTAACCCTTTTATTTCTTATAGTGAGGATGGAGGTTAGAGTAGAACTTCGGACCTGACATAAGAGTGAAAAAGGCAAAAAAGAAGAGAAGAAAAGAGGTGAGCAAACAGAGAAGGTAAATAACAAAATACTACAACTATAAAAAACTAATGATAATCCTAGAATGTATGTTTAGCATGACAATGTTTATGACCCCATTTGGCGCGACATTTTTGCTCCGGTTAGTTTGGGCAAAACCCCATCATTATAGAATGTATGTTTAACATGGCAATAGTTATGACCCCCACAAAAAAACAAATTTTGAACATATAAGTAAATAGAGTTCCTTAGATGCGGCTGCGTTTATAACCACCTCGTTCATAAATATTGCCACCACCGCGCCAACTGGAGAAGTTATGAAAAAATCAATGAGATAAAATAAAGATATTGAGAGTGAAGTAAATAGGGCACATGACTTGGCAATATCTTAGTTTGACAAGTGTCATCCCAATTACTTATATATATATATATATATATGCAAGTTTGTATGGAAAAGTGGGGAACACGACATTTACCATGGAATTTTATAGCATTGTGCGGCAATCTCCAAACAGAGAAGAAAACCCTCTCTTTGTGCCTTGATGAATCTCTTATACTCTACTTCTTCCACCTTTTTTGTTCAAGGTTGCAACCTCCTTCCATCTTGGCTTCTCATCTTTCTTACCTGCAGGTAAAAGTAGAGCATCCAATCCAAAAGGATCTAAAGCTTGCTTGTCTGGTTCTGAAGCAGAGGGCGATGATGTAGAATTTATAGTGTCTGTAATATAAGCAGATTTTGCAGTTTCAGCTTTCTCCAGGGCTTATATTTCCTCGGTGTCATCATCCACAGTGGGTGGAGGCGGATTAGATATCACATCCTTTATCTTTTATGTAGCCTTCGACTACTACAAACTCACACAATTTAACAAAACTAAGTTATAAAGAATAGAAAACTGCTCGGCGAATAGATGTACATAGCTTGAATCATTCAAATACGTATTTTGCATGACCAATAGCATTGAGATTTATTTTCCCCCAAATGTCTGAAGTTCATGTCACTATGGAATCTGAAAATGAACATTAACAAAAGTTGCTAGATTAATTTCATTTCACTTGCCACAAAGCTTTCATCGGTGTAAGATCGTTATCCACCAACGCCCTTATCATCCAGGTTGCCAAAATATTATTCTACTGGTTACTGAAACACTGCAAAATATGAGAAATAAGATATGTTTATGAGTATATACAAAATAATTATGATAATGATTGTCAATAACGCCCAAATTTGCCGAGGACCTGCAATATGACAATTCAAACACATAAAACAACTGAATTTTCATAAATGATGCAAGGAACTAGAAGCTCATTTAAACAAGATTGTCTTAGAAAAACTGAAATTTGACCTTATTGATATCTTAAACTGCTGAGAATAGGGCATGATAATCTGTTGTCAATGAAGGTTCATTGCAAGCAGTAGGAGAAGACATTGATGCATCGAGTAAAGAAAACAAGTGAGCACCATTTTCTGGCTTCAGGCTACCAGCTTGGATCAGTTGTATAGCAAGGCATTGATGCCTTGCAAAACTTTGAAAGAATGTGTTTATGTGTTGTGATCTTTTTCATTACGTCTATAACTTGTGCTTCAGTAGCATCAAATGTCATCTTGAATCTGAGACGCCATTGAGGTACCACTGCCAAAGCATGATTTGTTAGAAAAAAAAATCAGTAAATCAAGGTGATGTAGGGGTAGGCTAGTGGTGCTCGGAAGCTAGGACTCTACGTGCACGTGTGAGGGAATATGCGAATGCGATGTTACATGCAATGAGCGGTCAGAAAGCAATGACTAATAATGTAAGCAATGAAAGTCAGCAGCACCACGCAGTTAATCGAAATAGAAAGCAATTAAATAACTTTGGCAATTTGGCAACGGCTTCCTCCGCACGGAGGGCCTGAGCAAGCGGCGGCGACTAATTCCACAATAAATATTAGCGTATAAAACAACTACCAAACTATGATCACAGCACAAATATAGATAAACGACCAAGTGTCAGTGTCAAGTACAAACATAATATCATGAAATACTCACGATGCAGTGGGCTGATCCGAGGAGATGGAGGATTTGACGAATCGGATGCAAAACGAGCGATCGGAAGTGGAATTGGAGGCGACGCGGCGATGGCGGTGGCTGCCTTCGGCGAAGAGTGGCGGTAACGGACTGTAAAACGGCGGATCCGGCCACAAATGAGTAGATCCGGGCCGGGGGAATAGATCCGATGATTTGGAGCGGATCCGAACAAAAATAGAAGGTTTGGGTGGAGGGGATAACGGATCGGAGTGTCGGTGGATAGATCCGCTAATTTTAGGACGGATCCGGACTACGGGAGTGAGAATATGTAAGTGGAAAGTAGATTGGGGGGAGGTAGTGCTAGATCAATTAGATCTAGAATATTTGGAGTGTTGGGGGGGTGGATCCACGAGGGGAAGGAAAGGAGGGGGTGGGTAGGGCTAAAGAGGCCCTAGGGGAACTCGAATTTGGGAAAGGAGGGGGGCTGGTGTGTGCTGGGTGTGTAGCCAAGTCGGCGGACGGGTTACGGGGCGGGGGGGGGGGGGGGGGGGATCGGAAACCTGCGGGTTTTCCTGTAGCAGAGGCGGAACAGGCAGCAAAGTCCTATAGCAGTCGGCTGCTATATGGTTTCCCGGATGGATTCCGGAGGCTGAAACAAGATCTCGAGGGGTGGAAAATGAAGGTGGGGAAAGAGGATACCTTGGGGGGAAGCTTGGCGGCCTAGGAGTCGTCACCTAGGGTTCCACGGCGTCGGCACCGGGGAGGGATCGCTTGAATCCGGGATTATTTCTCTCTAAATTCTGCAATGCTTTGGAATCAGCCCCCTAGCATCCTATATATAAGAAAACATAACTTAGGGCATCCCCATCAACGGCTATGATTGGTTGGTGAGTTAGTCCTTGAAATACATCAAAATACACTCAAAAACAATAAAGTAATATAGTGATTTGACTCGCAAGGACGTCCCGGACCCAATCGCGGAGTCCGATCGGCGATCCGATCAAGTCTTCCTGCACGAGTACATGTATGTGGGCCCCGCCTTACGGCAAGCTCCTCCAAGTGCATCTGATGGCTCCCCATCAACTCCCCCCGACTGAAAGGCCTTCATCTCCGATGAATGGAGATGATCGTACCGAAGTCGAAGTCCGGGGGCGAGCCGATCTAGCTCTGCCGGTAGGATCCAAGTATCGTCAGTGTCAGGTCGGCCCTGCCAATGTACCAGTTAGCGGCAACGCGGTCCGTCCGAGGTGGGAACAAACTGGTGGGATCTGATCTCTGTGATGCTCTTATCTCTCGCCTCTCGGAAGGTGGGTCCCGGTGCGATCGGTGGTGCCTGCAGGGGAACCAAAGTGGACGAAGTCCCAAGTGGATGGATGACAACGGTGGGTGGACTAAGATGGCCAACATGTGGTGGCAAAGTGGACGGGTAGTATGGTAGCGACAGTGGTGGTGGGGGTGGCTGGGCATCTCCCCCGCTCGGGTCCACATACTCATGAGGCTCATAGTATGGAGTCAGGTCCTCAACACTAAACACAGGGTGAATTCCCATACTGGCCGGGATGTCAAGCCTGTAGGCGTTGGTCCCAATACGACTAATAATGGAATATGGACCTACTCGCCTCGCGCGTAACTTCTTGGCAGGCCCCGAAGGGAGCCTCTCAGGGCGGACTCGCACCATTACCTTCTCGCATACATTAAATATTTGCTCTCGCCTTCGCTTATCTGCATGGGCTTTATAATTATCATTGCTTATTATTATTCGTCGGCGGACCGACTCATGCAAATCATGCAAATGCTGTGCAAATGACTCAGCAGACTCACTAGGGCGGGACTCTAGAGGGCTCGGTACAAGGTCTATAGGTTTCCTAGGGTCGTATTCTGAAACTACGTGAAATGGACTCAACCAGGTGGACCTATTGACTGAGCTATTGTGTAACACCCCCTTTCCGTCGCATAGCATATAGCAGTAGGTCCGGCCGGGGCCCGACGCCGTATGCCACAGACAGACCGGGTGGTTACTCATGGAAACCATCCAACCAATCACAACGTCCTACACAGAGCAATCTAGCGGAAGCAGGTTATAAAAGTTGCAATAAAGAACCCAGCATTAAAGCATGAATGTCCACTAATCCAAAAATAAGAATGTTATACAAAAACCACCAACATAAGCCTTAAGGCCTTACAAAATGTTTCACTTGATATTACATGGTTTACAAACCACGGCACGCAGGCCGGTCATATATGAATAAAACAGTAAACACTTCCAATTAGGCCTTCGAGGGCCTGCTTCGCACTTGGGCTTTAGCCCGCTATTGACCGCTTGGTCCAGCAGCACCTGCAAACAACAAACCGCCGCACGGTGGCAAAACAAGGCAACGGTCAGCAATGCTGACCAAATTATAACGATCCCGCCCTCAACTCGGGGCAGCGATGCTCCTTCCCTGTATTTCATTAGCATAAGCGAGCAATATAGATAACCATTTCATCACAGATGTTGGCTCGCACGGCCACACGCCCCGTGCTCTGAGGGCACATTCTCGGTGAACCGGTCGATGTCACATCAATTAAAGCCATAGACATTCCGGACTCACCACCGCCACTTTGACGGCCAAACCTATGAGCAATTTGTCTTCCTAGCCTGGTTCACGACAATTTAAGCCATTGACCGCCGAAGACCCTAATCTATGCCAACGGCAAGTGCCACGTACCCTTAGTTCTCTTTAACCGAACGGCATAGAACAGGTACGGTTCCATCTAACCCGTGCTCACATCGCAATGATAATTTAAGCCATTTGCGCTGGTCAAACTTCCACCGAGTCCCATTTCCATCACAATTCACATAACCCGGTTATGTTCAAGTTGGCTCTCAGGCCACCAAGTTGGCAAGATCTCGCATCTGCCCAGTTTTCCGGGTGCACCTTTAGGTTAATCCCCAAGGCTCCCTGCTGCAATCTACCGCGTAGAAAACCCGAAAAACAATCAATAGCACGGAGTCTTCTCCAGCATTTATGCAATGCAACATCACCGATCGAGACCAACATGTCCGGGTAGGCTTCACACATCATGCCTATGTCCGTTCTCGCTTACGGACTCTAAACAATGGGGACTTCACATATCTACCCGAAGGAACGCCTCCAACTCTCCGCAAACTCGCGAGAGCGGGCTTCCTATGCAAATAAGGAGAGCTACTCATGCTCAAGAAGAGAATCGTTATCCTAGCGTTCCTCTTTGGCGCTATGGAAAAGTAAGCAGATGAAAAGCACCGCACTAGGTTTGGCTCCGTGGATCTGGAGTCGGCTCGCGATTTGGAGCTTCGAAACTCCTCCAATGGCCGGATCTAGCTCCTTCTTCCTTCCTTGGCTCTCCTCTCTCTCTAAGCTTTTAGAAAGATAATAACTTATGAAAAGTGAGGTTTTCCAAGTCCAATCCCGGGTATATCCCTTCAGGAACAACCCCCAGCCGTTGGATCCCAAAATAAAGAAACGAACGGCTTTGATTCGAGACTGAAATGCCCAATTTGGACCGAACACGGCCTGACACACGCCCGTGTCCAGGTCCATGTGCCTCATTCGCCGTCAAAATCGAATCGCCTGGAACAACACACGGGTATCGAACACGCCCGTGTTAGACCTGACACGCCCGTGTTCCACCTGACACGGCCGTGTGGCCGGCCGTGTACCCCCATCATTTTTTCTCGAAAACAACCTGAGCGCTGCACGGGTTCTAGGACATGCCCGTGTCCTTGCCAGTGTCACCTCAACACGCCTGGACCCCAGGCCGTGTACACGGTCTCGACACTCGACACTTTGTCGAGCGAAGATCGTCGACCTGATGACACGTCCTTGGACACGCCCGTATCCTACGCCGTGTGCCTTGTCTCGACACAATGTCGAGACCAAAGTGTCGACTTCCCGGGACGAGTGTCGACACGGGTTGACACGCCCTGCGACACGCCCGTGTCGCAGGCCGTGTGCCATGTCTCGACACTTCGTCGAACGCAGAGTGTCGACTTCGCGACTAAGTGTCGACACGGGTCGACACGCCCTGCGACACGCTCGTGTCGCAGGCCGTGTGCCCACTCTCGACACAATGTCGAGACCAAAGTGTCGACTTCCCGGCTCAGTGTCGACACAAGCTTGACACGCCCTGGGACACGCCCGTGTCCCAGGCCCTGTGCCTGCAGCCAGAACCCAAAACTGGCCCAAAACGTCCCCCGTCGCTCCTTTGAGTTTTGGGGCGTTACAACTCTCCCCCTCTTAAAAGAATTTCATCCTCGAAATTATATAAAGGAAAGACATGTACAAAACCAAAATTTGTACCTGAGCGGAACAACTCCGGATACTCGTCAAGCATAGTCTGCTCTCGCTCCCAAGAGAGCTCCTCACGACCGCAATTGTCCCACCGGACCTTGACCATCCTGATCTCTTTATTGCGTAGCCGCTTGACCTCTGAGTCCTCAATCCGCACGGTCTTGACCTTTGTCGTCAGCCCACTATCCACCGGCACTTGATCAACCGCGATCACTTGCGTAGGCTCTTGCACCGCCTTCTGAAGTACCGAAATATGGAATACATCATGTAAACCACTAAGCTCCACTGAAAGCTTCAACCGATAGGCCGCTTCACCAACTCACTCCAGAACCTCAAACGGTCCAAGGTACCTCGGGCTTAGCTTTTTCAATCGCCGCACCCGCGAGACACCCTTGAACGGCTTGATCTTTAAGTATACATAATCGCCCACAGTGAACTCCACGTCCCTGTGCTTGGCATTATAGTACTTTGCTTGCCGGTCCTGAGCGATAAGCAACCTCTCTCGAATGGTTCTCACCAAAGAAGTAGCATCCTCCACTTCCGACCGCTTATACAACTTTAACTCACCCGTTTCTAACCAAGACAACGACGTGCGACATTTTCTACCATATAGGGCCTCGAAAGGCTTCATCTGAATACTCGCTTGGTAGCTATTGTTGTAAGCAAACTCCACCAAATAAAGGTGGTCTTCCTATTGCTTTCCAAAATCCAAGACACACATGCGGAGCATTTCTTCCATAGTTCTATTGACCCTCTCGGTCTGCCCATCCGTTTGCGGGTGGAAGGCTGTGCTGAATTTCAGCTTTGTTCCCAACATTTGCTGTACAAGCCTCCAATCATTGGACGTGAACCGCCCATCTCGGTCACTCACGATGCTGCGGGGCACACCATGAAGCCGTACTATGTTATCCACATAAAGCTTTGCCAACTTCTCCACCGGATCATCCTTCCTATGCGGAATAAAATGCGACACCTTCATTAATCGATCAACAACCACCCAAATGACGTCGTTCCCCTTTTGCGACCTTGGCAAACCGTGCACAAAGTCCATAGAGATGCCGTCGAATATCCACTCCGGAATAGGCAAGGACTTAAGAAATCCTCCCGGCTTTTGGCACTCCGCCTTCACTAAGGCGCAAGTTTGGCACTTCGCTACGTATAGCGCCACATCCTTCTTCAAACCCGGCCAACAAAACAGTTTCTTCACATCACGGTACATCTTCGTGCTCCCCGGGTGAATTGAGTACTTGGTATGGTGTGCCTCGTACAACAACTCCACCCGCAAATTGCCCACACTTGGGACGCACAGACAACCGTCTTTCCAAAGTAATCCGTCCTCCACGATGAATTGGGAATTTGACCCATCCAGAGCCTCTACCATGAACTGCTTCATAAGAGCATCCATATCCAAAGCCTGCCGAATACGATCAGCCAGGTTATATTGGACTTCAGTCCAATTTAGAACTGCTTCAACACTTGATTGTCTATCCACACAAATAATCTCCAACGCCTCCAACTCCCGCACCAACCGCTCATCATGCACCGATAGCCAATTGGCTTGAGCTGGGGCTCGGCGACTCAACGCGTCCGCAACCGCATTTCCTTTTCCAGGCACGTAGTGGATCTTGAATGTATAGTCCCCCAGGAACTCCATCCATCTACGCTGTCACATATTCAGATCCTTCTGATCAATAAGATTCTTCAGGCTCGTGTGATCGGTGTAGATATCAATCTTCACACCGTACAAATAGTGTCTCTAAAGCTTCAAGGCAAAAATCACGGCCGCTAACTCCAAGTCATGGACCGGATAATTCCTCTCGTGCACCTTCAGCTGTCTCGATCCATAAGCTATTACACATCCGTGTTGCAGTAGCCCGCAACCCAAACCGCTGTCCGAAGCATCACTATAAATCTCATAGCCTTCGGTCCCACATGGCGAACTCAGCACAGGCGCCGTGGTCAACCGACACTTCAACTCCTCAAAAGCTCGTGCGCACTCCGACGTCCAAACGAACTTATGCTCCTTCCTCGTCAAAGTAGTGAGAGGTAACGCTATCCGCGAGAAGTTCTCTATGAAGCGCCTATAATAGCCGACAAGCCCCAGAAAACTCCGGACTTCCACTACCGTAACAAGCTCAGGCCACTCCCGTATCGCAACGATCTTCACCGGATCCACAACAATACCCTCTCCACTCAGTATATGACCGAGGAACGCCACTGAGGATAGCTAAAACTCGCACTTCGAGAACTTGACATACAACTGATTTCTCCTTAGCGTCTCCAACACCAAATGAAGATGCTTAAAGTGATCTTCCTCACTTTGCGAGTACACCAAAATATCGCCGATGAAGACGATCACGAAATGGTCCAAGTACTCCCTGAAAGTCCTGTTCATCAAATCCATGAACACTGACGGCGCATTAGTCAGCCCAAACAGCATGACCGTAAACTCATAATGCCCGTATCTCGTACTAAACGCTGTCTTCGGGATATCACTCTCCCTTATTCGCAGCTGATAGTACCCAGCCTTGAGATCCAACTTCGAGTACACCGTCGACCCTACCAACTGATCAAAAAGATCATCAATCCGGGAGATCGGGTACTAGTTCTTCTCCGTCAGCTTGTTGAGCTCCCGATAATCAATACATAGCCTCAAGCTTCCGTCCTTCTTCTTAACAAAGAGGACCGGTGCGCTCCAAGGCGAAGAACTCGGGCGCACATACCCTTGCTTCAACAACTCTTGCAGTTGAACTTTCAGCTCCGCCATTTCCTTAGGCGCTAGCCGATAAGGAGATCGTGACACAGGCTTTGCACCTGGCACTAGCTCAATCATAAAATCTATCTCCCGCTGAGGCGGGGCTCCTAGAAGATCTGCGGGGAACACATCAGGGTATTCCGATACCACTGAAATACAATCCAACGGGGGCTTCGGCTTTGCAACCTCCACCAGTGTAAAGAACAGTTCTGCACCGGCACGAACCGCCTTCACCACCTGAAGAGCAGACATCAACATCTTGCTCGACCCCTTTAAGCCCGTAAAAGTCGTTTCACGACTTGCTCCCAGCTTGACTTCCTTGCTACCGCAATCTATATGGGCCTGCTGCTCCGAGAGCCAGTCCATGCCAAATATGACGTCGAACTCCACCAACGGAAGTAAAGACTCCCGCAGGTCGAACTCCTGATCCCCAATACGAATCTTAACATCGCAGATCCTATCCGCTCGCATCGAACACCCATTGGGCAACAACACATCCAACTTATCCTTCGCCATCGAAGAAGGGACTCCGATGCGTGATATAAATCCTTCGGACAAGAAGGAGTGTGAAGCTCCTGTATCGAAGAGTGCTCGTGCCGGATTTACACAAATCAATACATATCCTAAACAAGCAGTGGTAAGGTAACATGTGCATAACAAGTATTTAAAGAAATTGACTTCCTATAAATTAAACCGTACCTGTCACCACATCAGCCTATTTGATGGCCTCCTGTTGGCCAAGATTATAGACCCTTGGTTGGGCCGGAGCATAATGGGATGCGGTCGACTCCACCGCCTTTCCCTTCTCTTCATAAGTAGCTCCCGACCTTCTCTCGGACTTAGGACGTCCGCTCCAACAGTCACGGGAAAAATGCCCCGTCTTTCCACAAGTAAAACACGCACCCGGGGTCCGACCCGTAGTCGCCCCAGAAGCACCAGATGGAACTGGACCCAAAGTCCTATGCTTCTTGAAAGACCTCCGATAGCCGGACTTTGAAGTAGTCAGCACTTTAAATTCAGATTTCCTGTCACCCAAGCTTTTCTTTGCTTGCACATTTTTCATGTCCTTCTCCAAGGACCGGGCAGTGTTGACCAAGGTTAAGAAACCCTGCGTCATCGGCCCTGAGAGTAGTAATCTCAACTCATCTCTCAAGCCTTCATAGAAGCGGTTAGTCTTGCGCTCCTCATCCGCAATAGTGGAGCTAGCATATCGACTCAAACGAGTGAACTCATGGAGATATTCATCCACGCTATTCTCACCCTGAACCAACTTCAGAAATTCGTTCTCCATCGAAATCCTCTGAGTAGAAGGGAGGTATCTTGCTAAGAACAATCCCGAGAACTCTTCCATTGGGACGTCTGTAAGTTGTCTACCTCTCAAATGATGTCGCTCCAAACCTTCCCACCATAATCTCGCTTCACCGTCTAAAAGGAACGTAGCAATGGTGGTCATTTGCCACTCCTCCGTCTCCATTGCTGTCATGACTCTCTTCACCCTGGAGAGCCAGTCTTCAGCCTGAGATGGGGTTCCCAACCCCGAGAATAACGAAGGCTTAAAGCTCATTACATGCTTAAGCTGCTTCTCAGTTGCCCTCCTTGGCACCACCGGTTCCACAACCACTTGCTCCACTCTCCTTGCCTCAGCCTATTGAAGAGGTTCCTGCTCCATCACAGGAGCGGGCTGCTGCGTTTTCCTTACAGGCTGCGCATTTATCACGGCCAACACCGCTTCAGCCACCAATCATATCTTCTCAGCCGACAGAGGTGTTGCAGGAGCAACATCCGGTGCACTACTAGCCTCAGAAACTCAGCGTTCTGACGGCCCAACACCACTTCTGGTCACCTATAGTGGTACAAAACACCGTTAAGCGACCAAATAAAATTGCAAACAGCAATTATAGGAACACGCAGGTTCCTCAAATACGAGTATTTTTATTCTTAAGTGGACATTCATGGGTTCTTTTACTGTTATAACGATGACGCACACAATGTGCTCACCACCCCTTAAAAAGAATTTGTCCACGAATTCATTTTAAGCCCGACCAAAATCAGTAGTCTGATACCAAATTGTAACACCCCCTTTCCGTCGCACAGTATATAGCAGTAGGTCCGGCTGGGGCCCGACGCCGTATGCCACAGACAGACCGGGTGGTTACTCACGGAAACCATCCAACCAATCACAACGTCCTACACAGAGCATTCTAGCGAAAGCAGTTTATAATAGTTGCAATAAAGAACCCAGCATTAAAGCATGAATGTCCACTAATCCAAAAATAGGAATGTTATACAAAAACCACCAACATAAGCCTTAAGGCCTTACAAAATGTTTCACTTGATATTACATGGTTTACAAACTACGGCACGCAGGCCGGTCATACATGAATAAAACAGTAAACACTTCCAATTAGGCCTTCGAGGGCCGGCTTCGCACTTGGGCTTTAGCCCGCTATTGACCGCTTGGTCCAGCAGCACCTGCAAACAATAAACCGCCGCACGGTGGCAAAACAAGGCAATGGTCAGCAATGTTGACCAAATTATAACGATCCCGCCCCCAACTCGGGGCGGCGATGCTCCTTCCCTGCATTTCATTAGCATAAGCGAGCAATATAGATAACCATTTCATCATAGACGTTGGCTCGCACGGTCACACGCCACGTGCTCTCAGGGCACATTCTCGGTGAACCGGTCGATGTCACGTCAATTAAAGCCATAGACATTCCGGACTCACCACCGCCACTTTAACGGCCAAACCTATGAGCAATTTGTCTTCCTGGCCTGGGTCACGACAATTTAAGCCATTGACCGCCGAAGACCCTAATCTATGCCAACGGCAAGTGCCACGTACCCTTAGGTCTCTTTAACCGAACGACATAGAACGGGTACGGTTCCATCTAACCCGTGCTCACATCACAACGACAATTTAAGCCATTTGCGCGGGTCAAACTTCCACCGAGTCCCATTTCCATCACAATTCACATAACCCGGTTATGTTCAAGTTGGCTCTCAGGCCACCAAGTTGGCAAGATCTCGCATCCGCCCAGTTTTCCCGGTGCACCTTTGGGTTAATCCCCAAGGTTCCCTGCTGCAATCTACCGTGTAGAAAACCCGAAAAACAACCAATAACACGGAGTCTTCTCCGGCATTTATGCAATGCAACGATCCAGACCAACATGTCCGGGTAGGCTTCACACATCATGCCTATGTCTGTTCTCGCTTACGGACTCTAAACAACGAGGACTTCACATATCTACCCGAAGGAACTCCTCCAACTCTCCGCAAACTCGCGAGAGCGGGCTTCCTATTCAAAGAAGGAGAGCTACTCATGCTTAAGAAGAGAATCGTTACCCTAGCGTTCCTCTTTGGCGTCATGGAAAAATAAGCGGATGAAAAGCACCGCACTAGCTTTGGCTCCGTGGATCCGGAGTCGGCTCGCGATTTGGAGCTTCGAAACTCCTCCAATGGCCGGATCTAGCTCCTTCTTCCTTCCTTGGCTCTCCTCTCTCTCTAAGCTTTTAGAAAGATAATAACTTATGAAAAGTGACGGTTTCCAAGTCCAATCCCGGGTATATCCCTTTAGGAATAACCCCCAGTCGTTGGATCCCAAAATAAAGAAACGAACGGCTTTGATTCGGGACTGAAATGCCCAATCTGGACCGAACACGGCCTGGCACACGCCCGTGTCTAGGGCCGTGTGCCTCATTCTCCGTCAAAATCGAATCTCCTGGAACAACACACGGGTATCGAACACGCCCGTGTTCGACCTGACACGCCCGTATTCCACCTGACACGGCCGTGTACCCCCATCATTTTTTCTTGAAAACAACCCGAGCACTGCACGGGTTCTAGGACATGCCCGTGTCCTTGCCCGTGTCACCTCAACACGCCTGGACCCCAGGCTGCATACATGGTCTCGACACTCGACACTTCGTCGAGCGAAGATCGTCGACCAGATGACACGGCCTTGGACACGCCCGTGTCCTAGGCCGTGTGCCTTGTCTCGACACAATGTCGTGACCAAAGTGTCGACTTCCCGGGACGAGTGTCAACACGGGTTGACACGCCCTGCGACACGCCCGTGTCGCAGGCCGTGTGCCATGTCTCGACACTTCGTAGAACGCAGAGTGTCGACTTCGCGGCTAAGTGTCGAAACGGGTCGACACGCCCTGCGACACGCCCGTGTCGCAGGCCGTGTGCCCAGTCTTAACACAATGTCGAGACCAAAGTGTCGACTTCCCGGCTCAGTGTCGACACAAGCTTGACATGCCCTGGGACACGCCCGTGTCCCAGGCCGTGTGCCTGCAGCCAGAACCCAAAACTGGCCCAAAACGTCCCCCGTCGCTCCTTTGAGTTTTGGGGCGTTACATATTGTAGGCAAACTCGGCGATCGGCAAATCTAAGTCCCAACTACCTACATGCTCTCCAACTAGACACCGTAACAGATTCCCTAGGCTCCTATTCACTACCTCAGTCAAACCGTCCGTCTGTGGGTGATATGCCGAGGAAAACCTAAGGATAGTACCAGTCTTGTGCCACAAAGTTTTCCAAAAGTAGCTCATGAACCTCACATCGCGGTCAGACACGATCGACTTGTGTAAGCCATGCAACCGAAAGACATCCCACATGAATATAGATGCAACGTGGGTCGCATCTGCCGTCTTGAGGCAAGCAATGAAGTATGCCATCTTCGAAAACCGATCAACCACCACGAAGATGGAATCGTGTTTCCGCAAGGTGCGGGGAAGTCCGAGAACAAAGTCCATGTAGATGTCCTCCCAAGGGCGATGTGGAACAGGTAGGGGGGTATAAAGGCCGGTGTTCTGCTTATTTCCCTTGGCCGTCTGACAAATACGGTAGTGGCGCACAACCCGAGCTACGTCCTTCTTGAGGCTAGGCCAGTAGAGACGGTCCTCAACAAGGGATATGGACTTATCTCGCCCGAAGTGACCCGCGGCTCCGCCCGCATGCAGTTCCCAAATCAGGTAATCTCGGTAAGACATCTGAGGAACGCATAGGCGGGAAGCCCGGTACAGATATCCCTCGTAAATCTGGTATCCCTCAACAGGGTCGGGTGGGTCTCGGGATAGGGCGGCATAATTCTCACCAACGTCAGGGTACGTAGGGTAATCGAGCATCAGTCGCTCAAGTCCCTGCACACTCACTGTCATCGTCTGCAATAGGGACACGCGGCGACTCAACGCATTGGCCAGCTTGTTCTCAACACCCGCGCGGTGCTTGAGAACGTAATGAAAATCCAGCAGATACTCAACGCACTTCGCATGCCGGTGGCCCAGCTTGCGCTGCGAATCGAGGTAACGGAGGGCCTGGTGGTCGGTATACAACACGAACTCCCGGGGAAGGAGATAGTGTCGCCAGTAACGCAGAGACTGGACAATATCATAAAATTCTCGATCGTAGTTCGAGTACTTTTGCTTTGCTTCATTCAGCTTCTCACTAAAGTAAGAGACTGGGTGTCCCTCTTGACTCAATATGCCACTTATACCGATATCAGACGCGTCGCAGGCGACCTCAAAGGCGCAACTGAAATCTTGCAACCTCAGGACGGGAGATTTCGTCAATCTCTCCTTAATCTCCTCGAAGTCTCTAGTGGCTGCGGGGGTCCACTGAAACTCTCCCTTCTTGAGACAGCTCGTAAACGGGGCCATGATTCTGCTGAACCCCTTGACAAACCTCCTATAGAAGGTGGCAAGCCCGTGAAAGCTACGAGCCTCGTGGATATTCCTAGGTACAGGCCAATCTCGAATAGATTTGACCTTCTCAGGATCCACTGAGACTCCGGTGGAGGAAATAATAAAGCCTAGGAAGTGGACGGACTCGGAAAGAAAGGTGCACTTCTTCAGGTTCACATACAGTTTCTCTTGGCGGAGGGTGCCAAAGAGAAGTCTCAAATGATCGAGGTGAGCGGCCTGAGTCTGGCTGTAGACTAATATGTCATCAAAGTACACCACCAAAAACTTGCCCATGTAGGGCCGCAACACCTGCGTCATGACGCGCATGAATGTGCTCGGGGCATTGGATAGCCCGAATGGTATGACTAGCCACTCATACAGACCGTCCTTGGTCTTAAATGCGGTATTCCACTCGTCCCCCTCACAAACTCGTACCTGATGGTACCCACTGCGGAGGTCGATCTTAGAGAAGATCTGGGCACCGGACATAGTATCCAGTAAGTCATCGAGTCGTGGGATAGGGAAGCGATACTTGAGCGTGATCTTATTGATGGCGCGGTTGTCGATGCACATACGCCAACTACCATCCTTCTTAGGGGTAAGAAGGGCGGGGACCGCACAAGGACTCATGCTCTCGCGAATGAACTGCTTCCGAAGAAGCTCGTCAATCTGCCGTTTGAGCTCAGAGTGCTCATCCGGGTGCATACGATAGTGGGGCAGGTTCGGGAGGGAAGCTCCCGGGACAAAATCAATGGCATGCTGAATGTCTCGAGGGAGAGGCTGCTCATCGGGGAGCTCGTCTGTCATAATATCCGCAAACTCGCCTAACAGGGGACGCACCACGAGTGGGAAATCAACTGGGGCGTCCTCAGTAACCTGGGTAGCGGCGACTACATAAATAATGTCGGATTCAGCACTATATTGCAGAAACTCACCTCGCCTCAGAATATGCAGTGGTCACGAGGCGCTCGTGCTCGGGGATGACTCTACCACACCCTTGGGCTGATCTCGGGGCTGGGTGGGTGTCAACGTGATCTTCCGCCCCTTATCATAAAAGACACACGTGTTCGAGCAACCGAAGCACGTGACATCACGATCAAAAAGCCAGGGGCGGCCAAGCAACACGTGAGCGACGTCCATGGGAATAACATCGCACCAGACCTTGTCCTAAAAGGACGCAATATTGATCGGGACTAAGCAACGCTGGGTGACCTGAATTGTCGTCTTGTCAACCCAGAAGACACGGTACGGATGGGGGTGAGGCTCTGCCTTCACCTGCATACGGTCAAATGCCTTCTGGGCTATAATATTCACGCAACTCCCACCACTAATAGCTAGCTTGTAAGGACTGCCTGCACTAGGGAAGTACGTGTAAAAGTTGATCGTGCGTCGCCAGTCCTCGTCCACACGTGGGGTGTGTAGGAGGCGTCGAATGACTCCCACCTCTAATGATCGCTCGGCGTCACTCTCCCAACCTTCCTCGACTGCAGCCCTAACCTCCTCTGGGGCCTCCTCTTCACCCTCTAAACCCTGCTCCTCCTCTTCCTCAAGTAACAGGTTCCGTGTGGGGCACTGCGCCGCCACGTGGCCCCTGCCAGAGCATCTAAAACACACAATGCCCACAATGCCACATGGCTACGGCTTTACCTTTCGCATCTGCGGGGATGCGTGAGGGTGCGGCCATGGTGGTCTGGGGCGGAGCGGGTTTCCTAAAGGTTGAGGAATCAGTCCGAGAGGTGAACTGCCTCGTACTAGACGAACGAAGGTACTGCTCATACTCGAGGGAGAGCTGGAATATCTGATCAACAATCTCCAAGCGGTGGGCAATCAACTCTCTCTGAATATCGGAACGAAGGCCCGCCTTGAAGCGGGCGGTAGTGGAAATAGGTTCCTCTGAAATATCACTCCTGACAACCAGCTCATCGAAGCGAGCCATGTACTCGGCGACAGTAAGTGTCCCCTGTCGTAGGTTCTGTAGCTGCTCAAATAGATGATCTCGATATGATGCGGGGAGGTACTTCTCCTTCAGTCTCTCCTTCATCTCGTCCCATCTGGAGATGGGGTAGTAACCATCCCGCTCTAGAGCTCTCCCGACACTAATCCAGAACACCTTAGCTTGCCTGATCAACTTCATCTTTGCAAAGCGGACACAACGCTCGTCACTCATGTCGTACCACTCGAAGTAGTGGTCCATGTCCAAGAGCCAATCGCTGAAGGCTTTCGGGTCTAGGCGACCATCGAACGAAGGGGCATCGAGTCAGATGCGATGAGTGATGTCATGATAGTGGCCCCCTCTCCTAGGATCGAGGTAGTCCTCGAGGTAGTCATCATGAGCGTAGTAGTATCGAGCGGGTGGGGGACCACGCTCTCTCCGACCCGGGGGATAATAATCATCCTGGTGATGGTCACGACGATCGTGTGGGGGCACACGATCTCTGGCATCCGGCTGAGGCTGACGTGGCATACGGTACTCATCACGCTGGGGTGGCAGCCTATCCCTCGCCGGGACTTGCCTATAATCTCTCGCAAAATTAGGATGTCGCCTTACTGGCGGAATCAGGGCTCGATGAGGACTATGACGATGGTGACGGTCTGTGGGAGGTGGGCCATCCCTCGGGCGTTGCCCTCGACGTGGAGGAGCGTCAGGGTCATCCTCAAGAGAATCGTCACGCTGTGTCGGAGTGTCCCTGACATCCTCTAAGTGGCCTAAACGAAGGTTCACCTCAGAAAGTTCATGACGCACATCGTCGAACTGGGCTCCTATGGTGTCAAGGCGACCTAGGACAAGGCGTTGGAACTCAGCGAAAGCGGCGCCCGAATTCGAACTCGTCGCTCGGTCCTCAGTGTTCTGTGGTTCTACCATGCTTACTCTAAAAGTCCTACCACTACGGAGCATGCAAGTGGCCTAACATCCCTCTGATACCAAATGATGTAGGGGTAGGCTAGTGGTGCTCAGAAGCTAGGACTCTACGTGCACGTGTGAGGGAATATGTGAATGCGATGTTACATGCAATAAGCAGTCGGAAAGCAATGACTAATAATGTAAGTAATGAAAGTCAGCAGCACCACACAGTTAATCGAAATAGAAAGCAATTAAATAACTTTGGCAATTTGGCAATGGCTTCCTCCACACGGAGGGCCTGAGCAAGCGGCGGCGACTAATTCCACAATAAATATTAGCATATAAAACAACAACTACCAAACTATGATCACAGCACAAATATAGATAAACGACCAAGTGTCAGTGTCAAGTACAAACATAATATCATGAAATACTCACGATGCAGTGGGCTGATCCGAGGCGATGGAGGATTTGACGAACCGGATGCAAAACGAGCGATCGGAAGTGGAATCGGAGGCGACGCTGCGATGGCGGTGGCTGCCTTCGGCGAAGAGTGGCGGTAACAGACGGTAAAACGGCGGATCCGACCACAAATGAGTAGATCCGGGCCGGGGGAAAATAGATCCGATGATTTGGAGTGGATCCGAACAAAAATGGAAGGTTTGGGTGGAGGGGATAATGGATCGGAGTGTCGGTGGATAGATCCTCTAATTTTAGGACGGATCCGGGCTACGGGAGTGAGAATATGTAAGTGGAGAGTAGATGGGGGGAAGTAGTGCTAGATCAATTAGATCTAGAATTTTCGGAGTGTTAGGGGGGGGGGTGGATCCACAAGGGGAAGGAAAGGAGGGGGCGGGTAGGGCTAAAGAGGCCCTAGCCGAACTCGAATTTGGGAAAGGAGGGGGCTGGTGTGTGTTGGGTGTGCAGCGAAGTCGACAGACGGGTTACGGGGGGGGGGGGAATCAGAAACCTGCGGGTTTTCCTGTAGCAGAGGCAGAACAGACAGCAAAGTCCTGTAGCAGTCGGCTGCTATATGGTTTCCTGGATGGATTCTGGAGGCTGAAACAAGATCTCGAGGGGTGGAAAATGAAGGTGGGGAAATGGGATACCTTGGGGGGAAGCTTGGCGGCCTAGGAGTCGTCACCTAGGGTTCCACGGCGTCGGTACCGTGGAGGGATCGCTTGAATCCAGGATTATTTCTCTCCAAATTTTGCAATGCTTTGGAATCAGCCTCCTAGCATTCTATATATAAGAAAACATAACTTAGGGCATCCCCATCAACGACTATGATTGGCTGGTGGGTTAGTCCTTGAAATACATCAAAATACACTCAAACAAATAAAGTAATATAGTGATTTGACTCGCGAGGACGTCCCGGACGCAATCGCGGAGTCCGATCGGCGATTCGATCAAGTCTTCCTGTGCGAGTCCATGTATGTGGGCCCCGCCTTACGACGAGCTCCTCCAAGTGCATCTGATGGCTCCCCATCACAAGGTTTTCAATTACATAATACTTGTACACAAAAAGTTTTTGCTAAGTCCAAATGCCAATAAAAGACATTATTCCATCCACATCTATGCAATTAATCACCAAAATTTAATTAGCATGACATTCTCTTAACATTTTAAAATAGTATAGAGTATAGACACATGCATGCTAACATTAAAATAACACACACAACAATTCTGGCATTCATAAAAGAAATCCCACTGATCATGTAGAATCTGATTTAAGTACAGAAGGTGCATTTGAACAAATACTGTAACATCTTAGTTATGCACCCTGAAAACAAGATATTACTCAAAAGGAACATAAGATAAGTTGCTTGCATTCCTTATCCCATGTCCACTAATGGCATCTCCTGGATATTGGATCCCTCCCGCAAATCCAGCAAGAATCGAATTCAAATCAAGATTAGTAATAACACGTTGGCGGTTGATTAAGACTGTTGAAAGAATCTCTTGTTTCAATTCATCCTTAACCCTTGCCATGATAGACTACACAAGGTACACCAGAACATTTACATTGATGACATCAACCAATGTACCAGTACTTGATGATGATGCCTTCAAATCAGATTTAGTGACACCCTTTCCCACTAGCCTAACACGACCCGTATGTTCCTTCGACATCACAACATTGAACGGATCACTTGTGCTACATTTCTCGCCCTGTTGCGCTTGCAATTGCTCCATTTCAGCATGTATTACAACTCATACATTTAAGTAATTAGTAAAACGAACACCAAAGAATTAAGCAAGATAACTAGCATAATTACAATTTTTCTTTGGGTTTCTTCGAAAGATTTTTTGTACTTTCGGGCAACAACTCTTTTGCGGGTCTGGGTAAACATCTACACTGCACTGGGAGGTTCTTTGTTTGCATCAGCCTTTTGTTTTAATTTACAATAGAATAAATTATAAGCTACAAATAAGAAGCTCTGAATTCCTGAATCACAAAATCACACACCAGCTCATTTCTTACACATGCAAAACTTGTTCGGCCGGTTGTGTTCATATTTTTTTGCTTTTTTCAGCATCTTGTATTTCTTCTGGCTAATTTCTGCACATTATCAACATGTATCAGCTTCCAAATAGGAGAAAAAAAGAAAATTTCAAACCAAAATAATTATAAAAAAATCAAAATAACATACCTTATATTGCTTGGATCCTACCATCTCGATAAATCCCTTGAATTGTTCTTCAGGAATACCTTTGGGTCGATTCAAGAGTCTCTCCTTTTCATTGTTGTATGGCTTATAAAACTTCTGTTTGATTATCGTCTTATATCTTCGCCAACTACCATTAATTGTTGCAAGAACCCACTTCTTTCCTTCATCTGGAATTATCCACTTTTTCTACAAAAAAAAATTGGGGGGGGGGGGAATAAATTTATACACAAAAATTAATATATAAGGAAAAGGTAAGCAATTTACTTATACATAACTCCACATCTTTTCTTTATTCTTCAGCAACCTCCAATCTGTACAATTTATATGACAAAGACTTGGAATTCGAGCCAATGTACCCAAAAAGCTTGAAAATTGGTTAACTATTGCTTTATGAGGGCTTATTGGCTGGTTTTACTCATTTAACATAATAGCAACACAATGCTAAAACTTTCTACTGTGTATCTCTTTCATCATGGTTCGCCCCCAACAGTTTTTTACTTCAGCTGCTTCTAAAATAAAAGAATATCAAAAAATATCAAATAATAATATAGAGGACAACACTAAACGAGTAAGAAAACACTCCACACACACATGCCTTTCTCTGTCTCTAGATTTGTCACTTTCCCTTTCACTATTCTAGGCAAACTTTTTTCATGTCGATCCTCCTCAGGATTATTAAGTTCTTCTTCCTCTGGAACTAAATCTTCCGAATTATCCGGAAGTAAATTTATATCATCTTCCACAACATGAAGATTATGTTCAACATCAGCAGATTATATCTCTTGACGCTGCTCATCAAGACGAGGTTCAAGTATTTCTAATAAATCATCATTCACATGTTTTTTCTTTTTCATTCGTAGATAATGGACCATGGACCCCGGCTTAAAATTTTTCACTGGTTGTTTGTTCTGATTCTTTCCTTGCATTGTGCCTTAGAAGCATATAAATTAAAACACAGTCAACATCAATCAATATTGCATATACAATATAACATTATCATTATAATAAGCCAATAGCACAACACAATAACTAAGCAAGAAAATCTACAAAAAAGGTTAATTTAATGGACTAAAAGCATACATAAAAGAAATAATTTCAATACATGTCCAAATTCATGGCATATAATGGAAAATATGAAAGTATACATGGAAGTTATAATCTAAATACACATCCAAAATCATTCTGAATCATCTTGAATTTCTTGTCGATCAAAATCATCAGGACTAAAAGGCTTTTCAAGAGTCACATCACGTCTGCACCATGTATCATCATCATCTCCAATAGCTGGACGAACAACAACCCCAACATCAAGCGCATCTGCCCAATATGATTCTTCACTAGCTACTAGAGATTGGTCAAGATATAACAAATCTCTAGGGATATTTTTTAGGACAGAGTGACAGTCTTATTTTAAAGGATCTTGTACATAAAAATATGATGGACTTAAGAAGCCAACTCAAAAGGATCATCCATGTAGCAGAGCTTCATGAAGTTAACACATGTATGCCCAAATTTATCTTTCAAAACATCAAACCAGACACATCTAAATAGCACAACACTAAATGTTCCCCAATAATCTATCTCAATTATGTCACCTATTGCCCCATAATATTCTACATTGCCGACAATAGGGTTTTGTTCCCTTGAGCTTGCAAAATTTGGAGTTGTTGGTGTAAGAGTAACTCCACTGTTTTGAGTCTTGCATTTCCCATCTCGTTCCCTGGTATAAAATTTATAACCATTAATACAATAGCCTTTATATCTCCTTTCCACTGGATTTGGAAATTTGGAAAGCCAGCTTATGTAATTAGGAACTTATTCATTAGTTACTCTAGTTTCAAACCAATACACAAAATATTGACTATGCATCTTTTCTTTAGCCCATTTACTCGATCCACATCTACTATCAATCAAATTTTTTATCCTCAATTGAAGAAAAAGTAATTATTGTCTTACTTTATGTACTTCTCAACTTCTTTGTCTCCATAATTGAAGATAGCATATCAATGAGCTAGTGTTAAGCTAGTATTATCTAGCATAATAACCTCACCCTTAAAATTTTTATTCCCTCTTCCTCGTTTCTTCTTTCCCCCTAGCGGATAACCCATTTGTATAAAGGGAAAAGTGGAATGTGTTTCACCAGAGTTTTGTCCCCTAGAATACTTGTTCAATCTTATTTTCACCTCATCTTACATATACCTTGAACAAAATGCTAAACATTCATCATCCAGGTATGCTTCTGCAATAGATCCTTCTGGACGACTCCGGTTACAAACTATGATTTCAATCTACAAAGGTATCTTTCCATCTAATACATCCATTGGAAATGCACCGGTCCACCCATTTTTTTTGATGAATGAGATGAATAGGCAAGTGTACCATTATGTCAAAAAAACTTGGGGGAAAAATCTTTTCAAGTTGATAGAGTATTTCAACAATTTCTCTCTACAATAGACCAAGGTTGCCAACCTCGATAACTTTACTGCATATGGACTGGAAAAAAGCTCCAAGTCTCATTAAAGTTAGTTTAACATGTTTCAGTAATGCCTTCCAAACAACAACTTGAAGCAAGTACTGCTTTAAAATATGTGCATCATGACTCTTATATACTCCTGAAAGTTTTTTGTTGTGCACAAAGCGGGATATATTGGATGAGCAAGCATATGGCAACTTAGCATCCCTTAAGACACTACAAAAGGTTTTTTTCAGCATCTGTCATCGAGAAAGTTATTGTCCTGAAGATTGTTTTTTTGTGTTTCTTACAACAAAGGCTGAAGTTCCTTTCTGATACCCATCTCTTTAAGGTCATAGCGATCCTTCGCATGATCTTTTGTCTTTCCTGGGATGTCTAGCAAAGTTCCAAGCACATTCTCACATATATTCTTTTCAATGTGCATAATGTCATGGCAATGACGACAAGGATTATGCTCCCAATAGGGCAACTGTAAAAATATTGATCTTTTCTTCCATGGGATATTGCTGACTAACTTCTTCTTTTGTTTTTTCCCAAACACCGTTTCAAAATTCATCAACTCCAGCACTTCTTGTCTTGATAAGGGGGTAGGTGTGGTCCTTACTTCCACTTTCCAATTAAATGATCTTGTATCAAATCTCCAAGGGTGGTCCTCCTCTAAGAACAACCAAGAGGACAGATAACAAAACTTCCTACTATGCTTTAGGTATTGAGAAGATGTTTCATAATTGCAGGAACGACATGCAATTTTTCCTTTAGTGCTCCATCCTGATAACATGGCATATGCTGGGAAGTCACGGATTGTCCACAATAAAGCTGAACGCATTTGAAATGTTTGATTCTTTGAAGAATCATATACTTCCAAACCGAACTCCCACAACTCATTTAATTCCTCAACCAATGGTTACAGATAAACATCGATATTATTTCTAGGAGATTGGGTTCCTTGAATTAGAAGAGACAGGATCAAGAAATCTGGCTTTATGCTTATCCCCGGCGGTAAATTATAATTAATCAACACCACAGGTCATGTGCTATAGACACTACTCATTGTTCGATCCTTTGGCAATTTATATAACTCCTCGAAAATCAAAAGAGCGATGGGAGACGTTTTGAGCCAAGTTTCAATTTGGTAGGGGGCACACGGCCTGGGACATGGGCGTGTCCCAGGGCGTGTCGTGTTTGGGTCGACGATTTGGCCTAGATGTCAACGAATTTTAGAGTCGACGATCATCGAGCAGCGAACACGGCGTGAGACATGGGCGTGTTCCAGGGTATGTCGAGGTCGTGTCGACGATCTACCCAGGAAGTCGATGATTTTGCTCGACGAAGTGTCGAGACAGGAAACACGGCCTAGGACACGGGTGTTTCCAAGGCCGTGTCAGGTGGTCGATGAAGTGTCGAGATGAATTGTCGAGACAGTGAACACGACCTGGAGCCCAGGCATGTTCGGGTATGACACGGGCGTGTCAAATAGGACACGAGCGTGTCCAAGACCCGTGTGAGTCTCGGGTTGGTGTTGGTCCTGTGTTGATGGAGGAACACGCCCAGGAACACGGGCATGTACTGGCTGACACGGGCGTGTCAGGTCGAACACGGGCGTGTCGGGTACCCGTGTGTTTTTCGAGATGCGTCGATTTTGACGGCGAATGGGGGACACGACCCTGGACATGGGCGTATCGCAGGCCGTATTAGGCCCAGGTTTTGCATTTCAGCTACAGATCGTGGCCGTTCATTTCCTTACTTTGGGATCCGACGGCTGGGGGTTGTTCCTACTGGGATATACCCGGGAATAAGGTTCAAATCCCTCATTTCTTTCACTTAGTATCTTTCTAAAGTCTAGAGAGAGGGGAGAGCAAGGAAGGAGAAAGGAGGCTAAATCCAGTTACCGGCGGAGCTTCGGAGCTCCAAATCACGAGCCGACTTCAGATCTACGGAGGCAAGGAGATTGCGGTGCTTTTCATCCGCATAGATTTCAATGGCACCAAGGAAAAATGCTAGGGTAATGATTCTCATCCTTAGACATGTGAAGTGCTCTTTTCTTTTGCATAGGAAGCCCACTCTTGCGAGTTTGCGGTGAGTTGAGGCGTTCCTTCGGGTAGACATGAATAGTCCCCATTGTGTACATGTAGAGTCTGTAAACAAGAACGGATATAGACATGATGTGTGAAGCCTACCGGGACAAGTTGGTCTGGATCGGTGATGTTGCATTGCTTGAATGGCCGGAGAAGACTCCACACAAATGTTTGTTTTTCGGGTTTTCGACACGGTAGATTGCAGCAGGGATCATTGTGGGCTAACCTCGAGGTGCACCTGGAAAACTTGGCAGGTGCGTGATTCTGCCGTCTTGGTGGCCTTGGAGCCAACCTGTACATAACGGTGTTATGTAATATTGTGCATTCGATTCACGGGCTTCAGGGAAGCTTAACCCGTGCCAATGATTTTAATTGTCGTGGCAAGTGGGCAATAGGTTGAGTGGAACTATTCCTTCTCTATGCAGTTCGGTCTTTGAGGCCTACCGAGGGCATAGAGGTCGGGTCTTAGGCTGTTGATGATTTTAAGTATCATAACTTCTTCCTAAAAGACTCAATTGCTCACAAGTTGTGTTGTCCAAGTGGCGGTGGTGGAACCACGGTTTTGACCGGGTTCACCGAGAATGTGCCCGGAGAGCACGGGATGTGTGGCTGTGCGTGCCTATGCCTGTGATGTAGTATTATTACTATATAATGCTTGGGTATGCTAATAAAGTGCAGGGAAGTAGCATCGACGCCCCAAGTTTGGGGGTGGGATTGTTATAATTTGGTCAGCTTAGCTCACCGTTGCCTTTGTTTGCCACCATTGCAGTGGAATGTTGCTTGCAGGTGCTGAAGGACCAAGCGGTAAATAGCGGGCAAAAGCCCATGTTGCTGAGCCGGCCCTTGAAGGCCAAATTTTGAGTGTTTTCTTATTTATTCATGTGTGACCGATCTGCGTGCTGTGGTATGGAAGACACATTTTATTCGAGTAAACATTTGTAAGGCCTTAAGGCCATTGTACTGGTGTATTGTACTTCATTCCTATTGGGTTTTGTAGTGGACATTCATGTTTGTGGCTGGGTTCTTTAATTTACAATATTTAATAATTGCTTCCGCTAGAATGACTCTGTGTAGGATGTTGGTAATTACTTGGATGGTATTCTATTGAGTAACCACCTGGTATGTCTGTGGTGTATGGCATCGGGCCCCGGCCGGACCTACTGCTATATGCTATGTGACAGATATGGGATGTTACAATTTGGTGTCAGACTACTGCTTTCGGTCAGGCTTAAAATGAATTCGTGGACGAATTCTTTTTAAGGGGTGGTGAGCACATGTGTGTGCGTCATCGTTATAACATCAAAAGAACCCATGAATGTCCACTTAGGAATGAAAATACACGTGTTTGAGGAAATTGTGTGTTCGTATAATTGCTTTTTGAAATTTTGTATGGTCTCTTAACTGTGTTTTATACAACTATAGGTGACTAGAAGCGGTGCTGGGCAGTCAGAACGCCGAGTTTTTGAGGCTAGTAGTACACCAAACGATGCTCCTACAATACCTCCGTCGGCTGAAACCATACGATTGGTTGCTGAAGCAGTGCTTGCCATGATCAATGCGCAGCCTGTAAGGCAAATACAGCAGCCCACTCCTACGATGGAGCAGGTACCTCTTCAAGAGGATGAGCCGAGAAGAGTGGAGCAGGTAGTGGTGGAGCCTTTGGTGCCGAGGCGAGCAACCGAGAGACAACTCAAACACGTTATGAGCTTTAATCCTCCTATGTCTCGGGGTTGGGAACCCCTTCTCAAGTTGAAGATTGGCTCTCCCGAGTGAAAAGAGTCTTGGGAGCGACGAAGATGGAGGAGTGGCAGATGACCACTATAGCTACGTTCCTGTTGGATGGAGACACTAGGCTGTGGTGGGAGTGTTTGGATCTGTATCTTTGGAGAGGAAGGAAACTTACGGATGTCTCGATGGAGGAGTTCTCGAGACTGTTCTTGACAAGGTACCTCCCTTCGGTGCAGATGATAGCTTTGGAGAATGAGTTCCTGAAATTGGTTCAAGGAGAGAGTATTGTGGATGAGTATCTCCACGATTTTACTAGGTTGGGTCAATATGCTAGCTCTATATTCTCAGATGAGTAGCATAAGACCAACCATTTTTATGAAGGTCTGAGAGATGACTTGAGGCTACTACTCTCGGGGCCGATGACGCAGGGATTCTTGACCCTGACAACATGGCCCGGTCCTTGGAGAAGGATATGAAGAACGTGCAAGCAAAGAAGAACTCTGTTGATAAGAGGTCGGAGTTCAAAGTGTCGAACTCCTCAAAGTCTGTGTTCTGGAAGTGGAACAAGAAAGCTAGGACTTCGGGTCCAGCCCCCTCTGCTGGTGCTTCTGGGGAGACTACGGGTCGGACCCCGAGCACATGTTACAACTATGGGAAGCTGGGGCATTATGCCCGTGAGTGTCGGGGTGGACGTCCAAAGTCTGAGTTGAAGCCGGGAGCAACACATGAAGAGAAGGGCAAGGCGGTGGAGTCAACCGCATCCCATTATGCTCCAGCTCAACCGAGAGTTTATAATCTTAGCCAACAGGAGGCCATCAAATAAGCGGATGTGGGGATATGTACGATTTAAATTTATAGCAAGTTAAATTTTAAATACTTGTTATGCACGTGTTACCTTACCACTTCTTGTTTAGGATTTGTTTTGATTTGTGAGAATCCGGCGAGAGCACTCTTTGATACGGGAGCTTCGCACTCCTTTTTGTTTGAAAGCTTCATATCGCACATTGGAGTACCTTCTTCGATGGCGAAGGACAAACTGGATGTGCTGTTGCCCAATGGGTGTTCGATGCCCGTGGATAGAATCTGTGGCATCAAGATTATTATTGGGAGTCAGGAGTTCCATTTGCTAGCGTCGCTACTGCCGCTGGTGGAGTTCGACGTAATATTTGGCATGGACTGCCTCTCGGAGCAGCAAGCTTATATCGATTGTGGTCGCAAGAAAGTGAAGTTGGGAACAGGTCGTGAGAAGACTTTCATGGGCTTGAAAGGGTCGAGCAAGACGTTGATGTCTGCTCTTCAGGTGGTGAAGGCGGTTCGTGCTGGTGCAGAGCTTTTCTTTACACTAGTGGAGGTTGCAAAGCCGAAGCCTACGTTGGATAGTATTTCAGTGGTAGCTGAGTACCCTGATGTGTTCCCCGTCGATCCTCCTGGATCCCTGCCTCAACAGGAGATAGATTTTACGATCTATTGTCAGGTGCGAAACCTGTGTCATGCTCTCTGTATCGGCTAGCGCCTAAGGAAATGGCCGAGCTGAAGGTGCAACTACAAGAGTTGTTGGAGCAAGGGTTTGTGCGTCCAAGTTTGTCGCCTTGGAGCGCACTGGTCCTCTTTGTAAAGAAGAAGGACGGGAGCTTGAGACTTTGTATTGATTATCGGGAGTTAAATAAGCTAACGGAGAAAAAACAAGTACCCGATCCCGAGGATTGATGATCTGTTTGATCAGTTAGTCATGTCGACGGTGTACTCAAAGTTGGATCTCAAGTCTGGATATTATCAGCTGAGGATAAAGGAGAGTGATATCCTTAAGACAGCATTCAGTACAAGATACAGGCATTACGAGTTTATGGTCATGCCTTTTGGGCTGACTAATGTGCCGTCGGTGTTCATGGATTTGATGAACCGGACGTTCATGGAGTACTTGGTCCATTTTCTGATCGTCTTCATCGACGATATTTTGGTGTACTCACAAAGTGAGGAAGATCACTTCAGGCATCTTCATTTGGTTTTGTAGACGCTGAGGAGGAATCAATTGAATGCCAAGTTCTCAAAATGCGAGTTTTGGTTGTCCTCAATGGCGTTCCTCAGTCATATAGTCAGTGGAGAGGGCATCGCGGTGGATCTGATGAAGATTGTTGCGATACGAGAGTGGCCTGTGCTTGCTACGGTAGCGGAAGTCCGGAGTTTTCTGGGGCTTGCCGGCTATTACAGGCGCTTTGTGGAGAACTTGTCGCGGATAGCGTTATCTCTCACGACTTTGACGAGGAAGGAGCAGAAGTTCGTTTGGACGCCGGAGTGCGCACGAGCTTTTGAGGAGTTGAAGTGTCAGTTTACCATGGCGCCGGTTCTTAGTTCGCCGAGTGGGACCGAAGGCTTTGAAATCAATAGCGATGCTTCAGGCAGTGGCTTGGGTTGTGTGCTACTGCAACACAGAAGTTTGATAGCGTATGGCTCGAGACAGCTGAAAGTGCAAGAGAGGAATTATCCGGTCCATGACTTGGAGTTAGCGGTCGTGATTTTTGCCTTGAAGCTGTGGAGGCACTACTTGTATGGTATACGGGTTGATATCTTTACCGACCACAAGAGCCTGAAATATTTGTTGGATCAGAAAGATCTGAACATGCGGAAGCGTAGATGGATGGAGTTCCTGGGGGACTATACTTTCAAGATCCATTACGTTCCTAGTAAAGGCAATGCGGTTGCAGGCGCGTTGAGTCGTCGGGCCCTAGCTCAAGCCAATTGGCTGTCGTTCCATGACGAGCGGCTGGTTCGGGAGTTGGAGGAATTGGAGATCTTTTGCGTAGACAAGCAGTCGAGTGCTGAAGCGCTATTGAACTGGACGGAGTTTCAGTATGACCTGGCTTATCGGATTCGACAGGCTTTGGATGTAGATAGTAGCATGAAGCAGCTCATGATAGAGACTCTGGATGGTTCAAATTCCCAATATGAGGTTGTGGATGGTTTGCTTTGGAAAGACGGTCGTTTGTGCGTCCCAAATGTGGGCACTTTGCGAGTGGAATTGTTGTACGAGGCGCATCATACCAAGTACACGATTCACCCGGGGAGCATGAAGATGTACCGCGTTGTGAAGAAGTTATTCTGGTGGCCAGGACTGAAGAAGGATGTGGCACTGTACGTGGTGAAGTGTCAAACATGCGCCTTAGTGAAGGCGGAATGCCAAAAGCCGAGAGGATTCTTGAAGTCCTCGCCTATTCCTGAGTGGAAGTTTGACGACATTACTATGGACTTTGTGCACGGGCTGCCAAGGTCGCAAAAATGGAAAGACGTCATTTGGGTGGTCGTAGATCGTTTAACGAGGGTGTCACATTTCATTACGCATAGGAAGGATGATCCGGTTGAGTAATTGGCAAAGCTGTATGTGGACAATATTGTGCGGCTTCATGGTGTGCCCCGCAACATCGTGAGTGACCGAGATGGGCGTTTCACATCCAATGATTGGAGGCTGGTGCTGTAAATGTTGGGAACAAAGCTGAGTTTTAGCACAACCTTTCATCCGCAGACGGATAGGCATACCGAGAGGGTCAATAGGACAATGGAAGATATGCTTCGCATGTATGTCCTGGACTTTGGAAAGCAGTGGGAGGATCACCTATACTTGGTGGAGTTCGGGTACAACAATAGCTACCAGGAAAGCATACAAATGGCACCCTTCGAGGCCCTTTATGGTAGAAGATGTCGCACATCGTTGTCTTGGTTGGAAATGAGTGAGTCAAAGTTGTACAAGCACCAAGATGTGGAAGATGCTACTTCGTTGGTGCGAATCATTTGGCAGAAGTTGCTAATCGCTCAGGACCGCCAGGCAAAGTACTATAATGCCAAGCACAGGAACATGAAGTTCGCTGTTGGCGACAAGGTGTACTTGAAGATCAAACCGTTCAAGGGTGCCTCGCGAGTGCGGCGCTTAAAGAAGCTAAGCCCGAGGTACCTTGGACCGTTTGAGGTTCTGGAGCGGATTGGTGAAGCAGCTTATCGGTTGAAGCTATCAGTGGAGCTTAGTGGTCTACCTGATGTATTCCATATATTGGTGTTGTGGAAGGCGGTGCAAGAGCCTTTGCATGTGAACGCGGTGGATCAAGTGCCGGTGAATAATGGGTTGACGACGAAGGTCAAGACCGTTCGAATTGAGGACTCAGAAGTCAAGAGACAACACAATAAAGAGATCAGGATGATCAAGGTACGTTGGAATAATTGCGGTCGGGAATAGCTCTCTTGGGTGCGGGAGCAGACCATGCTTGAGGAGTGCCCGGAGTTGTTTCACTCAGGTACCGTTTAAGTTTTATGTTTCCTTCCTTTATATAATTTCGAGGATGAAATTCTTTTAAGAGGGAGAGAGTTGTAACACCCCGAAACTCAAAAGAGCGACGGGAGGCATTTTGAGCTAAGTTTGGAATTTGGCAGGGGGCACATGGCTTGGGACACGGGCATGTCCCAGGGAGTGTCGTGTTTCGGTCGACGATTTTGACGAGAGGTCGACAAATTTTGGAGTCACCGACCATCGAGCAGCGAACACAGCCTGAGACATGGGCGTGTCCCACGGCGTTTCGAGCTCGTGTCGACGATCTGCCCGGGAAGTCGACGATTTTGCTCGACGAAGTATCGAGACAGGGAACACGACCTAGGGCACGGGTGTGTCCAAGGCCATGTCAGGTGGTCGACGAAGTGTCGAGATGAATTGTTGAGACAATGAACATGGCCTGGAGCACAAGCGTGTTCGGGTATGACACGAACATGTCAAATAGGACACAGGCGTGTCTAAGACCCATGTGAGTCTCGGGTTGCTGTTGGTCCTGTGTTGATGAAGGAACACGCCCAGGAACATGGGCGTGTACTGGCTGACACAGGCTTGTCAGGTCAAACACGGGCGTGTCAGGTACTCGTGTGTTTTTCGAGAAGCGTCAATTTCGACGGCGAATGGGGTACACGACATGTACACGGGCGTGTCGCAGGCCGTGTTCGGCCCAGGTTTTGCATTTCAGCTACGGATCGTGGTCGTTCGTTTCCATACTTTAGGATCCAACGGATGGGGGTTATTCCTACTGGGATATACCCGGGAATAGGGGTTCAAATCCCTCATTTCTTTCACTTAGTCTCTTTCTAAAGTCTAGAGAGAGGGGACAACAAGGAAGGAGAAAGGAGGCTAAATTCGGTTATCGGCAGAGCTTCGGAGCTCCAAATTGCGAGCTGACTTCGGATCTACGGAGGCAAGGAGATTGCGGTGCTTTTCATCTGCATAGATTTCCATGGCGCTAAGGAAAAATGCTAGGGTAATGATTCTCATCCTAGGACATGTGAAGTCCTCTTATCCTTTGCATAGGAAGCACACTCTCGCGAGTTTGCGGTGAGTTGAGGCGTTCCTTCGGGTAGACATGAATAGTCCCTGTTGTGTACATGTAGAGTCTGTAAATGAGAACGGATATAGGCATGATGTGTGAAGCCTACCCGGACAAGTTGGTCTGGATCGGTAATGATGCATTGCTTGAATGGCCGGAGACGACTTCGTACAAATGTTTATTTTTAGGGTTTTCTACGAGGTCGATTGTAGCAGGGAGCCTTGGGGGCTAACCTCGAGGTACACCCGGAAAACTGGGCAGATGCGTGATTCTGCCGTCTTGGTGTCCTGGGAGCCAACTTGTACATAACTGGGTTAAGTAATATTGTGCATTCGATTCACGAGCTTCAGGGAAGCTTAACCCGTGCCGATGATTTTAATTGTCGTGGCAAGTCGGTAACGAGTTGAGTGCAACCGTTCCTGCTCTATGCAGTTCGGTCTTTGAGGCCTACCGAGGGCATAGAGGTCAGATCTTAAGCTGTTGATGATTTTAAGTGTCATAACTTCTACCTAAAAGACTCAATTGCTCACGAGTTGTTCCGTCCAAGTTGCGGTGGTGGGACCGCAATTTTGATCGGGTTCACCGAGAATGTGCCCTGAGAGCACGAGGTGTGTGGTCGTGCTTACCTATGTCTGTGATGTAGTGTTATTACTATATATTGTTTGGTTATGCTAATAAAGTGCAGGGAAGGAGCATCACTGCCCCGAGTTTAGGGGCGGGATCGTTATAATTTGGTCTGCTTAGCTTACCGTTGCCTTTGTTTGCCACCGTTGCGGTGCATTGTTGCTTGCAGGTGCTGTAGGACCAAGCGGTAAATAGCGGGCAAAAGCCCATGTTGCTGAGCCGGCCATCGAAGGCCAAATTTTGAGTATTTTCTTGTTTATTCATGTGTGACCGGCCTGCGTGCCATGGTATGGAAGACACATTTTATTCGAGTAAACATTTGTAAGGCCTTAAGGCCATTATACTGGTGTATTGTACTTCATTCCTATTGGGTTTTGTAGTGAACATTCATGCTTGTGGCTGGGTTCTCTAATTTGTAACATTTAATAATTACTTTCGCTAGAATGACTCTGTTTAGGACGTTGGTAATTAGTTGGATGGTATTCCATTGAGTAATCACCCGGTCTGTCTGTGGTATATGGCGTCGGGCCCCGGCCGGACCTACTGCTATATGCTATGCGACGGATATGGGGTGTTACAATTTATTAGCATGCCAAGTCATCAAATCAGCTATTTTGAGCACATGAACAGCCTTTGAAGCCTAGGCTTCAATGGGAAATGCCATAGAACTTTTGCTGGAATATGACGAGCCTTCTTAAATAATGAATCAGTTTCTTTTTTCTTTATTATCTTCTTCAGAATTTCACTTAAAAGATCAACAAAAATGACAAGATGAAGCATTACTGTGCTCCTTCCATTACAACATACAATCATTTTGGCATGCATGTATTTTTTAATAATGAAGACGTAAATCCTTCACTGTCTTTTTTGCATCATTGAAAGAATCAGGATGTTTTGCATTTGGGAAGGCTTTTCTTAGCAGACACAAAAGATCATCAAAAGCTTCATTGCAAATTCCATGGACACACTTGTTGATATACAAATGAATAGTAAAGGATAGCTTAGAAAAGCTAGTACACCCAGGATACATCTGCTCTTGGCCTTCCTCCACGAAATTATAAAAGTTTTTGGTGTCGTCATTTGGCCCTTCCCTTGCTTCTCCCCTATCTTCTTGGGGCATAGGAGAATCATGTTCAATGTTTCTATACAAGTCATGCAACATACCATCAATGTCATCATGGATGAACCCACCATCATCATTTAGATTGTCAATATTTATCTCATCACTTTCCTCATGGAAAACCCTTACATCATAACCATCAATAAAGCCATTAGCACGATATCCTTGGTAAGATAATAACGAAAAACAAACTTGTTGCATGGACAACAAATCTTGTCCCCTTGAGTTTCTGGGACAAATGTTGTTTGAAGGAAATATTCAACCCCTTTAATGTAATCATGATGCCATCTAGGAAGGGTCATCCAACTCTTATCTCTATCCATTAGCAAGATCATAAATGTATTTCTAAAGAAGAAGAAAAATACATAGTGATAGTTATTGAACAACTATTGGGAAACAATTATTTATAACTATTAAAGTAATGAAAATATGAAGAATTATGAAATAAAATATGTAGAAAGCTGTCTTAAAATGTAAACATCAAGAATTACCTACACAATAACTTTATCTTTAAGAAACTCTGATCATCAAAATAGAAGCTCCTAGTTGCACAATAGCTTTCACTAAACATCAAAATAGAAGCTCAAATTATTAGGAGAAAACACAATCTAAGCAAATGACTTGGCATATACCTACAAGTAATTTGATAGTCATTTATTGTCAAAGGTTAGGCCTTTCTCCTTTGATAGAAGCCACTTTGTGCATAGTCCCAAAGGTTAAGTCTGCTACCAATATTCCCCTGCCCATACCCCCAATGATAGGGGTCTATATGGGTTCTGTTGTCGTTGTTGTTGTTGTTGTTGTTGTTGTTGTTCCTATTCTTAGATATGTGAACTGTGCTTCGTGTGAATATATCATATTTTCATGCCAATTCAGATCAATTGCGTTTAAATGGTCAATGTTCATAGTTACCTCAATTTTTAGTTAAAATTTGATCATGAAATTTTGAATTAGGAAGTTATTTTTCCTATTGATGGTAATAATCACTATGACTGTATGAAAGTGGAATAACTAGATCTTTAGCTGCCTTACCCATTATCATTTCCCCCTTAAAATCCCTTAAACAAAAAACAAAAACATCATCATTCAATTGCTAAGAGTTGTGGAAATGAAATCAAAGTGGAAATCGCCATTAGAGATGGATTGTAGAGATATGTAAGGGCCGAGCTCGAGATTTTGCAAGTTCATGAACATTTTTCTTATTAACTTAGCATGAAGAATTCATGATAAACTTATACATTGTGAAATTATATTTAAATAGATATTATAACATTAAACAAAAATGACAAAAAGAACAATTTTCAACCTCTATATCACCGGATGAAAAAAATTTCTTATATTAATCCATCCCTTTTCCAACTGATAATTAATTAACTTTGCAACAATTAGCACTTAGCAACCATCTCATCTAATTAATTGCAACAATTAGCACTTTACAACCCATCCCTTTAGTTCACTTGAATACCAAGGAAGTAGGATAGTCCACCCATGCTACTTATTTCAAACTTTGAATGTATCAGGTCAGAAAATCTTTTTCAAAGTTTGGAATTAGTAGAGCCAAATATTATATCGTCTACATAGATTTGGACTAGCAAATTTTTTGATTTATGATTTCTAATGAATAAAGTTCTATCTACAATGCCTCTAATGAACTTATACTCTAAAAGAAAGCTAGCCAGGGTCTCATACCAAGCTCTTGGAGCTTACTTTAAACCATAAAGAGCTTTATACAGTTTAAAAACATAAAATGGATGAGTTGAGGAGATTAAACCTGGAGGCTATTCAACATAAACTTCCTCTTTTAATTCTTCATTGAGGAATGCACTCTTGGCATCCATTTGATATACTTTGAACTTCTGATAGGCAGCATATGCAAGAAATATTCTGATGGATTCAAGTCTTGTAACAGGAGCAAAGGTTTGATCATAGTCAATGGCTTTTTCCTGTGAATAACCTTGGGCTACCAATCTTGCTTTGTTCCTTATAATTGATCCTTGTGCGTCTAATTTGTTCCCGAAGAACCATTTAGTTCTAATGATTAGGTTGTCTTTGGGTATTGGAATTAAATCCCAAACCCTACACATCTCAAATTGATTGAGCTCCTCTTGCATTGCAATAATCTAGTGAGGATCTTGCTCTGCATCTTTTATGGATTGAGGCTCAAATTGAGAAATGAAGCAAGCATGCATCAAATCTTGGTTGAGTTGATGCCTTGTTTGCACACAAGTTGATATGTCTCCAATCCCTTGAGATATGAGATGATCTCTAAGTGTGACAAAATCAGTAGGAGGAGTTGGTTCGTCAACAACTTGTGGAATTAATTCCTCTTGTGGATATATATTTGATGTTGTAGGTTCAACTACTTCAGCACTTTATTCTTCACTTTCTTCATCAATCTATGAAGAAGGATGCAATGTAACCTCTTGGGTAAGGTTTAGGTCATTCAACTTCTCGCATAGATAGGGTACCTGCAAAGTGTCTATGAAAGAAGAATCCTTCTCCTTGTAAAACATGTTAGCTTCATCATAGTAAATATGTACAGATTCTTCCATTTTTAATGTTGACTTATTAAATACCTCATAAGCTTTGCTGATTTGGGAATATCCAAGGAAAAAATTCCTTTGCAGCCTTGGCTTCAAACTTTGTAAGGTGTTTCTTGTTATTATTGTGAATGTAACACTTGCGGGCAAAAACTTTAAAGTAATCTTCTTTAAGTTTCTTCCCTTTAAGTAATTCATAGGGGTCTTACCCTTTAGTTTATGAATTAAACTTCTATTAAGAACATAATTTGATGTGCTTACAGCCTCTGCCCAAAAGAATAGGGGCAAATAAGCATTTGCAAGAAATGTCCGAGCAGATTCAATAAAAGTTCAATTTTTCCTTTCTATTTCCCCATTTTGTTGAGGAGTTCTAGGAGCAGAAAAATAATGACTGATACCTTCCTTCTCACATAATTCTTGCATGAGCAGTGATTCAAACTCGTTACCATGATCACTTCTGATCTATACAACCGGAGTAGAGTACTCAATCTATTTGCTCTTAAGAAAATCTGTAAGAACTTTAAAGTTATCTGACTTGTTTCTTAGGAAAAACACCCAAGTGAATTTAGAGAAGTCATCAACAATAACTAGAGTGTATGACTTTCCTCCCAAACTTTGTACAACAATAGGGCTAAATAGGTCCATATATAGCAAGTATAAAATTCTGGATGAATCACTTTTATTAATAGATTTGAAACTATATTTGGTTTGTTTGCTTAATTGACAAACCCTGCAGATTCCTTTCTTTTTTTAAGAACTAGAAGTCAGCCCTCTAACAAGGTTGTCCCTAGATAATTTAGCAATATTCCTAAAGTTTACATGACTAGTCTCTTCTGCCATAAATCATTAGTAGAGCTAATTTGATTAAATAAGCAAATTTCTGAATTAGCTGATTTGAAATTTACTGCAAATATATTCCTTTGTCTAATTCCTGTTAAAACAATTTTGTTTTTATTAGAAGTAATAATACAAGAAGACTGATTAAATGATACCTGATAACCTTCATAACATAACTGGTTTATGGATATTCGGTTATGCTTGAGACCACTTACATATGATACCTTCCTGAAAGTAACAACTCCAACTTTGACACTTCCATATCCGTATGTCTGTCCACAGTTGGAGTCTCCAAAAATCACCTTTGGTCCAATCTTGGCTTTGAAATCAGTCAGGTTGTCCTTAATTCCTATCATATGTTTTGAACAGCTATTATCCAGACACCACTGTTGCTTTGTGAATGGATAGTTATTTATCTGTACAAAACATGATTAGTTTTTCTTGACCGAGGTAACCTTGGGTCCTTGATTTTTTCAAATTTATAACTAGAAATGTAACAGAATTCAGGTTGGTCCTTGTAACCAAGTGGATGATATCTCCTAGGAGGAATAATCCATTGGGTAAAAGGATTAACAAAGGTTTTAATTTTATTAAAATTCTGAAAATAATTCAAGTTTCTGTTATAAGAAACTGGGTTCGACGAATTATAATAGGTTCATCGTTCTGCGTTCGATGAATAGGGATGAGTTCGTCGAACTCCGCTCGCAGAATGATAGTGTACATTCTCACAGCCCCTCGTTCATCGATCACGGTTCGACGAAACATATTGAGTTCATCGAGCATAATTAGACGAATAATTATTCCTAAAATCTGCATTTATAGTTCGTCGATCTGAGTTGGATGAACCACAGTCATTTCGTCTAGATTGGTTCGACAAAATATGTTGAACATTATTTTTGTTAAAACTTTTCTGTTTCTTAGGTTGATTCTTCTGTGAAATTTCTATTTCTTTATTTCTAACTTCTACCTTTTCTTTGCATTTTTCTGAAACAAATCTAATGGGGGTAGACAATATATTTTTCTGTAAAGATGGAGGCTGATTAGATGAATCTCACATGCCCATCTTGCCATTAAGCCTAGCATTCATTGTGCTTGTGAAGTCCATCAATTTGATACTTCTCCCATTTAGGGATTCTTCAAATTACTTAGCCTCAGATAACTTAGTTTTTAAGGAAGATATTTGATTATTAACAGTTTTCAATTCTTCTTTAATTTTCAACTTTTCAGAAGAAATATTTTCAAATTCATTTAATTTCTCTATGAGAAGTTTGATTTCTTTCTTAGATTTAATTAAATCATATATAATAATTTGAAATCAATTTTAAATTGATTAGAAGAAAAATCAAAAGAAGAGATTACCTGATCTTCTTCTGACATGAATTCATTTTCTGAATTGTCTGCTTCTGAATCAGTAGCATTAGAGTTGCTGCAAGAGGCATTGATTGACATCAAGCATATTTCTCTGACTTTGGCCTCTTCTTCATCCTCACTGGAGCTGGATGAATATTCTGACTCAGATTCACTCCAAGTCTCAGCAATAAATCCTCTTTCTTTCTTCTTGTATTTTCTGGAGGATGGCCTGCTGGAATGCTTCCTGGAGACCTTCTCCTTTCTCTTGTCTTTCTTATGTGCTTCTGGACATTATAGTAGTACGTGTACAAGTTTCCTGTACCCATAACAAACTATTTCTTTAGTGGGGGTTTTATCATACTTTGGCTTTTCATATTTTCTAGATTATCTTATTCTAAAATCCTTCCTTGCTATCTTATAGAATATCTTTGCTAAGAGACTCAATAAATTTTCATTATATGGAACGGCTTCAGCTTCATCACATGCTTTGAAAGCAATACTTTGTTCTTTCCTTGCTGAAGATGAAGTAGTTCTTTGCTCAGCTTCTCTGGTTTTGATGAGATCTTCATAAGACTTGAGCTTACCCAACAAGGTTTCATTTGATATCTCATTCAAGCTTCTGGCTTTCTTGATTGGCCAGATCTTAGAGTCACATGTGTTAGGGAAGCACATAAGAATCTTGTCATTTATCTCTGTTAAAGAGATGTCCTTGTCCAGAGTTTTTACCTCATTAATTATGAGGCTGAGTCTGTTGTACATGTCTGCAACGGACTCTGACTATTCCTTCTTGAAGTTCGCATATTGAGAGATCAAGTGTGATCTCTAATCCTTCCTTTCATCAGCAGATCCTGCCACCATAACATTAAGTGAGTCCCAAATGGCCTTTACTGAAGTGCATTCTGCAACCTTTTGAAATATATCATCAGACATAATTTGGGCCAGTATATCCATTGTCTTGGCATCTGCAATCTTTGCCTTCTTTTGTGTTTCAGTCCACCCAGGTGGTGGGATAGCACTTGTGCTTGTAGTTGCCACTAGTTGTGGGGTATCTGTCAAAATAGAATTGTATATGTATTCATCAATAGAATTCATATATAGCCTAATCCTTGCCCTCCAACGTGCAAACTTATTTAGATTGCACACTGGAGGTCTGGTGCTTGAATACTCCTTATTTTGTGACATGATATGAAATACAACTAGGGTAGATAAGATCAAACAATTATCTTTTAGTTCAGGTGTTAGCCTGTACAATCAAGTCACCTATCCCTCTGATACCAATTGAAAGTGATAACTCAGATCACTAATAGAAAAATGAGTATTAGCTACACATTTTTTGCCAAGGTTCAAAAATAGTGGTTAATACACTAGTATTAGCCATGATCGCAAAACCGTGGCTAATATTTAGGTTTTAGACATGTCTATAAAAAAGCATGGCTAATACCTTTGTATTAGCCATGAAAAGTAAAAAAACCTGGCTAATATTTAGTATTAACCGACATTTAAACAATCACAACCATTTATCTAAACCCCCATCAACCGTATCCCCCTAATTTTATCGCCAAAAGAAAGAAAGGTTAAAACTGCTGCCACGTGCCTAATCTATCGCCGAAGCGAAGCATGAAGATATGTGCGAGGATACGATCCGCCGGAAGTCGACCATAATCTCCTTGCTCCTCCCGAAGATTCCAGCTCTTCAATCCTGCTTCTCCCCTTCATCTTCTTTCGACATGTGAAGGGTCAGCCTCCGTAGCCGGAGAATGTCCTCAATGTCGATTCCCCTGTACGGAGACTGGAGAATCCTGACGAGCTCATCGATTCGGTCGAGAACTTCATCTTTGATTGCGACGATTGGTTTCTCATTCTCCCCCTCTCAATTGCCTTATTCGCATTTCTTAATGAATTCCCGCGGTGTAAAATTGTTGTGTATGCCATTATGCAGGAGTGGTGTGGAAGGGTGATAAGTTAATCGATGGGGTCCCAGAAACCCTCGACATGCTGCGTTCAAAGGTTTTCTTAGGTTCTTTTTACCCTGCGCATTTACTATAGGAAACCTCCATATGTCGTGCCTGATTTTGTCTATATTTTAATTATAATGTGGCAAACTCTATATCCAAACTTTTGAGGTCTGGATCCCTCTAAGATCTTTTTCCTCCCAAGACACTCCCTTGCTCCCTTATATAAGTGAGAGTGTGCATACAATGTAATTATGGAAATGACACTAAGGATACATAGGTAGAAACGAGGACACATGGATGTCCCGAGGAGTCATATTCATATCAACTATCATAAGAACATAATAGAGTATCAAGCATGGATGATCTCTCAGCTTTTACACATTTTAAAGAAATGATTTGGAAGTTGCTGCATATTGCAGTGGGATGATTGCGCTCCTTTTTGCCTTGTCATTTTTAACACATGTATATTGATTTTTCATTACTACATGTTGATTTATACACTCAAGCCATTTATATTCTCATTACTCTATTTGAATTTATAGGTTTCATTCATCCTAAAGTTATTTAATTTTTTAGGAGGTTTCACTTGAGTGCTTTTGAATTGCATGGATGTTTTTGGTGATGCAGTTTTCTAGCTAATATAATTCATATGCCTCCTTATAGTGCTCTGAGGGACCGGCGCTTCCCTCCAGTTCAAGCCAAAGAGTTGCCATATTTGGAATGCACGATGTCATTACTTACTGAATATGAAAGTGCTCTTAACTAATTAGATTGGAAGGTTTGCTACTTACTTCACCGTTTTAAGCTGCTGTTAGAATATATATTTTGCTCAGGGAAATCATCTGTCAATGTTTTACCTTAGCACAGACGATAAACCCAGTAGCCCCTCTGTAATTTCACTACTGTTGTTGATTACTCAGCCATGAAGTGTTGTCCAACATCATCTCAACTCTCATTATTCTGTTTCTATTTGTACATCTGATAATATTGCACCAATTCTACCATAAAAATCACATTACTCTTCTTTACTGATATTTTTGTATACAATACTGTTTTATATTATATGCTCATTGTGTTTGTCTTTGAAACCATTGAAATGACCTACTATAACCAAGGAATAGTGTCTGTGAATTCAATTTTAAGCGTTTGTAAATGCAAATAGATGATTTAGCTTTTTATGCTTTTAGAAGAGCGGTGATGTATTGTGAATCTATACAAACCTACATGATGCCCTAACCCTAAATGAATATGAGCAATCACGAGATCAATGCCAACGGGACTATGGGACGACTAAAATGAATGTGCGAATACATACATGCAATTTAATGAACATGATTCTCACAACTCTAATAAAGTAAGCACCCTCAAATTGAACTGTTTTGACAAAATGCACCCCAAATTGTTAAATTTGGCAAAATGCACCCCCGATAAGAAAAATACTTCCAAATGCATCCCCAACCACATGCAGAATTCTTCTTGAACTAGGGTTATTGGAGTTCTTTGTGTGAAAATGTAGGTCATGTTTGTAGTAAGATGCTCAGGATTTCAAGATGTTGGCACCAAAATTATTGTTGAGATGTCCTTGGTAGGGATGTTCTATGAGTGTAATGCTCCGTTTGACACGGTGGTGGCATATGCTGCACCGAGTACCATATTTTTGAACTTCTGTATTTTTCCCAATCTTTCAAATGCCATTGCATTCACCGCCTCCTACTACTTGCAAGATAGTATTTTAAAAAATCATTTGGTTTGTAATATGCATGAGAAACACTTTTGAGCAAAAGATCAACAATTAGGAGTTGAGCAAAAGAGATTACCGCACACTTTAAAACCAAGAATCAGTCAAATTTACAACCTCTTTACTAGGCTCTTTAGGGGGTCTGCTGATCTCACTCAGAAAAATATATTAATTATTCCATTCGTGATTGGTAATGAAAATATTTCGTAAGGTTATATTCAAAAGTTGGTGTCGACCAAAACAGAAAATATATGAGAAGGTGATTAGATTGACCCAAATTGATTGAACATGTCAGGCGTTAACGAGTTCTTAATTCAGACCGTTGGATGGTGAGATTATTTATCATCCGATCTAGGTCAGAGTTATCCTCTTTATAAGCGCAGCGGTGCCTTCAGTCCTCTCTGAAAATTTGGTTCTTAAAAAGAGGAGGACCTGGAGGCAAGCTGCGCATAAGAGATTCCGTAGAAGAAACGAAGGATGGTGCAGTGTCTCACATACAGAGCAGCATAGCTATGCCACGAAGTCTAACCAGACTAGGGTTGTCAAAACCCCGGGTAGAGATCCAGTTTTTTCCTCTTCACTTTCCTATATAGATTCTAATGAAGATGTTATTCATTATTTTCCTGGAGATCTTATCCCTTTTTGTTGATTGATATGGAGTTTTTTGTTGGGTTCTTATGCAAGTCGTTTTGTTTTTGTGTATTCAATTTGCTTGGTTATGGATCTCAGGAGGAAGGCTCGTGTACCAGTACACAAATAAGAGGGCGAGAGTGGGCCGAAATGCCCTGTGACCGGGAAAAGAATTATTGGGGTGTGCGATTCTGCTCTTCTAAATTGTCTCTTTATTTTCTCGCAAAGCAATTTTCTGCTAGTTGTTCATCTTTTCTTTTTGTTGTGCGTATACGCATTAAAAATTGTATTTTCTTAAACTTTGATCCGGAATTACTTTCGTTGTAGAAATGTAACTGATGGGGATACTCTGTAGCCTGGTGTAAACTGTTTATAAATTGTTGTTGTTGCTTGGATATGGAAGCAAAAGTATAGGTTTAGATCGGAGCTGATCATTTTAAGTTCATGAATTTTGGTTGATTTGGTTTTACTACTTGGGCGTTGGTTGAGTTTGTGGATGAACTTTGCAGGTTTAGCTGGGAGTTGTATGAATAATTTGATTGAATTTGGTATCCTTGCTGATTATTGTGGCATTGTGAATAAAATGTAGCGATCTTGGAAGCACTAATACTTGCAGCTCATTATGCCTGGGTCACATTCTGATGTTATATTTCCTGGTAAAGCTCATTATGCTCTTTTTGTGGATTTCCATGAGTTCTATGTTGAATTTTGTGAAGTGGAAGTGGTTGACGGGACAGGCCTGGGCGGCCTGGGCGGACAACATTGGCGGACTAGGCGGACTGGGCGGACTGCTGTGTGCGTCCTGGTGGAAAGTCTAGTGGAAGCTGACTGTTCTTTTGAGCAGGTTGTACGGGTGCAGTCCGCGGACTATGCGGCCTGTTATCTGCGGATAAGACGCTGGCTGTTTGGTTTAGCCAAGGAGCGGTCTGAGCGGATAGTGGCTTGCGTACTGGTGCATTGCTCAGTGGCCGTGGTGCAAGCTTGTGCTGATTGGCGGTTTGGCTCATGTCCGCGGGAAGCTTGCGGACTGGGCTTAGAGCTTGGCTGAGGCCTTGTCGAGCTCTGGTGCTACATCAGATGCTTTGCTGTGGAGGTCGTTGGCGGACTGGTGTGTGGAGTCCGCGAGATGGCTGCTGCGTTGGGCAGGTGTGCGAGTAGCTTGCGGACTGCTGGCGGTCTGTGTGCTAGGGTGTTTGGCGGACAGGAGTTTGTGTTCGCCATGCTCGCATTGGCCTTTGATGGTTTTGAACTTGGTCACACTCTGTGCCAAGACCATGGTGTCCGCAGTATCCGCCAAGTTCGCTGTTGACCGGGCGGACTGTTGCTATCTGCATTTGGTCGTGGACTTGTGGCTGATTGAGGCTTGAGTCTTGCGGATTGCCTCGGGTTTGTGCGGACAGCCATTGAAGGGGGTTGCTGTCCTGCAGTTGTCGGAGACTTTGCGGGCTGATGCCTTGTCCGCATAGCTTAGACGGACTGATGAGGGTTCGCCAATGTTGCCTTGCTCCTGACGGTTTTCCTTGGTATCCGGCTATGTCCTTGCGGACTCGGCGGACGGTGTTTTGCTATCGCGCGGGCTAGGGAGGTGTCGCTATCTCTAGGGCGGTGATCACACTCCTCACCTCGTCTATAAATAGGACCCCCCTGACACATCTACAGTAACCGAATGAACAGTAAGTTGGGTTCGGCGAGGTGTTGCGGTCTCAGTTTTTCTATCCGCGCGGATTGATTCAGAGTTAACTGTGTGCTGTGTGCAGGTCGCGCGGGTAGCTTCAAGGAGCCAGAAGTTTGGCTGTGACTTCGGTCAAGTACTTGGAAGTTGTGCGGTCTCTGCGGATTCAGTAGGAGGTCGCTCTGCGGCTTGCCAGCTCTGTTTCAACTTTGCCAGCTTCAATAACCTGTCCGTCGGTCTCAGGCGGGTAGGCGGTCTGTTCCTCAGTTCATCAGCAGGAGACGAATAACGGTGTGTCCGCGCGGACTCGCGGCTTCGGCGGACTCCGTGGCTATTCGGCGGATTGCAGTTTAAGTTTGGGCGATCTCAGCGGACTCGGCGACCTCGGCAGTCTCGGCGGACTCTGGTGCTGTCCGCCCGGCTTGGTTTTTAGTGCTTTCTGTTTACAGCTGTTTATACTAGCGAAATCATGTCTCGCTATGTATACCTCGCTTTGTAGATAAGTTAAATGAATATAAGATCTGCTTGTTCTTCCATGTGCTTGGTGTGTTGAGCCTGCTTCCTGGTTTTTCGCTGGTTCAAGGTGTGAACTAGGTAGTCCCGAAGATATTAATTTGGTGTTTGGGCTATCTTGCTGACCACCTTGAGAAAATTTAACATGTTATCAAAGCGAGGTTCAGTTACTTGAGCGGTCGTCAACCAGTGTTGTGCTCTGTGTTTGAGTGGTGATCAACCTGTGTTGGTGCTCTGTGCTTCTGAAGGCTTTTTTCAAGCAGGTGTTGCAATGGAAGGGAGCTTTGCATGGGATCTTGACATTGAACTCTTAACGCCGACTAACTTCAAGAAGTGGAAGTCGTGCATGAAGAGTTATCTTCTTGGCGAGGAGCTGTGGGAAGTCGTCGGTGGTGACGACAGACAGGAAGTGACTGCTGCATTCGGTACTGCTGAGCAGGTTAGACTCTGGAGGAAAACAAATGCTAAGGCGGAGTTTATCCTCAAGAGGGCCGTGTCTCCGGAATTGTTTAATCACATCGTTGGATGTGAGTCGGCTGCTGATATTTGGACAACCATTGATGAGTTGTTCAATAGGAAGAATGTGGAGCGGCTTCAGTTTCTCGAGAATGAGTTGGTCAGGGCAACTCAGGGAGGCCTTTCCATCTCGAGGTACTTCTTAAAGATGAAGAGCTTGTGTGCTGAGCTGTCGGCACTGGATCCTGATGAGCCTATCTCTGAGGCTAAGATGAAAATGCACATAATCCGCGGCTTGCGTAATAAGTATGTGGCCTTTGTGATATCTGTTCAAGGGTGTGCTACTCAGCCGTCTTTGCTGGAGCTGGAGAATCTACTTGCATCGCAGGAGAGCTTGGCAAGGCAGATGGCTGGAGTTAATCTTAATCAGGAAGGCAACGAAGCTCTCTTCTCAGGTAAGAAGAAAGGATGGGAAGGGAAGAAGAAGAAGAAGAAGGTGCAGGCTGCTGGTGAGAAGGAGACTTCAACGTCATACCAGCCGGAGAGGAGCAATGCTCCTAAGGACTGGAAGAAGAACTTGAAGTGCTACCGGTGTCATCATCGAGGGCACTTCAAGCGGGACTGCAAGGTCAAACTGCAGCCTGTGCATGCTGCGGGAAAGGAGGAAGCTTGCTCTAGAAGTGAAGAAGCAGAATGGGGCGGAGCTTTCATGACGGGCACTTGTGTCCGTGCCTTGTATGCTGAGGACTTCAACGACGAGTGGATCGTGGACTCCGGGTGTGGTCATCACCTCACCGGAGACAAGTTGAAGTTCACCTCCATGCAAGCCTACTCAGGTAATGAAGCTATTATCCCTGCTGATAATACTGTTTATGCAGTAGAGAAAGAGGGGGTCGTGTCTTTGGGTAGTGATCAGGGGCCACTCACGTTAAGGAGTGTGTATCACGTGTCGGGCATGAAAAAGAACCTCTTCTCGGTGACCAATGCAGTGGACGCTGGTTATCACGTTCTGTTTGGGCCAACAGACGTGAGGTTCCTTCGCAACATATCAGCGGTTAAGGCTGATGTTGCTTATGTTGGAAGGAGGGTGAATAACTTGTTTGTTCTTGCCACAAATTCTTATGTTGATCGGATGAGTGCCAACGATAGCTCTGCTATCTGGTATGAGAGGCTGAGACATGTTGGCATGGACAGGCTGAAGGCGATGACTAGTAGAAGTTTGGTGAAAAGGTTGCCTAAGTTGTCCTCGTTTGGTGACTGGCATGTTTGCGCGGGATGTCAATATGGTAAGGCACATCGCCTTCCGTTTGATAAGTCACAAAAAAGGAGCAAGCAACCATTGGAGTGCATTCATGGCGACTTGATGGGACCGACGGTTACTGCCAGCCTTGGTGGAAGCAGATACATGCTCGTCTTGGTTGATGACTACTCTAGGTATACTTGGGTGTACTTCTTGAAGGAGAAGTCGGAAGCCTTCCGTTTGTTTGTGGAGGTCAAGGAGTTGGTAGAAGGCCGGCTTGGCTTGCGGATTAAGAAGCTTAGAACTGATAACGGGGGTGAGTTTGTTTCCTCCGAGTTTTCTAACTTCTGTAGGAAGCACGGGATCCAATGTGAGCTTACTTGTGCTCACACTCCACAACAAAATGGATTAGCGGAGCGGAAGATCCGTCATTTGACGGAAACCTGCAAATGCTGGCTTCATGCGAAAGATATCCCAAGGTCCTTTTGGGCGGAGGGAATGTCTTGTGCTGCTTACGTCATCAACATGATGCCACTCAACCCTATCAACATGAAGACTCCTATTGAGCTGTTGTTGAAGGAGAAGCCGAGTGTTGGACATCTTAGGGTGTTCGGTTCAACTTGCTACGTGCATGTCCCGGATGCTTCACGGACTAAGCTGGATGCGAAGACAAGGAAGTTTGTCTTTGTTGGCTACGATGAGCGGAAGAAGGGATGGAAATGGATGGATCCTGCGACAAAGAAGTTCGTGGTGTCAAGAGACGTTGTCTTTGACGAGCTGATGTCGTATGGAGGTGGCTCGGTGGAGCTAACCGGAAGTAGCAAAGTTGATGAAGCACCGGTGGTGGATGATGAAGGCTTGGAAGAGGAGGTTGCTGTTTCACTAGCAGCTCCTGTTGCTTCTAACTCCGAGGCTGAACTTTCTGGCTCAGGAAGCAGGGGGAGCACTGCTCAATGCTTGCCCCAAGTAGGAGTTGAGCCCGAAGAAGCAACGGAAGCAGTGAGCAAGGAGCCGACCCTTCAGAGATCGAAGAGGGTTGTTAAGCCACCGGCTCGGTACTGTGATGGGAATGTAGTGAGCTTTGTCTCCTGCTTCTTTGCAGGTCCTCTGGATGAGCGAGAGCCTGCAACCTTCAACGAGGCCACTGGAGTGAAGGAGTGAGAATGTGCCATGAAAGAAGAGATTGATGCTCTGAAGAAAAATGAAACCTGTGACCTTGTGCCAAATGTTGATGGCATTACTCCGGTTACTTGCAAGTGGGTGTATAAGTTGAAGAAGAAGGCTGATGAGAGCATTGATAGGTTCAAAGCTCGCCTGGTCGCTAGAGGATTTTCACAACAGTATGGAGAAGACTATGAGGAGACATTCAGTGCAGTTGCGAAGATGACTTCAGTTAGAGTGGTGATCGTCTTGACTGCTAGCAAGGGATGGAGGTTGTGGCAACTCGATGTGAAAAATGCCTTTCTTTACGGAGAGATTGACAAGGACATCTTCATGGACCAGCCGCTTGGTTTTGTCTCTGAAAAGCATCCGGACTATGTTTGCAAACTCAGGAAGGCTCTTTACGGGTTGAAGCAAGCTCCTAGAGCGTGGTATGAGAAGATTGCAAAGTACTTGCAATTCTGTGGATACCTTGCTTCCAACTCGGATTCAAGCTTGTTCGTCAAGAAGATGGGGGAGCTACAAGTCTTGGTCCTGCTGTATGTGGATGACATGATCATCACAGGGAATTCGGAGGGGGAAGTAGCAAGGCTCAGGGCTGAGCTTGCTATACGCTTCGAGATGAAAGACTTGGGAGAGCTGCATCACTTTCTCGGTCTTGAAGTGGAGAGGAAGGAGTGCGGGATTCTCAATTGCCAGAAAGGGTATGCAGATCGCATTGTGAAGCGGTTCGGCATGGGCGAAGGGAAGAAGTGCTCTACTCCACTGGAACCTGGGCTGAAGCTTCGACGAGATGAGGGAAGGATTCTTCATGATCCCTTGGTGTTCAGGGCTCTTGTTGGGAGCTTGATTTACCTGACGATTACAAGGCCGAACATTTCTTATGCTGTTGGCCGAGTAAGTCGGTTTATGGCTGAACTAAGGAAATCTCATCTAGTGGCAGCGAAGGGTATTCTGAAGTATGTCAAGGTGACTTCTGACATGGGACTCCTCTATGGAAGGAACTCGGAGTTTGCATTGCTTGGGTACACGGATGCTGACTATGGCGGTGATTCAGATGATCAGAGGTCTACTTCAGGTTATGTGTTCACTTGCGGTTCAGCTAGCATCTCGTGGTGTAGCAAGAAGCAGGACTCGGTGTCCGTCTCAACTACGGAGGCAGAGTATAAGGCTTCGGCCTTAGCTGCTCAGGAAGCCATCTGGTTGAGGAGGCTTATAGAGGATGTTCATGAAGAAGTGCAAGGGCCAACTTTACTCCGGGGTGACAATGAGAGTGCTCTCAAACTAGTTAACAATGCAGTGTGTCACGCCAGGACCAAGCATATAGAGATTGATCATCATTTCATCAGGGAGAAGGTGTTGGAAGGATCTCTGCTGGTCGGGCATGTTCGGAGTGAAGATAATCTTGCTGACATCTTCACGAAGCCACTGTCGAAGGGGCCTTTTGAGCGCTTGCGCAGCTTGCTGGGCATGGTCACTACTTCCCACTTCAAGGGGGAGTGTTGAAATTTGTGAAGTGGAAGTGGTTGACGGGATAGGCCGGGCGGCCTGGGCGGACAGCATTGGCGGACTAGGCGGACTGGGCGGACTACTGTGTGCGGCCTGGTGGAAAGTCTAGTGGAAGCCGGCTGTTCTTTTGAGCAGGTTGTACGGGTGCAGTCCGCGGACTATGTGGCATGTTATCTGCGGATAGGACGCTGGCTGTTTGGTTTAGCCAAGGAGCGGCCTGAGCGGATAGTGGCTTGCAGACTGGTGCATTCTCACTGGCCGTGGTGCAAGCTTGTGCTGATTGGCAGTTTGGCTCATGTCCGCGGGAAGCTTGCGGACTGGGCTTAGAGCTTGGCTGAGGCCTTGTCGTGCTCTGGTGGTACAGCAGATGCTTTGCTGTGGAGGTCGTTGGCGGACTGGTGTGTGGAGTCCGCGAGATGGCTGCTGCGTTGGGCAGGTGTGCGAGTAGCTTCCGGACTGCTGGCGGTCTGTGTGCTAGGGTGTTTGGCGGACGAGAGTTTGTGTCCGCCATGCTCGCATTGGCCTTTGATGGTTTTGGACTTGGTCACACTCTGTGCAAGACCATGGTGTCCGCAGTATACGCCAAGTTCGCTGTTGATCGGGCGGACTGTTGCTATCTGCCTTTGGTCGTGGACTTGTGGCGGATTGAGGCTTGAGTCTTGCGGACTGCCTCGGGTTTGTGCGAACAGCCATTGAAGGGGGTTGCTGTCCTGCAGTTGTCGGAGACTTTGCGGGCTGATGCCTTGTTCGCATAGCTTAGGCGGACTGATGAGGGTTCGCCAATGTTGCCTTGCTCCTGGCGGTTTTCCTTGGTATCCGGCTATGTCTTTGCGTTCTCGGCGGACGGTGTTTTGCTATCGCGCGGGCTAGGGCAGTGTCGCTATCTCTAGGGCGGTGACCACTCTCCTCACCTCGTCTATAAATAGGACCCCCCTGACACATCTACAGTAACCGAGTGAACAGTACGTTGGGTTCGGCGAGGTGCTGCGGTCTCAGTTTTTCTGTCCGCGCGGATTGATTCAGAGTTAACTGTGTGTTGTGTGCAGGTCGCGCGGGTAGCTTCAAGGAGCCAGGAGTTTGGCTGTGACTTCGGTCAAGTACTTGGAAGTTGTGCGGTCTCTGCGGATTCAGCAGGAGGTCGCTCTACGGCTTGTCAGCTCTGTTTTAACTTTGCAAGCTTCAATAACCTGTCCGCCGGTCTCAGACGGGTAGGCGGTCTGTTCCTCAGTTCATCAGCAGGAGGCGAATAACGGTGTGTCCGCGCGGCCTCGCGGCTTCGGCGGACTCCGTGGCTATTCAGTGGATTGCAGTTTAAGTTCGGGCGATCTCAGCGGACTCGGCGACCTCGGCGGTCTCGGCGGACTCCGGTGCTGTCCGCCTGGCTTGGTTTTTGGTGCTTTCTGTTTACAGCTGTTTATACTAGCGAATCATGTCTCGCTATGTATACCTCGCTTTGTAAAGAAGTTAAATGAATATAAGATCTGCTTGTTCTTCCATGTGCTTGGTGTGTTGAGTCTGCTTCCTGGTTTTCCGCTGGTTCAAGGTGTGAACTGGGTAGTCCCGAAGATATTAATTTGGCGTTTGGGCTATCTTGCTGACCACCTTGAGAAAATTTAACATTCTATGCTTGTAATTTCGGCAGCTCTCATGGCATGTCAACTCCATTAGTATATGTCTTACTTTGCTTATACTTTATTGTATTATGGATGATGGATGTAAATTTCTAACATTACAGTATTTGAATGTGTTTTTTTTTAAAAAAATAAATTAGTATTTTTCACGGCTTGTAACTATGACAAATATTTTTTTAAAAATGATGAGTTTATTTTTAGCCAGAGTTTCATACCGTGGCTAATAGTTGACTTATTTGCCACGACAGTTTTCCCCATGGCTAATACTATTTGCTACGGCCAATCCGTGGCTTAAATTTTTTAGCCACGCCAACTTTAGCCATGACGTTTTCCCGTGGCTAGACCATGGCTAAAGCATTTTATCCACCGTTTTGGACTTTTTGCCAAGGCAATGTCCTGGACAAAGTTTGTTTTCTAGTACTGGATACTAATGGAAAGTGAGAGATTGCTCTAACTAACTCTAGAGGGGGCGGGGGGGGGGGGGGGGTGAATAGAGTATTTTAAAAACTTTAAGTTGTTTTTACAGCGGATTAAAACATGTGATATATATGTATTTATAATAAAAGAAAATATCACGACACAACAAATAAAAAGTAGAACACAATCAGACGACACAAGAAAATTTATAGTTGTTCCCCAATAAATCTGAGTACATCCACTATTCTACCACCTTGATAGGAATTCACTACAGGTTTTTGATCAAGTGTCCTGCCACCACAGGTTTTTGTTCAGGTGCTCTGTCACCATAGGTTTTTGATTAGGTGCCCTATCATTACAAGATCTATTTTCTAAGAAAGATCTAGCAAGCCTTTGAGCGTTTGATCAGGTGCCCAAAAACCAAATCAACTCTTTTGATCAGGAGACTTGAGAACCAAAATGTTTAACTTTTGAAGGGAGTTATAACCCTATACACATTGAAAGAAAATAAAATATGTTGTCTTCTCTGGCTCAATGCTCTCAGAATACTATTGGATTAGTTGATGTTGTCAAAGCCCCCCCCCCCCCCCCCCCCCCCCCCCCCACCCTGAGTTATAGAAATCTGGCCAGGAGAGGAAACTTTGCTTCAGGGTTTAGGCCTTCAAAGATGAACCCTTCTTCCTCCAGTAAATGTCTCTAAGAGATTGAGCTTTTGGTCTCAGATTGAATATTATATTGCTGCAAGAAAAGGTTTGAAGAAGAAGATGATGAACATGATGTTCCTTTTTCTCTGTTTCTTGTTCTCTGGTTACAGATGTTCTCTTTCTTCTTCTGATTGATAATTCTATCTGTTATGGACTGTCCGACTATGCAATCTTCTGAAAATTTTTTTTATATATTAATTACTTATTTGAATTTCGAATTCCTTGAAGTCCTCTGCATATTGTTTGGGAATTGGAACAACTGTTTTTGTCTTCAATGTATTTTCCCAACTTTTCCATTAAATATGATATAGTAATAACTTTGTGAAATTCATAACTAATGCTGCCAAGAAATGACTATATTCTTGTGAATATTAAGCATTAATTATCAGAGTATTACTGTCTTAATATTTGTAATTAAACTGCTTTATTCGATCTGAGAAATTGAAAAGGAGTTTAGTCGAGCAGAATCTAGATGAAGTTAGTCGAACTCAGTAAAGTTTTCGTCGACCCGAGCTCCAATTTCGTCGAGCTGATAATTCTCCTTCGTCGAGCTGATAATTCTCCTTCGTCGAGCCGAGCTCCAAGATCGTCGAACAGAAAATATACTTGCCAATCTGAGCTCCAAGTTCGTCGAGCTAAGGAGGCACTTCGTCGAGCTGAGATTCTAATATAATCTCATAGTTCGTCGATCTCAGCTAGACTTTCGTCGAGCTCAACTCAGAGAAGGAACTCTGAGTTCGTCGATCTGAGGTCAACGATCGTCGAGCTGAGTTCAGCTATCGTCGAACGACTTTTCTGCAATCTTCAAAACTGCCTTGTCTCTTAAGTCTTGAGTCTCTGAAGTCTTCTAAAGCTAGGTTTCAGTAATCTAACCTTATGTCATTGACCTTAAACCTAGAACTAACTTATGACCCTAGACTATACATGGTGGGTCATCAATCCTAATAATGAACCTGGCTCTGATACCACTGTTGGGTTTCTCTATGGGGATGACACAACGCTTGTGCACGCATAAGAAATAAAACATTAAGAAAACCCAAAAGAACTGGGATCGGGCCATGACAGTTGAATCAAGAAGTTAACATATAACAAGACAAAAATTACCTCGGTGGCGTTGAGTCACAACTCAACGGAGATGCTCTAAACTTTGTCTTCTTGCTAGTGGCGAGTCCTACGTGGAATAATATCCACGTCTCTGCAGAAATCCACATGAGCGGGAGAGCGCCGAGCTATCCGTCGCACGGAAGATCGGGATGGAGAAGACGACACCTTGCTTTCCCATGGACTGCTAGGTCCGCGCCAGGGATTGCAAAACCAGTGACGATCGCCGGAGAGGAGGAGATCGACGGAGAGAACACGGCGGCGGAACTCTTCCGGCGGCGGGATCGGGATCTACGGAACGATCGCGGAACGGAACTCTTCCGTCGCGGGTTTCTATCAGCCGAGGGTTGATCGCGACTGTGAAATCGTGTGTATCCCGAAAACTCTAAGTATTCTATTTATACCAAAGGTATAAAATAGACTTAAGAGTATCGCTATCCGCAGACCACCCAAGAATAAGGGTTCCAGAATCGGCGAGAATGACCAGCCGATCGATCGTCGAGAATCACTAAGAATCGGCGAGTATCGGCTAGGATCGGTGAGAACCAGTCGGCGAGAAACGGTCGACGAGAATCACCAGAAGATTCGGCGAGAATCAATCGGCGAGAATGCCCGACGATTCACGTCGAATCGTAGATTGACGATTCTCGTCGATCGTCGAGAATCACCAACGATACACGTCGAACAGAGTCGACGATTCTCGTCGATCGGCGAGAATCAGAGAACACTTCTCGACGATTCTCGTCGATCGGTGAGAATCCGAGCACCAATCCTACAAGGCGACACCTGGCCCTACCCGACTCTTCTTTAAGGCAACACTTTGCCCACAACCCCATTCAGGTTGGTGATTGGTAACCTTTACCAACACAGTCAATCATCCAACTTCTCCACATCTCTTATGTGCGACCCTGCAAGCTCATATCGCGTTGGCAGTGAGATTACATGTTTGATCACTTCCAGATCACAATGGTAACTCCAACAATCACATGTAGGTTTCCAACAAAGTCTTTGTTTTCAAGGGTAACAAAACCACCTAGAGGCGGGGAGGGGGTGAATAGGTTTTTTTGGTCTTTAGTATATCTTTTAACTTTTATAAGTTTAGATTATGAGTGATGATTTATTTCCTAGTGCTTTCAAGACATTCACCCTGAAGGCACAATAATTTATAGTGGTTCCCCAGATTTTGGGTACGTCCACTGCCCCTCCCACCTATCTAACAGTGTGTTAGAGAAAGAACTTCTGCAATATCTCGACTCCTAAGAGCTTATAACATTATCCAGCAGGACCACTCAGTCTCCTTCAAGACTTACAACTCAGTGTTCAGAAGATCACCTACCTCAGGCCAAATGGCCTTACACTCAGGCTGGGAGGACAGCCCTACACCCAGATTCTTAACATAATCTTACCACTCAGATTCACACTCTAATCCTACCTCAGATCTATAACAGATCCTACAATCTCAGCCTTTATAACACAGGCTTACAGCTTAGATCCAAAAGGATCTTACACAGAGAATAAGGTTTGATGTTGATTTGACACCAGAGAAATTATCTCTATGTCTTTCTCCTTCTGTCCTGAGGAAGATCAGTCCAGATTTCTTCTTCACAGCTCCAGAAAATAATCTTCAGGAAGTGAAGTGGACGCAGCTAGGGTTTGCCTTTACTGTTCCTTCTTTCTTGCTTTTGATGATGAAGATGACAACAACTTATATGAAGAACTTTTAGGTCGATCGATTAGAACTTCTACTTCTTGTCGCAGTAACAATGGAGAGGAAGATGATGAAGATCTCTTGATTTTTGAAAAGACAAAACCCTAAAAGTTAATTCGATTTCACCGATTTCATTCATTTTATCTTCCGCCATGCAACGACTTTCTTGACCTGTGGGCACAGATTTAATTGTTGGTTTATATCCTTCCTTTTATATAATATATCATACAACTAGATATCAACGCCATCAGTGGTTGATTACAGCTTTCCCGCAATGAGTTTGAATTCTGTTGACTTTTGTTGACTTTGGCTGACGTCAGCATCTGTCGACTTAGCCAAATTCTCAGTTCCATTCCAGACGCTGAGTGCGTTGAGTGAACTGACTTCACTCAACACATCTGGACTTTGCCAAATTCTCTGCACTATCAGGCGTTGAGTGCATTGAGTGAACTGGCTTCACTCAACGCCTCTAGACTTTGACAATTTTGCTGCCTTTCTTAGGCATTGAGAGAGTTAAGTGAATGACCTTCACTCAACGCTTTTTGACTTCGCCAAACTTTCTGCGCTGCCAGGCGTTGAGTGTGTTGAGTGAACCTTCATCACTCAACTCCCCTAGACTTAGCCGCTTCACTGATTGCATGTCTTCTGTAACAACCCCATCCGTTCATATGGTATATTCTAGAAGGTCCGGCCGGGGCCCCACAGGATATATCACAAAACAGGCGGTGAAGGTACAGGATGATACCAGAGTAGCGCTATCGCACCTATCACAAATCATTCTAGCGGAAGCCTAGACTACACTTGAACTCCTCATGAATGTCCAAACATAAAACTCCACATTTTATACCATATAGGAATGTCTTACAAGAAGTACAAAAGAGTTGGCCTTATGGCCTTACAGAGCTTTCAAGCAGTGGCCTAAACAAATTGGCGCGCAGGCAGGCCACAACAAAAGAAAACACACAAACAACATAGAGCCTTCGAGGGCTCGCAACGGTAGCAGCAACAGCAGCAGGTACATCAACCTCTATGCGTCCCGCTCGGCTCTCCAGCACCTGTACAGGGACAATCCACCCAACGGTGGCAAACAAAGGCAACGGTCAGCGTTCAGCTGACCAAATTATAACGATCCTACCCCTTCTCTCGGGGCAGCGGTATTCTTCCCTGCAGGCATAGCAAATCACAAGTATGGCAAGCTATATTATCAAAAGGTGCTTTCACGCACACAAGCCATCACAACCGTTCGCCACCCGGCCCAACGGTCCGTGCACTCAGGGCACATTCTTGGTGTTCTGGCAACCTCTTGCCCACCACCGTATCAGGGTCACAACCCAACGGTAAATCTCTTGAGCATTTACTCCATGGGGTGCAGCCGGAGTTAGTCTTCGGACACCGGGATGGCCCGTAGCCCCCCGTTGTGTCATGGCGCGCAGGCCGAAGACTCTTGCTATGGGCTCCAACAGACCGCACTTTTTCGTCTCACGTCGGACGGACATAGCACAGGTCGGATCCTCCACCCCCCGTTGCTCAAATCGCCTTGCCTTCTCCGAGTACAGCGTACTCATGGCTATATCAAAGGCGCGGGTCGGTCTCACCAATCCTGTTCCTGGCATTCAAGCCTGGGCATATCTCGATACCCATTTCCTTAGCATAATAGCGGGTCTTTCCTGGGTTTCCCAGTACTTCCCGTGACTCTCTTCACAGGTGGACACCGCACAAGCACAAATGTCAGGGGTCTTTTCTGGCTATCATACCAGTACTTCCTGTTACTCGCTTCACAGGTGGACACCCTATGACATCAAGCATCACAAAAGGGCATTTCCTGGGCACACCAGTACTTCCTGTGCCACATCCACAGGTTAGACCCAAACACATCACATGGCTATTTTTCCTGGGCTACCACCCCAGTACTTCCTGCTACTCCTTTTCACAGGTATAATCCGTAGACTCCATACACTACACGTTATCACAGAGTCTTCTCCGGTTCGTATGGAGCATCACCAATCCAGACCAACCTGTCCAGATGGGCTTCACACAGCATGCCTATTCCGTACTCCATTTCCGGATCTATATGCTAACAAAGGGGATGTCAAGCATCCACCCAAAGATTTCCAAAATCAGCCACCTCTTGGTGGGGGAAATCACAAAGCTATGCCAAAAAGAAGCCTTCACATGGCTAGGAAGAAAAGTCGTTACCCTTGACGACCGCTTCGGTGCCATGACCTCAAAGCTTGCTTGCATGACTCGCAAGAGCGTTTCCTCCGCAACACTGGCTTCGGATCTCTCGTCGGTAAACCGCAGCACCACCAGCAGCAGCCCCCCTTCCCTCTTCCTCTTCCTTTCTCTCTCTCTCTCTCTTAACTTGAATAAGAGCAAGGCCAAGGAAAATAAGAATCCTTTCTCTGAATTCGGCCTTTAAGAAAAAGAGGAAGAAGCTTCAGCCCTTGGATCCAGACTGAAGGAATTGACGGCCACGATTCTGCCAAAATCACTGATTTTGACCCGACACGGCCTCTGACACGGCCGTGTGCCAGGCCCTGTGCCTCAAGCGGTGGTCAACCGACTTATCCAAACTAGTGACACGCCCATTGGACACGCCCGTGTCATGGGCCGCGTCACCAACACGCCTTCGAACACGCCCGTGTCTGTGGCCGTGTGCCTGGGCGAAAAAAATCCCAAAACATCCCAAGACTTCACACGGCCTGTGACACGCCCGTGTCCCAGGCCGTGTGCCCAGACACGGCACAAAGACACGCCCTGTCGAAAACCTTCGGCGGGCTGAGTTCGTCGACCCGATTTGACACGCCCTGTGACACGCCCGTGTCACAGGCCGTGTGCAACCTCTCGACACTCGACACACACACGTCTCGACACTCGACGATCGTCGAGTAAAACTCGTCGAGCATGCGACACGGCCTTGGACACGCCCGTGTCCTGGGCCGTGTGCCTCCTCTCGACACATCGTCGAGCGAAAAAATCGTCGAGACAAAGGCCGATCGTCGACACAACCTCGACACGCCCTGCGACACGCCCGTGTCGCAGGCCGTGTCAACTGACACGCCCTGGGACACGCCTGTGTCCCAGGCCGTGTCACCCAAAAATGCCTGTTTTAGAAATTTGGGCTGTTACAATCCTCCCCTCCTACAGAAAATTTCGTCCTCGAAATTCAGACACAGGAAGGCAACAGAAAACAGCAAGAAAAATGTGACAACATATAAAATTTTATGTTACAACATTTTTGCTACAGCTACAAAAACAGCTGAGGGAACTCTTCGCGCATGGTTTGCTCTCGCTCCCATGACAGTTCTTCACGACCACAATTGTCCCATCGGACTTTCACCATGCCGACCATCTTATTCCGCAACTGTTTCTCGGCTCGATCTTCGATCTGAATGGGTCTAACTTTCGTTGTTAGCCCATACTCCACCGGCACACGATCATCCGCGATCACTTGAGCTCGATCCTTCACGGCCTTCCGAAGCACCGAGATGTGAAAAACATCATGCAACCCACCCAAGTCTGCCGACAGAGCTAGCCGATAAGCCGCTTCGCCAACTCGCTCAACCACTTCAAAAGGACCCAAATATCTTGGACTCAACTTTTTCAATCGTCGAATCCTGGAGACACCTTTGAATGGCTTGATCTTCAAGTAGACCCAATCGCCAACCGCAAATTCCACGTTCCGGTGCTTGGCATTGTAGTACTTCGCTTGTCGATCTTGAGCAATAAGCAATCGCTCTCGAATAGTCCGTATGGTTGAGTTTGCTTCCTCAACCTCATTTGGTTTAACAACCCGAGCTTCGCCCGCTTCTATCCAAGCCAAGGGAGTACGACACTTCCTTCCATATAAAGCTTCATATGGTGCCATCCCAATGCTCGCCTGGTAGCTATTATTATATGCAAACTCTACCATATAGAGATGATCTTCCCATCTCTTTCCGAAGTCAAGGGCGCACATTCGGAGCATGTCCTCCATTGTTCTGTTGGTACGTTCAGTTTGTCCATCCGTTTGGGGATGAAAGGCCGTACTGAAAGTCAACTTCGTGCCCAACAGTCGGTGAACTAGCCTCCAATCATTTGATATGAATCGCCCATCTCGATCACTTACGATGCTCCGAGGAACACCGTGAAGCCGTACAATCTGGTCAACATATAATTTTGCCAAACTTTCAACTGAATCATCCCGCCTGTTTGGGAGAAAATGTGCTACTTTCGTTAGCCGGTCAACAATCACCCAAATGGAATCATTTCCTCTCTGCGACCTTGGCAACCCGTGCACAAAATCTATGGAAATATCATCAAATTTCCACTCTGGGATCGGCAGTGACTTCAAATAACCGCCCGGCTTTTGGCATTCTGCCTTCACCAACGCACATGTTTGGCATTTGGCTACATAAAGGGCAACATCTTTCTTGAGCCCTGACCACCAGAAAAGCTTCTTCATATCGTTGAACATCTTTGTGCTCCCGGGGTGAATGGAATACTTTGTATAATGCACTTCATACATCAGTTCTTCCCTCAATTTCCCCACATTCGGGATGCACAAACGGTCCTCTTTTCGCAAAAGACCGTCAATCCAGGTGAATTTGCCTTCTGGCCCTTCATTCACATAGCGTAAGAGATCTTCATCCAACTCCGTTGCCCGTCGAACTCGGTCCGCAAGGTCACATTGCACCTCGATCCAGTTCAAACATGCAGTGGCAGTGGAATTTTTGTCAACACAATAGATTGCTAACGCCTCCAACTCCTGGATAAGGCGTTTATCATGCCTTTGTAACCAATTCGCTCTAGCCGGAACCCGCCGACTCAAGGCATCTGCGACAACATTCCCCTTTTCGGGCGTATAGTGAATCTCGAAAGTGTAGTCCCCAAGGAACTCCAACCACCTTCGTTGTCGCATGTTCAAGTCTTTCTGCTCCAAAAGATACTTTAGGCTCTTATGATCGGTATAGATCTCCACCTTTACTCCATAAAGGTAGTGTCGCCACAACTTGAGTGCAAAAATCACCGCCGCTAGTTCCAAATCATGGACGGGATAATTTCGCTCGTGCACCTTCAGCTGGCGTGAGCCATAAGCAATCACTTTTCCGCTCTGCAGAAGAACGCAGCCTAAGCCGCTCCCTGAGGCATCACTATAAATCACAAATCCAACGGTTCCATGTGGCGAAGACAACACCGGCGCCGTGGTCAACCGAACCTTCAGCTCTTCAAAAGCTCGTGCGCACTCTGGCGTCCAAACGAACTTCTGATCTTTTCGCGTCAGTGTGGTGAGCGGCAAAGCGATCCGCGAGAAGTTTTCCACAAATCTTCTATAGTAGCCCGCAAGTCCAAGAAAACTCCTGACCTCGGCCACGGAAGACAACATTGGCCACTCTGATATGGCCCTTATCTTCGCTGGATCCACTGCAATGCCCGCTCCACTCACTACATGGCCCAAAAATGCCACTGACGATAGCCAAAACCCGCACTTCGAGAACTTGGCATAGAGCTGATTTTGCCTCAACGTGTTCAACACCAACCGCAAGTGAATCTCATGTTCAGCTTTGGACTTCGAGTACACCAGGATGTCATCAATGAACACTATCACAAATAGATCCAGGTACTCACGAAAAATACGGTGCATCAGATCCATAAACACCGAGGGCGCATTGCACAGTCCAAAGGGCATGACTGTGAACTCATAGTGCCCATAACGTGTTCCAAATGCAGTTTTGGGAATGTCACCTTCCCGAATCCTTAACTGGTAGTAACCAGACTTCAGGTCCAACTTCGAATAGACGGTCGAGCCCACCAGCTGATCGAATAACTCATCAATCCAGGGTATCAGATACTTATTCTTCTCGGTCAGCTTATTCAGTTCACGGTAATCGATACACAACCGCAACCCACCGTCTTTCTTCTTTACAAAAAGCACAGGCGCGCTCTAAGGTGACATACTTGGGCGCATATAACCTTGCTCTAGCATTTCTTGGAGTTGAACCTTCAATTCCGCCATCTCTTTTGACGCAACGCGATATGGCGAGCGGGCCACAAGTTTCGCACCTGGCACCAACTCGATCGTGAAGTCAATCTCCCGCTGGGGTGGTAGCCCAGGGAGATCCGATGGAAACACATCTGTAAATTCTGCCACAATCGGAACCTCACACAAGCTGGCCTTAGGCTCAACAGCCTGAATTAGTGCAAAGTAACACTCCGCACCCTTCCGAACAGCCTTGACTACCTGGAGTGCAGACATCAACGTCCTGCCCACTCCTCGCATACCCGCGAACTTTGTCTCCTGTTCGGTATTCTGGCCCAACGTGATTTCTTTGGACTGGCAATCAATCATAGCATGCTGCTCCGCAAGCCAATCCATCCCAAAAATCACGTCGAATTCCGATATTGGCAAAACAAATGCAGATAAACAAAACTCCCGACTTCCTAATTGAACTGCCACATCGCAAGCTTGATCCGCAAGCATCCAACAACCATTCGGCAACACCACTATGACGCTATCTGTCTTTTCACGACTGGGTATTCCAAGCCGCATCATAAACTCACTAGACAGAAAAGAATGCGATGCACCTGTATCAAACAGTGCTCGCGCCAGCATGTCCCGAATCATCACAAAGCCTATGACAAACATGTCACAATACAAACAGCAAACATCGGGGTACTAAGCAAAGCATACAAACAATAGCATATGCAAAACTAAACTCATACCTGTGACCACGTCACTCTGCTTGATGGCCTCTTGCAGGCCAAGATTGTAGACCCGGGGTTGCGCCTGCGAGGCAGAGGAATCCACCACCGCCTTTCCTTTTTCCGCATAAGATGCTCCCGCCTTCTTTTCACTCTTTGGCGGCATCCGACAATCTCGCGCAATATGCCCCATGCGGCCACAATTAAAGCAGACCCGAGTATCTGGCCTGGAGGTAGCCCCTGACGTTGCTCCCGTTGCAACAGATGAAGGATCTTGTCCACTAGGCTTGGACTTCTTGCCCCATCTCTTCTTATAAAATGGTTTCCCAGAGCGGGGCGCCTTCCACTCCGGTTGCATCACAGTCAAAGCTCTCTTCCCTTGCACCCTTTTCATATCCTTTTCCAACGCGGTCGCGGTATCAACCAACGCTTGGAAACCTTGGTTCACAGAACTTGACACAAGGAACCTCAACTCGTCCCTCAGTCCTTCATAGAACCGATTGGTCTTCCGCTGCTCATCGGCAAAGATAGAACCCGCATACCGCCCCAAGCGCGTAAATTCATGCAGGTATGCGTCAACACTGCCATCGCTATGGGTTAAACTTTGGAACTCATTTTCCATGGCTATCCGCTGAGCCGCAGGAAGGTGCTTCGCGAGAAAGAGCCTGGAGAATTCTTCCATCGATACTTGGGTTAACGGACGACCCGCCAAATGATGTGTCAACACTGCCATCGCTATGGGTTAACCTTTGGAACTCATTTTCCATGGCTATCAAGCAAAAAGGTAACTAAAGTAACTTTCTGATGATCCGCCGTTCCTATCGCCATCATCACTCGCTTGACACGCGATAGCCAATCCTCAGCCTGCGTCGGGGTTCCCGCTCCCGAGAACGTAGGCAGATGGAAACTCATAAACCGCGTTAGCTGCTTCTCAGCTGCTCGAGGAGCCACATCTACTACAGGTGCAGGCCTCGCAGCCACCTGTTCTGGCCTCATAGCCGCTTGCTCCTGTCTAAGGGGCTGGCCTTGGATCATGGTAAATAAGGCCTCCGCAACTAAACGTACATGTTCCGCAGACTGTGGAGGAGTAGGCACCGCGGCTGGTGCCGTACTTTCATCAGAATGCTGGGGCTCAGACGGCCCAGCTCCACTTCGAGTCACCTAAAGGTGGACAAGACACACACATTAGCGGTCGTACCCAAGCAAACAACACAAGCTAGGAACACGCAGGTTCCGCAAACACACAAATATGCATTCCTATCATGGACATTCAGGAGTTCATCGTAGACTTTGGTTTGCACAAACACGTGCTCGCCACCCCACAAAAGAAGTCGGCCACGACTTCGAGAGGGAAAGACCAAGACAACCGATACCAAAAATGTAACAACCCCATCCATTCATATGGTATATTCTAGAAGGTCCGGCCGGGGCCCTACAGAATATATCACAAAACAGGCGGTGAAGGTACAGGATGATACCAGAGTAGCGCTATCGCACATATCACAAATCATTCTAGCGGAAGCCTAGACTACACTTGAACTCCTCATGAATGTCCAAACATAAAACTCCACATTTTATACCATATAGGAATGTCTTACAAGAAGTACAAAAGAGTTGGCCTTATGGCCTTACAGAGCTTTCAAGTAGTGGCCTAAACAAATTGGCGCGCAGGCCGGCCACAACAAAAGAAAACACACAAACAACATAGAGCCTTCGAGGGCTCGCAACGGTAGCAGCAACAGCAGCAGGTACATCAACCTCTATGCATCCCGCTCGGCTCTCCAGCACCTGTACAGGGACAATCCACGCAACGGTGGCAAACAAAGGCAACGGTCAGCGTTCAGCTGACCAAATTATAACGACCCTACCCCTTCTCTCGGGGCAGCGGTATTCTTCCCTGTAGGCATAGAAAATCACAAGTATGGCAAGCTATATTATCAAAAGGTGCTTTCACGCACACAAGCCATCACAACCGTTCGCCACCCGGCCCAACGGTCCGTGCACTCAGGGCACATTCTTGGTGTTCTGGCAACCTCTTGCCCACCACCGTATCAGGGTCACAACCCAACGGTAAATCTCTTGAGCATTTACTCCATGGCGTGCAGCTGGAGTTAGTTTTCGGACACCGGGATGGCCCGTAGCCCCCCGTTGTGTCATGGCGCGCAGGCCGAAGACTCTTGCTATGTGCTCCAACAGACCGCACTTTTTGGTCTCACGTCAGACGGACATAGCGCAGGTCGGATCCTCCACCCCCCGTTGCTCAAATCGCCTTGCCTTCTCCGAGTACAGCGTACTTATGGCTATATCAAAGGCGCGGGTCGGTCTCACCAATCCTGTTCCTGGCATTCAAGCCTGGGCATATCTCGATACCCATGTCCTTAGCATAACATCGGGTCTTTCCTGGGTTTCCCAGTACTTCCTGTGACTCTATTCACAGGTGGACACCGCACAAGCACAAATGTCAGGGGTCTTTCCTGGCTATCATACCAGTACTTCCTGTTACTCGCTTCATAGGTGGACACCCTATGACATCAAGCATCACAAAAGGGCATTTCCTGGGCACACCAGTACCTCCTGTGCCACATCCACAGGTTAGACCCAAACACATCACATGGCTATTTTTCCTGGGCTACCACCCCAGTACTTCCTGCTACTCCTTTTCGCAGGTATAATCCGTAGACTCCATACACTACACGTTATCACAAAGTCTTCTCCGGTTCGTATGCAACATCACCAATCCAGACCAACCTGTCCAGATGGGCTTCACACAGCATGCCTATTCCGTACTCCATTTCCGGATCTATATGCTAATAAAGGGGATGTCAAGCATCCACCCAAATATTTCCAAAATCAGCCACCTCTTGGTGGGGGAAATCACAAAGCTATGCCAAAAAGAAGCCTTCACATGGCTAGGAAGAAAAGTCGTTACCCTTGACGACCGCTTCGGTGCCATGACCTCAAAGCTTGCTTGCAAGACTCGCAAGAGAGTTTCCTCCGCAACGCTGGCTTCAGATCTCTCGTCGGTAAACCACAGCACCACCAGCAGCAGCCCCCCTCCTCTTCCTTTCTCTCTCTCTCTCTCTTAACTTGAATAAGAGCAAGGCCAAGGAAAATAAGAATCCTTTCTCTGAATTCGACCTTTAAGAAAAAGAGGAAGAAGCTTCAGCCCTTGGATCCAGACTGAAGGAATTGACGGCCATGATTCTGCCAAAATCACTGATTTTGACCCGACACGGCCTCTGACACGGCCGTGTGCCAGGCCGTGTGCCTCAAGCGGTGGTCAACCGACTTATCCAAACTAGTGACACGCCCATTGGACACGCCAGTGTCATGGGCCGTGTCACCAACACGCCTTCGAACACGCCCGTGTCTGTGGCCGTGTGCCTGGGCGAAAAAAATCCCAAAACATCCCGAGACTTCACACGGCCTGTGACACGCCCATGTCCCAGGCCGTGTGCCCAGACACGGCACAAAGACACGCCCTGTCGAAACCTTCGGCGGGCTGAGTTCGTTGACCCGATTTGACACGCCCTGTGACACGCCCGTGTCACAGGCCGTGTGCAACCTCTCGACACTCGACACACACACGTCTCGACACTCGACGATCGTCGAGTAAAACTCGTCGAGCATGCGACACAGCCTTAGACACGCCCGTGTCCTGGGCCGTGTGCCTCCTCTCGACACATCGTCGAGCGAAAAAATCGTCGAGACAAAGGCCGATCGTCGACACAACCTCGACACGCCCTGCGACACGCCCGTGTCGCATGCCGTGTCAACTGACACGCCCTGGGACACGCCCGTGTCCCAGGCCGTGTTACCCAAAAATGCCTGTTTCAGAAATTTGGGCTGTTACATCTTCGTGCTGAGGCATTGAGTGAACTAGCTTAACTCAACGCTTCTTCACTTAGCTGCAATTCTGAAATCTGCCAGCTTGCCGAGGTGTTGAGTGCGTTGAGTGAACTAGCTTCACTCAACGGTTATAGACTTAGTCATTTTCTGTCTCCTTTCTTCTTAGTCTTTGACTACAATAACATGACTCAATGCTTCTGCTCAACTGGCATTGAGTGAATAGACTTCACTCAACGCCTGTGGACTTAGCCGCAATATTGTCTCTATATCCTGCTGGGCTTTGTCTGTCCTATCTTTACTCAGCTCTTTTGCTGTATGATGTTGAGTAAACTAGCTTTACGCAACGCCTATGTGCTTAGTCAATTTTCTGCTTGCCACTGCTGAGGTTTTAACAGATACAACTTTACTCAGCGCTCGTTGTTGTATGACGTTGAGTGAACTGCCTTCACTCAATCCCTGTGAACTTAGCCGCATTTTTCCTTGACATCTGGTGTTGAGTGGGCTTACTTCACTCAGCGCCTGTGTACTTAGGCAAATTCCTAACTTTCCAGCCACCTTCTTTGACATCTGGCGTTGAGTGAACTAGTTTCACTAAATGCCTGTGGACTTAGATAGATTTCTGTCTCTCCACTCCTCAACCTTGTGACCACCTATCACAGCCATTTGGAATGTCTGTCCAACCTGTATTCATGAAAATAAACATACATCAAATATAACTACGTGTATACCATTGACTTGTTTGACTTCAACAAATCTGGGATATTGTGAGCAATGGACCCAATAGCCTTAGATATAGACTCGATGCCTGAACGTCTCACTCATTACCTAATGTTAACTCAACGCTTGACACTTCATTTAACGCCATGTCAATTGACCTTTTTCTTCTTTATGTTCTCTTGCAAAATGATTAGCCTCCAAAAGTATATATATAAAGTTCTATATTGAATGCCAGTAATAGCTTTTAGTCATCCAAATTTTCTAGTTACTTCAAATTTAACATTCCCAATTCAAACTTGAATAAGTTAAACTTAGCTTCATCAAGAGGCTTAGTGAGGATGTCAGCCACTTATTTATATGTAGGGACAAACTCAAGGATGATATCTTCTTTCTCAATATGCTCTCTTATGAAGTGATATCTTATTTCAATATGTTTGGTCCTGCTGTGTGATACATGATTCTTAGCTATTGCAATAACACTAAAAGATTCACAAAACACAAGGGTTTTACTTAGCTAGATACTATAATCCTGAAGTTGATGAGGGATCCACAGGTGTTGTGCACAACAACTCCCTGATAAGATGTATTCAGATTTTATAATGGAGATTGCTACACTAGTTTGCTTTTTGCTTCTTCAGGATACCAGCCTTCTCCCTAGAAATTGGCAAGTACCAAAAGTACTCCTTTTATCCTATTTGGAACCTACAAAATCTATATCTGAATAAACTGTTAGTTCAAAATCATCATTCCAAGGGTACTAAAGGCCAAGATCTGGTATGCACTTAAGATATCTCAGAATCCTCTTTACAGCATAGTCGTGATATTATTTAGGGCAAGCCTGGTACCTAGCACAAACATATGCAACAAACATAATGTTTGGTCTACAAGTAGTCAAATATAGAAGGGAGCCAATTATTCCTCTATACAAGGTTTCATCAACTGGCTTGCCACTCTCATACTTGTCTAGTGATATACTTGACCACATAGGAGTTTTCATGGTAGAGGCACTCTCCATTCCAAATTTCTTGGTTAACTCCTCAGTGAACTTAGATTGAGAGATAAATAAACCATCCTCAGATTGCTTAACTTGGACACCTAAGAAATACTTGAGTTCACCAATACTGCTCATGTCAAAATGCTCTTGCATAAGTTTAACAAACCTTTTGCATATGCCATCATCAGCAGAACCAAAAATTATGTCATCAACATAAATTTAAACTAGGATAATCTTACTCTTGACTTCCCTTATGAATAATGTCTTGTCTAACTTTTCCCTTGAGAATTTGTTCTCAATGAGAAAGTTAGATAGGGTTTCATACCGAGCCCTTGCGGCTTGTTCTAACCCATACAAAGCTTTTCTTAAATGAAATACATGATCAGCACTACACCATATCATGCATATGACAGCGCTCAAAAATCTCTACTGTATATAAAAACATCGCTACTGTAGGGCTACTGTAGCTGTTGCACGTGTGTTGCATCTGTTGTCGTGGTCTTATGGTATGGTAACGGTTACCCAATGTATTGTGACATTCTCGCAACCACTACTATAGGTACATCTATTGTAGTGGTTATGGTTTTTAATGGTAGCAATTATTTCATTTTACAACAACGGTTACGATTATCTATGGTAGCGTTTATGCTTGCCTTTGACAACATTTTTTATTTTCTACGGTAGCAGTTATCCTCATATATAACAACGGTTTTTATTGTCAATGACAACGATTATGATGATTAATAATAGCTGTTTTCAGTGGTAGGTATTATGCCTAACTATATATGTTCACGATTAATATTGTTTTTAATTATTGCGATTAATGGTTTCAAGCCACCGTTTATTAAAAATTGAAATACCCCAATCAATACTGGAGATAAAAGCATAAAATGTATCCATGCATTCCGATTCAATATCCATACATCATCATATATATTCGTATATACATTGAATTAAAAGATGGAAAATCCAAAAAGTACAAACAAATATTCATATATTACTTCTCCAACTTATTAATATCATTCATACATATTAATATCAATCCAATTACTACAATATATGCACAAAAAAGCACAAAAGTATCATCAATCTCCGGCTTAACCCAAGCTCTCACACCGAAAGCTAATAAAATTAGATTCTAATATAACAAGGTTTGTTGGTTTGCTTTCATTCTAATCAAATTAGCCAAGCCACTGCTGCCCCGATGCTCTCCACTACCTCTGACCGAATGTCGTATGCTTATCTTCTTGTGGTCGTATTTCTCTTGAAGCCATTCAAAGGTGTTCATGTCGAGCTTGCTGGTTATGGTTTCTCTTGCTTCCTCTTCAGATGCATCTTTTATGGAGGTTTAGAGCATCTCGATTCCTTCCCGTTGCCGTAGAGTGAATATCTTTATGTGGTCAAAAGCGTGCTTTGCAAGGATGTCAATGGCTGTCTAGCTCCTGGAAGAAGAAGACTACATTAACACAACATATATACTGTCCATTCATCATTATAATCATCCATAGACAACTTTAATTAACCATTTTATTTCTTATAGTGAGGATGGAGGTTAGAGTAGAACTTCAGACCTGACATAAGAGTGAAAAAGGCAAAAAAGAACAGAAGAAAAGAGGTGAGCTAACAGAGAAGGTAAATAACAAAATACTACAACTCCAAAAAACTAATGATAATCCTAGAATGTATGTTTAGCATGACAATATTTATGACCCCATTTTGCACGACATTTTTGCTCCGGTTAGTTTGGGCAAAACCTCATCATTATAGAATGTATGTTTAACATGACAATAGTTATGACCCCCACAAAAAAACAAATTTTGAACATATAAGTAAATAGAGTTCCTTAGATGAGGCTGCGTTTATAACCACCTCGTTCATAAATATTGCCACCACCGCGCCAATTGGAGAAGTTATGTAAAAATCAATGAGATAAAATAAAGCTAAGAGTGAACACGACATTTACCATGGAATTTTATAGCATTGTGCGGCAATCTCCAAACAGAGAAGAAAACCCTCTCTTTGTGCCTTGACGAATCTCTTATACTCTACTTCTTCTTCCACCTTATTTTGTTCAAGGTTGGAACCTCCTTCCATCTTGGCTTCTCATCTTTCTTACCTGCAGGTAAAAGTAGAGCATCCAATCCAAAAGGATCTAAAGCTTGCTTGTCTGGTTCTGAAGCAGAGGGTGATGATGTAGAATTTATAGTGTCTGTAATATAAGCAGATTTTGCAGTTTCAGCTTTCACCAGGGCTTATATTTCCACGGTGTCATCATCCACAGTGGGTGGAGGCGGATTAGATATCACATCCTTTATCTTTTATGCAGCCTTCGAATACTACAAACTCACACAATTTAAAAAAACTAAGTTATAAAGAGTAGAAAACTGCTCCGCGAATAGATGTACATAGCTTGAATCATTCAAATACGTATTTTGCATGACCAATAGCATTGAGATTTATTTTCCCCCAAATGTCTAAAGTTCATGTCACTATTGTTAAATTTTCTCAACGTGGTCAGCAAGATAGCCCAAACACCAAATTAATATCTTCGCAACTACCCAGTTCGCACGCTGAACCTGCGGAAACCCAAGAACTAGAGGTTGCACCCAACAAAACAATGGAAGCACAAGAAGATCTTATTATGCATTCACTTCTTTACAATCCGAGGCATACATAGCGAGACATGATTTCGCTAGTATTACAGCTGTAAACAGAAGAAACCAAAAAACAAGCCGGGCGGACAGCACTCCAGTCCGCCGAGACCGCGAGGTCGCCGAGACCGCCGAGACCGCTGAGCTCGCCCAAGCTATGCTGCAATCCGCCGAATACCACGGAGTCCTCCGAGACCGCGAGGCCGCGCGGACAGACCGTTATTCGCCTCCTGCTGAACCCGAACTGAGGAACTCCCCTACCCGCCTGAAGCCGGCGGACAGGTTATTGAAGCTGGGAAAGTTGAAACAGAACTGACAAGCCGCAGAGCGACCTCCTGCCGAGTCCGCAGAGACCGCACACTTCCAAGCACTGACCGAAGTCACAGCCAAACTCCTGGCTCCTTGAAGTTATCCGCGCGACCTGCACACAGCAAACCGTCAGCCTGAAACAATCCGCGCGGACTGGAAAACACAGACCGCAGCACTCGCCCAACCCAATATACTGTTCACTCACGTTACTCAGGTTACTGTAGATGTGCCAGGGGGGTCCTATTTATAGGCCAGGTGAGGAGTGTGGTCACCGCCCATGAGATAGCGACACCGCCCCAGCCCGCGCGAATACAAACGACCGTCCGCTCAGTCCGCGAGGACTTAGCCAGTCACCAAGGGAAACCGCCAGGAGCAAGGCAACCATTGACGAACCCTCTCCAGTCCGCCCAAGCTAAGCGGACAAGACACCAGCCCGCAAAGCTCCAACTGCTTCAGGACAGCACCCTCTTCAATGGCAGTCCGCACCAACCCGAGGCAGTCCGCAAGACTCACACCTCAATCCGCCACAAGTCCACGACCAAAGGCAAACAGCAACAGTCCGCCCGGTCACAGCGGACTTGGCGGATACGGCGGACACCATGAACTTGACACCAAGTGTGACCAAGTCCAAAACCATCAAGGGCCAGTGCGAGCATGGCGGACACAAAGTCCCGTCCGCCAAACACCCTAGCACAGACCGCAACCAGTCCGCGAGCTCCTCGCACTTGTCCAACATAGCAGCACCAAGCCGGACTCCAAACATCAGTCCGCCAACCGGTCTCCACAGCAAGACCTGCTGTAACACCTGAGCTCGACAAGGCCTCAGCCAAGCTCAAGGTCCAGTCCGCAACAGCCCAAACCACGGACACACCAGTCCGCAAGGCTTCCCGCGAACTCGAACCAACTCGCCAACAGCGCAAGCTTGCACCCGCGGCCACTGAGCAAATCACCAGTCCGCAAGCCTCTCTATCCGCAGATACCAGGCCGCACCAAACCGCGGACTCCATGCAACAACCCGCTTAGAACACAGCCGGCTTTCCACCAGACTTTTCACCAGGCCGCAAACCGCAGTCCGCCCAGTCCGCCCAGTCCGCCAAAGCTGTCCGCACAGGCCGCGCGGCCTGTCCCGTCACCCACTTCCACTTCACAAATTTCAACACTCCCCCTTGAAGTGAGAAGTGGTGACCAAGCCCAGCAAGCTGCGCAAGCGTTCAAAGGGCCCCTTCGACAGCGGCTTCGTGAAGATGTCAGCAAGATTATCTTCACTCCGAACATGCCCGACCAGCAGAGACCCCTCCAACACCTTCTCCCTGATGAAGTGGTGATCAATCTCTATATGCTTGGTCCTGGCGTGACACACTGGATTGTTTACCAGTTTGAGAGCACTCTCATTGTCACCCCAGAGTAAAGTAGGCCCTTACACTTCTTCATGAACATCCTCTATGAGCCTCCTCAACCAAACGGCTTCCCGAGCAGCCAAGGCCGAAGCCTTATACTCCGCCTCCGTGGTTGAAACCGACACCGAGTCCTGCTTCTTGCTACACCACGAGATGCTAGCTGAACCGCAAGTGAACACATAACCCGAAGTAGACCTTCGATCATCCGAATCACCGCCATAGTCAGCATCCGTGTACCCGAGCAACGCAAACTCCGCATCCCTTCCATAGAGGAGTCCCATCTCAGAAGTCACCTTGACATACTTCAGAATTCCCTTCGCCGCCACTAGATGAGATTGCCTTGGTTCAGCCATATACCGACTTACTCGGCCAACAGCATAAGCTATATCCGGCCTTGTAATCGTCAGATAGATCAAGCTCCCAACAAGAGCCCTGAACACCAAGGGATCATTAAGCACCCTTCCCTCATCTCGTCGAAGCTTCAGCCCAGATTCCAGTGGAGTAGAGCACTTCTTCCCTTCGCCCATGCCAAACCGCTTCACAATACGATCAGCATACCCTTTCTGGCTAATGAGAATCCCGCACTCCTTCCTCTCCACTTCCAGACCAAGAAAGTGATGCAACTCTCCCAAGTCTTTCATCTCGAAGCGTATAGCAAGCTCTCCCCTGAGCCTTGCTACTTCCTCCTCCGAGTTCCCTGTGATGATCATATCATCCACATACAGCAGGACCAAGACTCTTAGCTCTCCCTTCTTCTTGACGAACAAGCTTGAGTCCGAGTTAGAAGCCAGGTATCCACAGAACTGCAGGTACTCTGCAATCTTCCCATACCACGCTCGAGGAGCTTGCTTCAACCCATAGAGAGCCTTCCTGAGTTTGCAGACATAGTCCGGATGCCTCTCAGAGACGAAACCAAGCGGCTGATCCATGAAGATGTCCTTGTCAATCTCTCCGTAAAGAAAGGCATTCTTCACATCGAGTTGCCACAACCTCCATCCCTTGCTAGCAGCCAAGGCGATCACCACTCTTACAGACGTCATTTTCGCAACTGGACTGAATGTCTCCTCATAGTCTTCTCCATACTGCTGTGAGAATCCTCTAGCGACCAGGCGAGCCTTGAAATGATCAATGCTCCCATCAGCCTTCTTCTTCAACTTATACACCCACTTGCAAGTAACCGGAGTAATGTCATCAACCTTGGGCACAAGATCCCAGGTTTCATTCTTTTTCAGAGCATCAATCTCTTCCTTCATGCCACCTTCCCACTCCTTCACTCCAGTGGCCTCGTTGAAGCTTGCAGGCTCTCGCTCATCCAGAGGACCCGCAAAGAAGCAGGAGACAAAGCTCACTGCATTCCCATCACAGTACCGAGCCGGTGGCTTAACCACCCTCTTCGATCTCCGAAGACATGGCTCCTTGCTCATGGCTTCCGTTGCTTCTTCAGGCTCCACTCCTACCTGGGGCAAGCATTGAGCAGTGCTCCCCCTGCTTCCTGAGCCAGAAGGCTCAGCCTCGGAGTTCGAAGCAACAGGAGCTGCTGGTGAAACAGCAAGCTCCTCTTCCAAGCTTTCAGCAGCCTCCACCGGTGCTTCCTCAACCTTGCTACTTCCAGTAGGCTCCACCGAGCCACCTCCATATGACGTCAGCTCGTCAAAGACAACGTCTCTTGACACCACGAACTTCTTCGTCACAGGGTCCATGCATTTCCATCCCTTCTTCCGCTCATCATAGCCAACAAAGACAAGTTTCCTTGCCTTCGCATCCAGCTTTGTCCGTGAAGCATCCGGGACATGCACGTAGCAAGTTGAACCGAACACCCGAAGGTGTCCAACACTCGGCTTCTCCTTCAGCAACAGCTCAATAGGAGTCTTCATGTTGATAGGGCTGAGTGGCATCCGGTTGATAACATATGCAGCACAAGACATTCCCTCCGCCCAAAAGGACCTCGGGATATCTTTCGCATGCAGCCAGCATTTGCAGGTTTCCGTCAAATGACGGATCTTCCGCTCCGCTACCCCATTTTGTTGTGGAGTGTGAGCACATGTAAGCTCCCGTTGGATCCCGTGCTTCCTGCAGAAGTTAGAAAACTCGGAAGAGATAAACTCCCCCCGTTATCAGTTCTAAACTTCTTAATCCGCAAGCCAAGCCGGCCTTCTACCAACTCCTTGAACTCCACGAACAAACGGAAGACATCCGACTTCTCCTTTAAGAAGTACACCCAAGTATACCTTGAGTAGTCATCAACCAAGACAAGCATGTATTTGCTTCCACCAAGGCTGACAGTAACAGTCGGTCCCATCAGGTCGCCATGAATACACTCCAATGGTTTCTTGCTCCTAGTTTGAGATTTATCAAACGGAAGGCGATGTGCCTTACCGTATTGACAGCCCGCACAAACATGCCCATCACCAAAGGAGGACAACATCGGCAACCCCCTCACCAGACTTCTACTCCCCATTGCCTTTAGCTTGTCCATGCCAACATGCCCCAGCCTCTCATGCCAGATAGCCGCACTATCATTGGCTCTCATCCTATCAACATAGGCACTGGTGGAAAGAACAAACAAGTTCTTCACCCTCCTCCCAACATGAGCAACATCAGCCTTTACCGCTGATACGTTGCGAAGGAACCTCACGTCTGTTGGCCCAAACAGAACGTGATACCCAGCGTCCACCGCGTTGGTCACCGAGAAGAGGTTCTTCTTCATGCCCGGCACGTGATACACACTCCTTAACGTGAGTGGCCCCTGATCACTACCCAAAGACACGACCCTCTCTTTCTCTACTGCATAAACAGTATTATCAGCAGTGATAATAGCTTCATTACCTGAGTAAGCCTGCATGGAGGTGAACTTCGACTTGTCTCCGGTGAGGTGATGACCACACCCGGAGTCGATGATCCACTCGCTGTTGAAGTCCTCAGCAGATAAGGCCCGGACACAAGTGCCCGTCATGAAAGCTCCTCCCCATTCTGCTTCTTCACTTCGCGAGCAAGCTTCCTCCCATTGCAACCACCTGTTGGTACCCTTCAGCAGCTCCGAGCAACAACACAGGTTGATCACCACTCAATCACTGAGTCACAACACTGGCTGACTTCCGCTCACGCAACTGAACCAACAACCTCAGAAACCTCCCTCTGATACCATGTTAAATTTTCTCAACGTGGTCAGCAAGATAGCCCAAACACCAAATTAATATCTTCGGAACTACCCAGTTCGCACGCTGAACCTGCGGAAACCCAAGGACTAGAGGTTGCACCCAACAAAACAATGGAAGCACAAGAAGATCTTATTATGCATTCACTTCTTTACAATCTGAGGCATACATAGCGAGACATGATTTCGCTAGTATTACAGCTGTAAACAGAAGAAACCAAAAAACAAGCCGGGCGGACAGCACTCCAGTCCGCCGAGACCGCGAGGTCGCCGAGACCGCCGAGACCGCTGAGCTCGCCCAAGCTATGCTGCAATCCGCCGAATACCACGGAGTCCGCCGAGACCGCGAGGCCGCGCGGACAGACCGTTATTCGCCTCCTGCTGAACCCGAACTGAGGAACTCCCCTACCCGCCTGAAGCCGGCGGACAGGTTATTGAAGCTGGGAAAGTTGAAACAGAACTGACAAGCCGCAGAGCGACCTCCTGCTGAGTCCGCAGAGACCGCACACTTCCAAGCACTGACCGAAGTCACAGCCAAACTCCTGGCTCCTTGAAGTTATCCGCGCGACCTGCACACATCAAACCGTCAGCCTGAAACAATCCGCGCGGACTGGAAAACACAGCCCGCAGCACTCGCCCAACCCAATATACTGTTCACTCACGTTACTCAGGTTACTGTAGATGTGCCAGGGGGGTCCTATTTATAGGCCAGGTGAGGAGTGTGGTCACCGCCCATGAGATAGCGACACCGCCCAGCCCGCGCGAATACAAACGACCGTCCGCTCAGTCCGCGAGGACTTAGCCAGTCACCAAGGGAAACCGTCAGGAGCAAGGCAACCATTGACGAACCCTCTCCAGTCCGCCCAAGCTAAGCGGACAAGGCACCAGCCCGCAAAGCTCCAACTGCTTCAGGACAGCACCCTCTTCAATGGCAGTCCGCACCAACCCGAGGCAGTCCGCAAGACTCACACCTCAATCCGCCACAAGTCCACGACCAAAGGCAAACAGCAACAGTCCGCCCGGTCACAGCGGACTTGGCGGATACGGCGGACACCATGAACTTGACACCAAGTGTGACCAAGTCCAAAACCATCAAGGGCCAGTGCGAGCATGGCGGACACAAAGTCCCGTCCGCCAAACACCCTAGCACAGACCGCAACCAGTCCGCGAGCTCCTCGCACTTGTCCAACACAGCAGCACCAAGCCGGACTCCAAACATCAGTCCGCCAACCGGTCTCCACAGCAAGACCTGCTGTAACACCTGAGCTCGACAAAGCCTCAGCCAAGCTCAAGGTCCAGTCCGCAACAGCCCAAACCACGGACACACCAGTCCGCAAGGCTTCCCGCGAACTCGAACCAACTCGCCAACAACGCAAGCTTGCACCCGCGGCCACTGAGCAAAGCACCAGTCCGCAAGCCTCTCTATCCGCAGATACCAGGCCGCACCAAACCGCGGACTCCATGCAACAACCCGATCAGAACACAGCCGTCTTTCCACCAGACTTTTCACCAGGCCGCAAACCGCAGTCCGCCCAGTCCGCCCAGTCCGCCAAAGCTGTCCGCACAGGCCGCGCGGCCTGTCCCGTCACCCACTTCCACTTCACAAATTTCAACAACTATGGAATCTGAAAATGAACATTAACAAAAGTTGTTAGATTAATTTCATTTCACTTGCCACAAAGCTTTCATCGGTGTAAGATCGTTATCCACCAACGCCCTTATCATCCAGGTTGCCAAAATATTATTCTGCTGGTTACTGAAACACTGCAAAATTTGAGAAATAAGATATGTTTATGAGTATATACAAAATAATTATGATAATGATTGTCAATAATGCTCAAATTTGCCGAGGACCTGCAATATGACAATTCAAACACATAAAACAACTGAATTTTCATAAATGATGCAAGGAACTAGAAGCTCATTTAAATAAGATTGTTTTATAAAAACTGAAATTTGTCCTTATTGATATCTTAAACTGCTGAGAATAGGGCATGATAATCTGTTGTCAATGATGTTTCATTGCAGGCAGTAGGAGAAGACATTGATGCATTGAGTAAAGAAAACAAGTGAGCACCATTTTCTGGCTTCACGCTACCAGCTTGGATCAGTTGTATAGCAAGGCATTGATGCCTTGCAAAACTTTGAAAGAATGTGTATATGTGTTGTGATCTTTTTCATTGCTTCTATAACTTGTGCTTCAGTAGCATCAAATGTCATCTTGAATCTGAGACACCCTTGAGGTACAACTGCCAAAGCATGATTTGTTAGAAAAAAATCAGTAAATAAAACTATTCAATTACATAATACTGGTACACAAAAAGGTTTTTGCTAAGTCCAAATGCCAATAAAAGGCATTATTCCATCCACATCTATGCAATTAATCACCAAAATTTAATTAACAAAACATTCTCTTAACATTTTAAAATAGTACAGAGTATAGACACATGCATGCTAACATTAAAATAACACACACAACAATTCTGACATTCATACAAGAAATCCCACTGATCATGTAGAATCTTATTTAACTAGAGAAGGTGCATCTGAACAAATACTGTAACATCTTAGTTATGCACCCTGAAAACAAGATATTACTCAAAAGGTGTGAGAGACGCTCGAAACATCCGGAGGAAAGTATAAGTGGAACTTACTCTCTGTTGCCCCCAGCTAGGTATATATATGGCTAAATCTAGGGTTTATACGCGCAAAGCCCCCAAGCCCGTTATTCGTCCGAATATACACTTACAATCTCCTTCTATATTCGTGACAAATAACGGTGACGTTTCGGGGTGCTGGAGTGTAGACAAAATAATAATCCAAACTAAGCAAAACACTCAGGACAGATCATACTAATAAAACAAAATAAAGATTTTGCCTAAACGGCAAACCATCACACAGATGCTGTCCAAAACATAGTCTGAATAATTATTACAAAACAAAGAGAGACATGAATTAAACGTTTGATGATTCTACTCATCTAGTAGATCATCGTCATCCATGTCCAGGTATACAGCTCCTCCATAATCTCCATCGTAGCCTGCAAGGAATTTCATGAGTCAGACTTTATGAATTCATAAACATATGCAGTAACATTTAAAGTAAACTAGCTCTTACTAAATAAGCTTAGCACTTCTAGCAACGGTGAAGTAACTATGTCAGCATCTTATCCAGTCTAACTAAGACTAGTCATGTTACCTTACTCATTACTGATCACTATGTGCCTCACCAACACATGTGGGCACACATCACATGCAACATTATCAAATGTGGAATAATGTGCTGCGACCAATAATGTTTAGGTTAACATTTACAACGACTTTCAATTTCCAGTTGAATAACTCTTGAATCAACTTACAATGAGAGGACGTTAGGTTATCAAGTGTGGAATAGCCAACATCCAATCATCTTGGGTTTTCATCAAGAAATTATTTGGGGTTTTCAGTCTGTTACTATTTAGATGCTTAAATGTTGACAGCTATAGGCTCGTACGTATCAAAACATAAACGTTGGAGGAAAGTTTCATATTTCTATGAACTTTAATCCCATTTCCCCCGATGTTTTGATTGTGAGAGCTATATTTAATCCTTTAGTAAGGGCGTCTGCAACATTATCTTTTGACCTCACATCAACGAGGTTCACAATCCCTTGACTCGTAAGGGAGGTCAACCAGGCTTGTTTCATCCGTAGTTGCCTTCTTTTGCTATTGAACAATGTGTTCGTAGCAATCAATTTAGTAGCCTGATTATCACAGTAAACTGCAACAGAACTCAGTTTCAGGCTCGACACTGGAATGTCCATCACCAAATCTCTTATCCACTATGCTTCTTCACCAGCTGAAGCTAGAGCATAGAGTTCAGATTCCATAGATGAGAGTGCAATGCACGATTGTCTCTTGGACTTCCAGGCTACAACTGCTCCTCCTAGTGTGAAGAGGAATCCACTAGTGGACTTGCTGTCGTTTACTTCTGAGCACCATGATGCATCAGAATATCCTTCAAGAACTGTAGGATGGCCACTATAACATAAATCATACTGTCGGGTGTGCTTTAAGTATCTCATCAGCCTATCAAGGGCATCCCAATGGTCTTGGACAGGATTGCTAGTGAACCTACTTAACATGCCGACCGTAAAGGCTATGTCAGGTCTCATACAGACCATAGCGTACATGAGGCTACCAAGCAGTTTAGAATAATCTAACTGTCGAACCGCAGCTTCATCATTGAGATTTAAGCGGTTAGAATAATCGTATGGTGTCTCAGCCGCTTTACGTTCACTGTATCCCCACGTGTCCAACATGGACTGGATGTAGTGGCTTTGACTTAGGGAAATGCCTTGTTTCCCAAAGCTCACTTGCATACCTAGTATAGTGTCAACTACACCGAGGTCTTTAATGCTAAACGTGTAAGACCCCCCCTCCCCCTTACCAAGGAGGGCTACCGGATCTTATGCCCAGAACCGCTGTCTTACGGTGGCACTAACTCACGGGTTAGTCGACACCACAACACGCCGATCCTGCCGGCTAGTACGATCATAAACCTGTAGGCCAACATGAGAAGAAAGAAGTAAACTGTAAATAAATGTCATCAGTCCACAAGTCACAGTACAATCATATAAAGGAAATGAATAGTACATCAATAGTCCACAGAATAGTACAAAAGAAAGAGTAAAAAGGGGCTTATGCCCAGTACATCAAATCTCTCTCTCACAAAATCATAAATGCGGAAGCTATGCTAGAACATCGCTCTCGTCCCACCTGAGGACGCACAGTAGTGGTAGTAGCCTTCTGAAGTGGTATCTGCTCCTCATGTCCTGCCTCCTCGACGTGCTGGTGCTCCATCTCCACGGGCTCCTAAAAATAGTTGGTCACCGACCATTAGTCAAAAAGACTAAGTCATTTCCTCCGCACCTCGCCCCGCAGCTCCTAGGCACCGAGCGGGAGGACGAAGCGGAGGACAACAAGGGGTAACAAAGTGGAAGCAGGTGACAATATCTAACTAATGATGTAATAAGTACTGTAGTTCTACTCTAGCAATTCTATGTACGGTACAAGTAACAAGTAAGAGTAGTGCAGTAATGAAAAGTAAAGAAGCAGCAGTATAAACAAGTAAATAAGCTAAGCTACCACTATGCTATCATCACAAACGTACCCTAACTTATATAAATGCCCATACAAATATATAAGTTAGGATTTCCAGGAAATTTAACTTATCATATAAAAGAGCCCATACTAATTTATATGATAAGGATCTATGAAGCGTATGACCTAATATGAATGAATGATATGATGCAATTTTATGCGCAGGCAAGTGCAACTCACACACAACGACTCTGTGATCACAGACCTTTAGTTCCCACTTTTTGAGAGCTAGCATCACTCTCGGGTACCACCGCTTTGGCTACGGCAGCAGCGGAGCGGGCGTCTCCGCTTCTAGACCGGTATGCACACTACCAAGCCTTAGACCCCTCTCATACGCCTCTGTACACGTCCAAGGTTCACTCTAGAGTCTTGCGTACGTACTTTGCTGACAAAACCCGTCAGTCTTGTTGGGTCGGATGTGTGTTATCGGGGGTCGTCCTCCAGACCGCAGTGTAAAACAACCCACTGGCCCCTCTAACTCCCACAACCGCCTGGTGCACCGTACTTCCATCGGTGTGACGAACGACCAGTACCGTATGCCCCGCCACGATATTTATGCACATGCAAGTAATTCATACCGAGCCTTCCGCTCGCAGGACCAAAACCCGTCCTGAATCCCTCAAACCCAAACCCGGGTGAGAACGCACATCAGTGCCTTTGTGTCAACTCCCTCAAACCCCAAACGGGTGAGCATAAATCATGAATCTCTCCAGCCCCCCACACGGGCGAGAAGGTACAACAATGTCCTAACCTATTAAACTACTCTTGCCTACGGTTTATTATACTTAGAGATTTAAGGTTAATCCCAGGACTGCCCCCGGTATTCCCTGTGAAGGGCTCTCAAGGGGCACTAGGAACTGTGTTGGGATTAAGCCCAGCGTTCCCTTTCGCAAGGATATTTATTTTAGTTGATGGCTACCCATGTATCTCCCCAGCTCTCCTTATTGCTTTAGTATAACCCTAGTGACTTAAGGTATTACCGGGAAACCGACGGTCTTCCGCCGATCCCCACTCCAGTTGCTAGTTAAGACTTGCACTTTTAATCCCTCACTAAGACAACTCTACCCACCAGGGTTACTCATGTTGAACTCTCTCTTATTTCTGCCGATAATCAATCCCCTGGTAATCACCCAAGGCAAGACCTATTTGTGTTATATGCAGACCATGACCTATGATTACCCTAAAAATGGGATCTTCCAAACCTTAAGGAATCTTGCCTCTAAATATTTATCCTAAGGTATTATGAACTAAGGGAACTACCCTAAGAATTCTCATAATTTTCCTTGGCCAAATAGTCCTTTAATTAATTCTTTTAATTTAAATGCTAGGTCACTTTACACATGAAGTGATTTAATTAAGCATCCACTGACCTAGTAAATTTTTCCTGGGGTGTATATTGACCAAATATTACTGCCTACAGAATTTCATAATTTTTCTTAAATTATTTATTATCATTTTCTATTTAATATCAATCCCACATAAATTCCATTTTCCAAATGAAGTATAAGCATTATATACTCAAAAATTCCAGAAACATTACAGAGCCTTTAGAACACTAAATTATGGCTATTGGCAGAGAATCATCAACATTTAATGTAAGATGGCCTATGGGATTCCAATATAAGATATTTACCAAAATGCCATTGTACTAATTTAACACAAGTAATGCATCCATTAAATTCTGAGAAATTTATGATAAACTAATAACAACATTTTATAACAGTAGAATAAATTCCAAATTTTTCAGAGGTATAAATCCATCATTTCAAGAATTATCATGATAAGGGTAAAATGGGAAATTTAGGGTATCTACTCCAAAGTTCTTCAAAACAGAGAAATCATAATTTTCCTAAGTCAAATGTGATGTAATCTATGCCTTGGCAAAGTTGTTTGGATTTGTACTTGAATAAATCCTATTTTCCAATTTTTAATTCCAAATAGCTATTTTTAAAATAAATCCCAATAAATGGAATTTTGATTCCAAAAATTCCATTATTAATTTGAGGAGTGAAGTTTACCCTAATGAACCACTGTAAATAATTTCATGACTCTTGCATGGAACCATTGGGCTAAATTCACAAAATTGCATGTTTGCTATTTGCACACCAAGGTTAAACATAGGCTAGCACAAGCAAGTGGATTCCCCAACATGCAGTGAACCCAAGGTGCTGAACATTTTATCATGCACCAAGGATGACCCCACTGACCCACCACCAAAATGTGGGGCCATGGGGAGGAGTAGAACTCCATATATGCCATTTATTTAAATTTTGATATGTTACCAAAAACTATAGGAAAATGTTTTCCAAAAATTCCTAACTTTTGGCAGGAGGTAAGTATGCCCTAATCATGCATGTGCCCAAAATTTGGGGCCATGGTGACTAATATTGAGACCAGGGCATCCAATATATTTTCTGCCCTAGTCTAGGACCAGTCCTAGGAGAAATGTCCTACAGGACTGTACACTACACCAAAATGTATGTTTATGGTGGCATATTAAAGGTAAGACCCTAGGCTACAATTTTCATTAAGGGCCTAAGTTCTGGAAATGCCTCTAAGAGGCCTAAATTTAACATGCAAAATGACTGAAAAAGTGTGACAGGAAATGTCACTATTCATATATTAAATTGATTTATATTAATATCGGCGCACGAATCTTAAAGTAAAAATCGACGGGATCTGGTTATCGTCTACCTCCAGCCAACGACTGAGATCGAGCCGACCTGGAGCGATTTTGCCGGCGGTTTCCGGCCAGCTGAGACGTCGCCACCTCCGGCCAACGGTGCCATCACCTTCACGGTGGTGGTGGCTATCATTTCCCGGCGATGGGGCGGCGGAAGACGGCGGCGACGGCGATCCCGAGCGGTTTCAGAAACTTGGAATTCTCTCGATTTTCTCACATGGCATCGGGCTCAATTGAGCCCGATCTCTCGCCTATTTGATCTAAGAAGCTAGTACGGGTAGAGGTGAAGTGAAACGCACCTGAATCAGGGCTTGGCTGCGGGTCAGGCGGCGGTTTGCCGTGGTGGTGGTGCGCCGGCGAGCTCCTCCCCGAAAGTTCAATTCTCCACCGTTCTCCATGAGTAAGCAGTCGAATTCCACTCCTCTCGGCCTTCTGAAGCTGATGGTGAGCTCTGTTTGGACTGAGGTGGCCTATAAGTGGAGATAACTCCAATGTTAGCTCGGTTTTGAGCTTTGGAGATTTCACCCAGCTGCCATGTGGCTCTCAGCTCAGGTATTCTGCTGGAAATGAAGAGGGGAGGTCAGCCACCTGGTCTTGGGCAGCCCAAACCAGCTGATGGGGTGGCCATGTGGCCAAAATTTGCTTCATTCCCTTTTCTCTCTCCTCTTCTCCCAAAAATTCCAATTTTACCCCCTTGCATGTACTCTCTCTCCTGATTTAGAGGGGTAGGGCTGGTCTTGTTCACTTAGGCTGACTATGGGCCAATTTTGGTGGGCTTGGTCCAAGGGGAAATGACTTGGCCTTCATTTCATTCCTTAGGTCAAATTGTTGACCAAATTGACTTGGGGAGTTGACTGGTCAACCATGGTGGGTGGACTGACCCCACTTGGTGGAAATAGGTCTAGTGGCACCACCCAACTTGGTTTGGGTCAAGGGGGTGCCCCACTTAGGTTAATTAGACCTATGGGTGTGGGTTTGACCAAATTAAGCCCAAGGTTGACCTTGGTCAACTGGGGTCAAAATGTTGACCCAGTGACATACCCTAGGGTCCACTTAGATTGTTTTTAGGGTTAGGGCAATGTGGTGGGGTCATGGTGTGGCTAGGGTCCCCACTTAGGCTAGTTTGACCTAGTTTGACTATGGTCTTATAGTGGGCCCCACATGGCTACCACCCACTACCTAGGGTCAAACCTAGTTGGTCTCCTCAAATCTCACCCCATGCCTAACCCAATCTAAGTTGACGGGTCTAGAAGTAACATGGGATGTTACAAATTCCAATAAACAAGAAAATAATTTCGTCCCCGAAATTTAAGTTCAGGTCTACGGGGTTCTATTTGCAAGAATTATCAAGAAATTTAAAGACATAACTTAAATGTACCTGATGCGAATAGCTCCGGGTGTTGCTCCAGCATCAGATCCCTCGGCTCCCAAGTGTGCTCCTCCCGTCCATGGTTGGACCACAGCACCTTCACAAGAGGGACCTTCTTCTTCCGCAACACTCGGATGGCTGTATCGTCAATCCGGATCGGCTCCAATCTCACTGATCTGTCAGGCTCTACTGGTCCGGCTGTAGTAGTAATGTGCTGCTCCGGCCGGAGGAGAGCTCTCCGTAAGGAAGAGACATGAAAGACGTCATGTAATGCACCCAACTCCGGTGGCAGCTGCAGTCGGTAAGCCAAGGGGCCGATCCGCTCCAGGATCAGGTATGGCCCCATGTATCGTGGACTGAGCTTCTTGTGCCTCCGCACTCGAGAAACACCGTGTACTGGACGTATCTTCAAGAATACCCTGTCTCCAACCTGGAACTCCACCTTCCGGTGCCGAGCATCATAATACTTTGTCTGCCTGCTCTAGGCCTCCAGTAGCCGATCCCTGATCAATCGAATCTGAGCCTCAGTGTCCTCTATATAATCAGATCCCAGAGCCCTGGTATCCACATCCTGTACCCATGATAGCAGTGTCCGGCATCTCCTCCCATAAAGCGCCTCGTACGGAGCCATCCTGATGCTAGCCTGGTGGCTGTTATTATACGAGAACTCGATCAATGGAAGCAGCCTCTCCCAAGGCCTCCCCGTATCCAATATGCATAATCTGAGCAGGTCCTCCATGGTCCCGATGGTCCGCTCGGTCTGTCCGTCGGTCTGCGGGTGGAAGGCGGTGCTAAAAGTAAGCCGAGATCCCAAGTAAGCATGCACGGCCCTCCACTCGCTCGAAGTGAACCGACCATCACGGTCCGAAACAATAGTCCTGGGGATACCATGATATCTGATGTACTGCTCCACAAATAGTCTCACCAGAACTGCAACTGGGGCATCCTTCCGAACTGGAATAAACCGCGCGACTTTGGTCAATCTGTCCACTATAACCCATATAGAATCATGTCCGGAGTGGGAGCGAGGCAATCCATGTACAAAGTCCATAGCAATGTCCTCAAACTTCCACTCTGGAACTGGCAGTGGCTGTAGTAAACCTCCCGGGCTCTTGCATTCCGCCTTCACACGCTGGCAGGTCTCGCAATGGGTCACAAAATCCGTGATCTCCCTCTTCATCCCGGGCCAATACATAGATCTCCGCAAATCTGCCCACATCTTGGTGATGCCTGGGTGCACTGAATATCTCGAGCAATGTGCCTCTCGGAGTATGTCATCTCGAATACTGCCCCCTGCTGGTATGTAGATGCGCCCCCGGAACCGAAGAAGATCATCCTGTAGCGTGTAGTCCTCGACCTTGCCCCTCTCTAGGGTACTGAAAATCGGCTGTAACGCAGCATCCAGCCTCTGATGTGCTCGGATGCGCTCCTGTATATCATCGCCGCTGATCATTGAGCTCAAATACTCTCTATATACATCTGGCTCAGTCTCGGACACCACGGTAATGTGCATGTCCTCCATCATCTGAAGCAGCTCTATGGACATCAATCGGGGCTCCGGTCCAGAAGTGCCGGCCCTCCTGCTCAAAGCATCCGCAACCGTGTTCGCTTTTCCCGGATGATAGTGGATCTTGTAATCATAATCATAGAGAAACTCCAGCCACCTCCTCTGTCTCAGGTTTAGGTCTTTCTGAGTATCGATATACTTGAGATTCTTATGATCTGAGAAGATGTCACAATGAATCCCATACAAGTAATGCCTCCATATTTTCAGGGCGAAAACCACAGCCCCGAGCTCTAGATCATGTACTGGATAGTTATGCTCATGCTTCTTCAACTGTCTCGAAGCATAAGCGATAACGTGTCCATGCTGCATCAAGACTACACCCATCCCCTGATAAGAGGCGTCCGTGTAGATCTGGAATCCTTCGCTCCCGGATGGAAGCGCAAGAATGGGGGATGAGATGAGTCGGTCCTTCAGCTCCTGAAAAGCCGTCTCACACCGCTCTGACCAAACAAAATCTGCATCCTTCTTCGTCAAGGACGTGAGGGGGAGTGCTATCCTCGAGAACCCCTCCACGAACTTGCGGTAATAGCCTGCTAGTCCCAAGAAACTGCGGATGTCAGATGCGGTTTTCGGCCGTGGCCAATCCCTCACCGTCTCTATCTTGGCTGGGTCCACAGCTAACCCAGCCCCACTGATCGTGTGCCCCAGGAAGGCCACCTCCTGCAACCAGAACTGGCACTTCGAAAATTTTGCGTACATCTGTGTCTCCCTCAACCTCTGCAGGACCTGTGCCAAGTGCTCCGTATGCTCCTCCTGAGTCCGAGAATAAATAAGGATGTCGTCGATGAATACTATCACGAAGCGATCTAAGAAAGGCTCGAAAACACGGTTCATCAGACTCATGAATGCAGCAGGAGCATTCGTGAGCCCAAAAGGCATCACCGTGAATTCGTATAATCCATAGCGCGAACTGAAAGCCGTCTTCGGTATGTCTTCTTCCCTGATACGGAGCTGATAATAGCCGGATCGCAAATCTAACTTGGAGAACCAGAATGCTCCCTGTAGCTGGTCAAATAACTCATCTATCCGAGGCAGAGGATAGGTGTTGCGGACCGTCAACCGGTTCAGCTCCCGGTAATCTATACATAATCGAAGTGATCCGTCCTTCTTCTTCACGAAAAGAACTGGTGCTGCCCAAGGCGATGAACTGGGTCGCACAAATCCTGACTCGACTAGCTCCTGTAGTTGAGTCCTGAACTCTGCCAACTCCCTGGGAGCCATCCTGTAGGGTGCCCTGGACACCGGCTTCGCTCCCGGTACTAGCTGAATCCTGAAATCCAAGTCTCTAGCAGGCGGTAGCCCGGGCAATTTTTCCGGGAATACGTCGGAGAAATCCCGGACCACCGGAATATCTGAGATAGTCGCTCCTGTTCCCACCATCTCGAAGCAGACAAGATACACTTCTTCACCCTGCTCATGGGCCTTCACAGCCTGTACAGATGATAATAGTAGGTGGCAGATAGGCTGGATACCTTCAACGACAACATGAGAGTCGCCATGCCTTAGCGTGATCCTCCTGGACGGGCAATCTATCTGGGCATGGTTCCGATGCAACCAGGCCATGCCCAAGATCAAATCAAAGTCCTGTAGCTTCAGAATGGTCGCCGGCGCCTCAAATGCCTTGCCGCCAATCTCGGCCTCCATGTCGCAATGTGCAGTGGTCCGTAGCTCCGATCCATCGGGTAGACGTACCCTCATCTCTAGTCCAGGGAACCTCTCCACGCCTTCGAGTCCGTCGATGAAGGCCTCGGATACGAACGAGTGTGAAGCACCCGTGTCGAAAAGAGTATGAGCGGGCTTGCCGCTGATCATGACTATGCCTGAGGTTTGTTTATGTGAAAGTTAATTGTTGTCCTATGGTTCCAGGTACTATATATATATCATTGAAAAATTCAAGAAAACTCATAATTAACTTCAAGTACCTGTGATGACCTCCTCGGGATTCCTCGGCTCTGTGAGGTCCAAGGCGTATATCTGCTCCTGCTCGCGCCTCCTGCCGTGATATCCCCGGCCTCGGCCTCGTCCTCGGCCTCGTCCTCGGCCCTGCTGTACTGGGGCCACTGGAGGTGGAGGTGGAGGAGAGGGATGGAACCGGTGCGGGCACTCCGACCTAATATGCCCAGGCTGGCGGCAACCGTAACAAACCACTTGTCGGTGGCCTCGGTCATCCTGTCTCCTTGGATCATGCATCTGTAGAGGTGGGGGAGCCAAAGCTGGAGGAGGCCCCTGCTCCTGCCTGAATTTGGGACGACGACGTCCCCCACCCCTCCTGTATCCAATGGTCCTGCCTCTCTGAGAGCCCCTACTGCCCTCACCTGATGTCGATCCATCAAATGGTCTCTTCCCTCCGGCTCGCACCATCAGCTGGTCAGCCTCCAGCTTCTTCGCCATCTCGATGATCTGCCTGGATGTGCCATGAGAAATGAATAACAGAGCCTGCCTCAGATCATCCCTGAGGCCTCTTTGCATACCTCCTATCGTCGGTGTCCTGAATCCCCGCAAACCTGGCCAAGTGGGAGAACTCTCTCTGGTACTCTATCACTGATCTGGTCTCCTGCTTGAGGTTCAAAAACCTCTCCTCCAAAGCATCTCTATCCGTAGCAGAGACAAAGTGCTCCAGAAACACATCGCCAAACTCTTCCCAAGATATCTCCGACAGCTCAAAGTCCGCATAAGTAGACTCCCGGACTGACTTCCACCATCTCTTCGCGTGGGCCTCTAGCACAGAGGTGGCTAGAGGTACTGCCTGGCCGTCTGGGAAGCTGATGCCCGCTAAGATCTCGTGTATGGCCTCCATCCATTCTTCTGTCTTCATCGCATCCTCTGTCCCGCGGTACGTCGGCGGGGACAGGCTCTTGAATGCGCTCAGCCAGCTCGACCCCGGATTTGGCTGTGGAGCCGGGACTTGCTGGGCTCTAAAGGCATCCAAAATCGCCGTCAGGGTCTGCCCCATCTCCGTATGTAGGAATGGAGTGGCAGCTGGAGGGGGAGGAGCCACATTTTGCGGCGCTGCGACCTGTGGAGGTTGCATAAAGGTAAGGTTAAAAACAAAACCGGCCTAACACATTGTACATCATGGACCATTTATGTGACTTTACACATGGGCACACCACTGCTTCCGCTGCATAGTTTGTCCGCAAACTAATGCTCGGGCGGGGGTGGTCCCATGTTGTGGACTTCTTCTCATATGATCGTTGTTCAAGTGATACCAGTTTGTAAGACCCCCCCTCCCCCTTACCAAGGAGGGCTACCGGATCTTATGCCCAGAACCGCCGTCTTACGGTGGCACTAACTCACGGGTTAGTCGACACCGCAACACGCCGATCCTGCCGGCTAGTACGATCATAAACCTGTAGGCCAACATGAGAAGAAAGAAGTAAACTGTAAATAAATGCCATCAGTCCACAAGTTAAAGTACAATCATATAAAGGAAATGAATAGTACATCAATAGTCCACAGAATAGTACAGAAGAAAGAGTAAAAAGGGGCTTATGCCCAGTACATCAAATCTCTCTCTCACAAAATCATAAATGCGGAAGCTATGCTAGAACATCGCTCTCGTCCCACCTGAGGACGCACAGTAGTGGTAGTAGCCTACTGAAGTGGTATCTGCTCCTCATGTCCTGCCTCCTCGACGTGCTGGTGCTCCATCTCCACGGGCTCCTAAAAATAGTTGGTCACCGACCATTAGTCAAAAAGACTAAGTCGTTTCCTCCGCACCTCGCCCCGCAGCTCCTAGGCACCGAGCGGGAGGACGAAGCGGAGGACAACAAGGGGTAACAAAGTGGAAGCAGGTGACAATATCTAGCTAATGATGTAATAAGTACTGTAGTTCTACTCTAGCAATTCTATGTACGGTACAAGTAACACGTAAGAGTAGTGCAGTAATGAAAAGTAAAGAAGCAGCAGTATGAACAAGTAAATAAGCTAAGCTACCACTATGCTATCATCACAAACGTACCCTAACTTATATAAATGCCCATACAAATATATAAGTTAGGATTTCCAGGAAATTTAACTTATCATATAAAAGAGCCCATACTAATTTATATGATAAGGATCTATGAAGCGTATGACCTAATATGAATGAATGATATGATGCAATTTTATACGCAGGCAAGTGCAACTCACACACAACGACTCTGTGATCACAGACCTTTAGTTCCCACTTTTTGAGAGCTAGCATCACTCTCGGGTACCACCGCTGTGGCTACGGCAGCAGCGGAGCGGGCGTCTCCGCTTCTAGACCGGTATGCACACTACCAAGCCTTAGACCCCTCTCATACGCCTCTGTACACGTCCAAGGTGCACTCTAGAGTCTTGCGTACGTACTTTGCTGACAAAACCCGTCAGTCTTGTTGGGTCGGATGTGTGCTATCGGGGGTCGTCCTCCAGACCGCAGTGTAAAACAACCCACTGGCCCCTCTAACTCCCACAACCGCCTGGTGCACCGTACTGCCATCGGTGTGACGAACGGCCAGTACCGTATGCCCCGCCACGATATTTATGTACATGCAAGTAATTCATACCGAGCCTTCCGCTCGTAGGACCAAAACCCGTCCTGAATCCCTCAAACCCAAACCCGGGTGAGAACGCACATCAGTGCCTTTGTGTCAACTCCCTCAAACCCCAAACGGGTGAGCATATATCATGAATCTCTCCAGCCCCCCACACGGGCGAGAAGGTACAACAATGTCCTAACCTATTAAACTACTCTTGCCTACGGTTTATTATACTTAGAGATTTAAGGTTAATCCCAGGACTGCCCCTGGTATTCCCTGTGAAGGGCTCTCAAGGGGCACTAGGAACTGTGTTGGGATTACGCCCAGCGTTCCCTTTCGCAAGGATATTTATTTTAGTTGATGGCTACCCATGTATCTCCCCAGCTCTCCTTATTGCTTTAGTATAACCCTAGTGACTTAAGGTATTACCGGGAAACCGACGGTCTTCCGCCGATCCCCACTCCAGTTGCTAGTTAAGACTTGCACTTTTAATCCCTCACTAAGACAACTCTACCCACCAGGGTTACTCATGTTGAACTCTCTCTTATTTCTGCCGATAATCAATCCCCTGGTAATCACCCAAGGCAAGACCTATTTGTGTTATATGCAGACCATGACCTATGATTACCCTAAAAATGGGATCTTCCAAACCTTAAGGCATCTTGCCTCTAAATATTTATCCTAAGGTATTATGGACTAAGGGAACTACCCTAAGAATTCTCATAATTTTCCTTGGCCAAATAGTCCTTTAATTAATTCTTTTAATTTAAATGCTAGGTCACTTTACACATGAAGTGATTTAATTAAGCATCCACTGACCTAGGAAAGTTTTCCTGGGGTGTATATTGACCAAATATTACTGCCTACAGAATTTCATAATTTTTCTTAAATTATTTATTATCATTTTCTATTTAATATCAATCCCACATAAATTCCATTTTCCAAATGAAGTATAAGCATTATATACTCAAAAATTCCAGAAATATTACAGAGCCTTTAGAACACTAAATTATGGCTATTGGCAGAGAATCATCAACATTTAATGTAAGATGGCCTATGAGATTCCAATATAAGATATTTACCAAAATGCCATTGTACTAATTTAACACAAGTAATGCATCCATTAAATTCTGAGAAATTTATGATAAACTAATAACAACATTTTATAACAGTAGAATAAATTCCAAATTTTTCAGAGGTATAAATCCATCATTTCAAGAATTATCATGATAAGGGTAAAATGGGAAATTTAGGTTATCTACTCCAAAGTTCTTCAAAACAGAGAAATCATAATTTTCCTAAGTCAAATGTGATGTAATCTATGCCTTGGCAAAGTTGTTTGGATTTGTACTTGAATAAATCCTATTTTCCAATTTTTAATTCCAAATAGCTATTTTTAAAATAAATCCCAATAAATGGAATTTTGATTCCAAAAATTCCATTATTAATTTGAGGAGTGAAGTTTACCCTAATGAACCACTGTAAATAATTTCATGACTCTTGCATGGAACCATTGGGCTAAATTCACCAAATTGCATGTTTGCTATTTGCACACCAAGGTTAAACATAGGCTAGCACAAGCAAGTGGATTCCCCAACATGCAGTGAACCCAAGGTGCTGAAAATTTTATCATGCACCAAGGATGACCCCACTGACCCACCACCAAAATTTGGGGCCATGGGGAGGAGTAGAACTCCATATATGCCATTTATTTAAATTTTGATATGTTACCAAAAACTATAGGAAAATGTTTTCCAAAAATTCCTAACTTTTGGCAGGAGGTAAGTATGCCCTAATCATGCATGTGCCCAAAATTGGGGGCCATGGTGACTAATATTGAGACCAGGGCATCCAATATATTTTCTGCCCTAGTCTAGGACCAGTCCTAGGAGAAATGTCCTACAGGACTGTACACTACACCAAAATGTATGTTTAGGGTGGCATATTAAAGGTAAGACCCTAGGCTACAATTTTTATTAAGGGCCTAAGTTCTGGAAATGCTTCTAAGAGGCCTAAATTTAACATACAAAACGACTGAAAAAGTGTGATAGGAAATGTCACTATTCATATATTAAATTGATTTATATTAATATCGGCGCACGAATCTTAAAGTAAAAATCGACGGGATCTGGTTATCGTCTACCTCCAGCCAACGGCTGAGATCAAGCCGACCTGGAGCGATTTTGCCGGCGGTTTCCGGCCAGCTGAGACGTCGCCACCTCCGGCCAACGGTGCCATCACCTTCACGGTGGTGATGGCTATCATTTCCCGGCGATGGGGCGGCGGAAGACGGCGGCGACGGCGATCCCGAGCGGTTTCAGAAACTTGGAATTCTCTCGATTTTCTCACATGGCATCGGGCTCAATTGAGCCCGATCTCTCGCCTATTTGATCTAAGAAGCTAGTACGGGTAGAGGTGAAGTGAAACGCACCTGAATCAGGGCTTGGCTGCGGGTCAGGCGGCGGTTTGCCGTGGTGGTGGTGCGCCGGCGAGCTCCTCCCCGAAAGTTCAATTCTCCACCATTCTCCATGAGTAAGCAGTCGAATTCCACTCCTCTCGGCCTTCTGAAGCTGATGGTGAGCTCTGTTTGGACTGAGGTGGCCTATAAGTGGAGATAACTCCAATGTTAGCTCGGTTTTGAGCTTTGGAGATTTCACCCAGCTGCCATGTGGCTCTCAGCTCAGGTATTCTGCTGGAAATGAAGAGGGGAGGTCAGCCACCTGGTCTTGGGCAGCCCAAACCAGCTGATGGGGTGGCCATGTGGCCAAAATTTGCTTCATTCCCTTTTCTCTCTCCTCTTCTCCCAAAAATTCCAATTTTACCCCCTTGCATGTACTCTCTCTCCTGATTTAGAGGGGTAGGGCTGGTCTTGTTCACTTGTGCTGACTATGGGCCAATTTTGGTGGGCTTGGTCGAAGGGGAAATGACTTGGCCTTCATTTCATTCCTTAGGTCAAATTGTTGACCAAATTGACTTGGGGAGTTGACTGGTCAACCATGGTGGGTGGACTGACCCCACTTGGTGGAAATAGGTCTAGTGGCACCACCCAACTTGGTTTGGGTCAAGGGGGTGCCCCACTTAGGTTAATTAGGCCTATGGGTGTGGGTTTGACCAAATTAAGCCCAAGGTTGACCTTGGTCAACTGGGGTCAAAATGTTGACCCAGTGACATACCCTAGGGTCCACTTAGATTGTTTTTAGGGTTAGGACAATGTGGTGGGGTCATGGTGTGGCTAGGGTCCCCACTTAGGCTAGTTTGACCTAGTTTGACTATGGTCTTATAGTGGGCCCCACATGGCTACCACCCACTACCTAGGGTCAAACCTAGTTGGTCTCCTCAAATCTCACCCCATGCCTAACCCAATCTAAGTTGAGGGGTCTAGAAGTAACATGGGATGTTACAAAACGTCTGCATTAGTTCTGACTTAACGTCATCCACCACGGATTGATCAGAACAAAGAATCAGCATATCATCCACGCACAAGCATATTATGACGACTTTGTCTGATCTATGACGTATGTATAGATATTTGTCCGAGAGACTCGACATGAATCCCATGTTTTTTACAGTATAGTCAAACTTCTCATGCAATAATTTCGGTGCTTGTTTTAATCTGTATAGCGACTTTAAAAGCTTACAGACTTTGTTTTCGTGACCGTCTACAATGAAACCTTCAGGTTGAGTCATATAGATCTCTTCGGTCAGATCTCCGTTCAAGAACGCAGTCTTAACATCCATTTGATGAAAAATAAAGTTCTCAATGACCGAAATAGCAAAAAGAACCCTAATGGTTGCTAAGTGACACACGGGTGAGTATACATCAAAATAGTCTACTCTGCTTACTTATGTGAAACCTTTAGCCACCAGGCGTGCTTTATACTTAGCTACGCTACCATCGGGGTTTAGCTTCTTTTTCAGAACCCACTTGCACCCTACAATTTTAGCCCCTTTTGACTTATCAACTAACGTCCAGATGCCGTTCTGAAGGAGAGAGTTCATCTCATCCTCAATATCTTCTTTCCAGAGTAGGGAATCCCTTGATCTCATCGCTTCCTTAAAGGTAGATGGATCATCCTCAACGTGGTAAGTGACAAAATCACTACCGAAGGTTCTGGGGGTTCTCTCTCTCACTGAAGTCCTCATAGACTCTAGGCTAGAGTTATCTACCGGAATAGAATAGGAGGTGCTCGGTACTGATTTAGGATCTTCCTCAGTAATAGTTGTTTGTATACCTGGGATCGTTAAGTTCTTATCTTTGAGGAATTTATCCTCGAAGAACACTGCATCCCTAGATTCTATTATGATATTATTAGAAATATCAAGGAACCTATCTGCAGCACTATCTTCAGCACAACCTAAGTAGACACATGTATTGGTCCTAGGTCCAATCTTAGACCGTCTAGGGTCAGGAACCCTGACATAGGCTATACATCCCCAAGTCTTAAGTCTAGTTAAAGACGGGGGTTGCTTATACCAAAGCTCATATGGTGTAACCTCTAACTTAGCATGAGGAACTTTATTCAGAATGTGATTTGCAGTCAAGACTGCTTATCCCCAATAAGCGGAAGGCATGCCTGTAGTGAGCAGCATAGAGTTCAACATTTCTGTTAACGTTCTATTCTTGCGCTCGGCCATGCCGTTAGATTGGGGGGAGTAAGGAGCAGTGGTTTCTGCTATAATGCCCTATGAAGCAAGGAAGCATCTGAACTCACTGGACATATATTCTCCTCCTCTATCATTCCTAAATCTCTTTATTTTCATGCTTAATTGGTTTTCTACCCTGGTTTTGAAAAGGCAAAATTTTTAAAACGCTTCGTCTTTAGTTTTAAGCAACGAAATATGACAAAACCTTGTGCAGTCATCTATGAACGTGATCATATACTTCCTTTCACCTCTAGTGACAAAACTCTTAAAGTCACAAATATCGGAATGTATAAGCTCAAGAGGTGTTGTGCTCTTAGTAACCGTGCCAAAAGGTTTACTAGTGATCTTAGTCTGAGCACACGCTTCACATTTTCCAAGAGGAGACTTAGTGTCTAATATGATCTTGTGAGTTCTAGCTACTTGGAAAATTTTCATGTAGTTTACGTGTCCTAGTCTCTCATGTAGAGTCCTAGGGCTAACTAAATTCAATTGAACTTGTTGCACTACTTCATTTGCTAGACTCAGATGGTACATCCTATTTTGGACGTAAGCACATCCAAAGTAGTGAGAGTTAACTGACAGAGTCACTCTACCGCTATAGAAATTAACTGACATACCAGCATCACACAATAAACTAATAGACACTAAGTTAACAGATAAAGAAGGAATAAATTTTACGTTCTTTAAAATTAAAGACTTATCTGAGGAGAGCATCAAAGTTGCGTTCCCCACCTTCAATACGTCAGCTGTTCCTCCATCTGCTACAGTCACTAATTCCTTTGCATTCTTCTGCCCTGTTAAAAGATTAGCATTGTTGCAAACGTGGCACGTTGCCCTAAAATCCAGGAACCACTCCGTGCTGGCCTGCTCGTGTCCGACCATGACAACAAAGTCGGATGGCTCAGCTTGACTAACTAGATGGGCCTGGTTGCCCTCTTGTGGTGCCTTAGTTCGTTCCTTCCTCGGTAACTTGAAGTTAGATGCGCAGTGTCCCCACTTGTTGCAGTTAAAACATTTACCCTTAAATTTCTTAGAGGATCTACTCGGTCCTGCAACCTGGGGGATACTACAAGGCGTTTTGGTCTTGTGAGTGGGAGGAGCATGCTTAGAGCTTGAAATCATGTTGGCAGCAGCCTTCTGCTTGCCAACAGCTTCCAAGGCGTGCTTCGTCCTGTTCTCATCCTCAATGCGTATGAAACGCTTGATGTCGTTCAGACCAACCTGCATCTTTTTGCGGTACATCTCCATTTTGAAATTATACCACGAGGAGGGCAACTTATACACAATTGTGCCCGCAAAAAAACTATCTGGAAGACTAATAGACTCACTATGCAGGGAATCAACCAAATTTTCAAATTCGGATACTTGAGGGAGAATGACTTTCTCCTCGTCGAAGCTGAAGGAGTGGAACCTGTCCACCAAATGAGCCTTGAAGTGTTCCTCCAGTGCTTCCTAGATCTCCTTAGCAGACTGCATCTTGATGTAATTCTTGGTCAGGCTGGAGGAGAGGCAGTTCAACAGGTAATCCCTGTAGAAGTCCTCATCTTCGACCTAAGGCGCCTCATCTTTAGTCCCAGCAACGCCATCACGAGTAGTCTTGATGGTGTAGAAGACGTTCAGGTATTTCATCCCGAACTAGGTGTTCAACTTCCAGTCGTTGAACTCTGTGGCCGTGAACTTCTCCAATTTGTTCATGGGCACCGGAGAGGACATGGTGGAGTTCCTCATTGCTTGAACTCACTTAGCAAACTTCACTTGATCTTGGAAGAAAAAACCCGGGCTGCACCTTCACTAAAGAAGAACGGACTTCCACTGGATGGAGGTAGAGAGCAGAGAAGATCTCCACTGGATCGGCTGCACGGGCTCAACAAACTGGGATCGGCATCACCTTTCCAGATTTGGATTGGCAACCATGCCGGAAGAGTCAAGGCAGCAGGGCTGACCAAGATCGGGGACGGGGAAGAGGCGATCGTCGAACAGGGAAAAAACGATCGTCGACCGGGAAAACAATCGTCGAGCGGGAAAAGACGTGATCGTCGAACTCCTTGGCAATCGTCGAACGGGAAACACGATTGTCGAATGGCGATCGTCGAATGGAAATGCGATCGTCGAACGACGATCGTCGACCGAAAGGCTATTGACGATCTCATTGGCGATCGTCGAACGACGATCGAAGACTGAAAGGCGATCGACGACAGAAAACGATCATCGACTGTAAGCCCTTGTTCCGCGACGGGGAATACGCGACGGCGAGCCCTTGCAGGCGACGGATCTGGGATCGGGACCAGGCGGATCGCGAAAAACCAGCGACGGCCTCCTTTGAGAGCAGTGAAACAAAGAGAGTAGGCGGTGTCCTCCTTATCCGAGACCAGGCGGCTGCGGTGCCATCGAGGAAGACGCGAATCGACGTCGTGGAAGACTCGATCGACGGCGGGGAAGACACGATCGACGACGACAAGCTCTTATCCCGCGAACAAGCGAGCGCGACGCGACGACGAGCGCAACCGCGATGATTGGGAATGAGGCGAACCCTAAAATCACGAACGAGCACCAGACGGGAGGTATTTCGAGAATGTGAGAGGCACTCAAAACATCCGGAGGAAAGTCTAAGTGGAACTTACTCTCTGTTGCCCCCAGCTAGGTATATATATTGCTAAACCTAGGGTTTATACGCGCAAAACCCCCAAGCCCGTTATTCGTCCGAATATACACTTACAAAAGGAACATGAGATAAGCTGCTTGCATTTCTTATCCCATGTCCACTAATGGCTTCTCCTGGAGATTGGATCCCTCCCCCTAATCCAGCAAGAATAGAATTCAAATCAAGATTAGTAATGACACATTGGCGGTTGATTAAGACTATTGAAAGAATCTCTTGTTTAAATTCATCCTTAACCCTTGCCATGATAGACTTCACAAGGTCCACCAGAACTTTTACATTGATGACATCAACCAATGTACCAGTACTTGATGATGATGCCTTCAAATCAGATTTAGTGACACCCTTTCCCACTAGCCTAACATGACCCGTATGTTCCTTCGACATCACAATATTGAACATATCACTTGTGCTACATTTCTCGCCCTGTTGTGCTTGCAATTGCTCCATTTCAGCCTGCATTACAACTTATACATTTTAGTAATTAGTAAAACAAACACCAAAGAATTAAGCAAGATAACAAGCATAATTACAATTTTTCTTTGGGTATCTTCGAAAGATTTTTTGTACTCTCGGGCAACAACACTTTTGCGGGTCTGGGAAAACATCTACACTGTAGTGGGAGGTTCTTTGTTTGCATCAGCCTTTTGTTGTAATTTACAATAGAATAAATAATAAGATACAAATAAGAAGCTCTGAATTCCTGAATCAGAAAATCACATACCAGCTCATTTCTTACACATGCAAAACTTGTTTGGCCGGTTGTGTGCATATTTTTTTTGCTTTTTTCGGCATCTCTTATTTCTTCTGGCTAATTTCTGCACATTATCAACATGAATCAGCTTCCAAATAGGAGAAAAAAAGAAAAGTTCAAACCAAAATAATTATAAAAAAAATCAAAATAACATACCTTATATTGCTTGGATCCTATCACCTCGATAAATCCCTTGAATTGTTCTTCAGGAATACCTTTTGGTCGATTCAAGAGTCTCTCCTTTTCATTGTCGTATGGCTTATAAAACTTCTGTTTGATTATCGTCTTATATCTTCGCCAGCTACCATTAATTGTTGCAAGAACCCACTTCTTTCCTTCATCTGGAATTATCCACTTTTTCTACAAAAAAATTGTGGGGGGGGGGGGGAATTAATTTTATACACAAAAATTAATATATAAGGAAAAGGTAAGCAATTTACTTGTACATAACTCCAAATCTTTTCTTTATTCTTCAACAACCTCCAATCTATACAATCTATACGACAAAGACTTGGAATTCGAGCCAATGTACCCAAAAAGCATGAAAATTGGTTAACTATTGCTTTATGAGGGCCTATTGGCTGGTTTTACTCATTTAACATAATAGCAACACGATGCTAAAACTTTCTACTGTGTATCTCTTTCATCATGGTTCGCCCCCTACAGTTTTTTACTTCAGCTGCTGCTAAAATAAAAGAATATCAAAAAATATCAAATGATAATACAGAGGAAAACACTAAACGAGTAAGAAAACACTCCATACACACATACCTTTCTCTGTCTCTAGATTTGTCTCTTTTCCTTTCACTATTCCAGGCAAACTTTTTTAATGTCGATCCTCCTCAGGATTATTAAGTTCTTCCTCCTCTGGAACTAAATCTTCCGAATTATCCAGAAGTAAATTTACATCATCTTCCACAACAACATGAAGATTATGTTCAACATCAGCAAATTCTAGCTCTTGACGTTTCTCATCAAGACGAGGTTCAAGTATTTCTAATAAATCATCATTCACATGTTTTCTCTTTTTCATTCGTAGATAATGGACCATGGACCCCGACTTACAATATTCCACTGGTCGTTTGCTCTGATTCTTTCCTTGCATAGTGCCTTAGAAGCATATAAATTAAAACATAGTCAACATTAATCAATATTACATATACAATATAACATTATAATTATAATAAGCCAATGGCACAACACAATAACTAAGCAAAAAAATCTACAAAAGAGGTTAATTTAATGGACTAAAAGCATACATAAAAGAAATAATTTCAATACATGTCCAAATTCATGGCATATAATGGAAAATATGAAAGTATACATGGAAGTTATAATCTAAATACACATCCAAAATCATTCTGAATCATCTTGAATTTCTTATCGATCAAGATCATCAGGACTAAAAGGCTTTTCAAGAGTCACATCACGTCTGCACCATGTATCATCATCATCTCCAATAGCTAGACGAACAACAACCCCAACATCAAGCGCATCTTCCTAGTATGATTCTTCACTAGCTACCAGAGATTGGTCAAGATATAACAAATCTCTAGGGATATTTTTTTAGGACATAGTGACATTCTTCTTTTGAAGGATCTTGTACATAAAAATATGAGGGACTTGAGAAGCCAACACAAAAGGATCATCCATGTAGCAGAGCTTCATGAAGTTAACACATGTAAGCCCAAATTTATCTTTAAGAACATCATACCAGACACATCTAAATAGCACAACACTAAATATTCCCAAATAATCTATCTCAATTATGTCACCTATTGCCCCATAATATTCTACATTGCCGACAATAGGGTTTTGGTCCCTTGAGCTAGCAAAATTTGGAGTTGTTGCTGTAAGAGTAACTCCACTGTTTTGAGTCTTGCATTTCCCATCTCGTTCCCTAGTATAAAATTTATAACCATTAATACAATAACATTTATATCTCCTTGCCACTGGATTTGGAAATTTGGAAAACCAACTTATGTAATTAGGAACTTGTTCATTAGTTACTCTAGTTTCAAACCAATGCACAAAATCTTGACTATGCATCCTTTCTTTAGCCCATTTACTCGATCCATGTATACTATCAATCAAATTTTTTATCCTCAATTGAAGAAAAAGTAACTATTGTCTTACTTTATGTACTTCTCAACTTCTTCGTCTCCACAATTGAAGATAGCATATCGATGAGCTAGTGTTAAGCTAGTATTATCTAGCATAATAGCCTCACCCTTAAAATTTTTATTCCCTCTTCCTCGTTTCTTCTTTCCCCCAAGCGGATAACCCATTTGTATTAAGGGAAAAGTGGAATGTGTTTCAGCAGAGTTTTGTCCCCCAGAATACTTGTTCAATCTTATTTTCACCCCATCTTGCCTATACCTTGAGCAAAATGCTAAACATTCATCCGTCAGGTATGCTTCTGCAATAGATCCTTCTGGACGACTCCGGTTACAAACTATGATTTCAATCTACAAAGGTATCTTTCCATCTAATACATCAATTGGAAATGCACTGGTCCACCCATTTTTTGATGAATGAGATGAATAGGCAAGTGTACTATTACGTCAAAAACACTTGGGGGAAAAATCTTTTCAAGTTGACAGAGTATTTCAATAATTTCTCTCTACAATAGACCAAGGTTGTGAACCTCGATAACTTTACTGCATATGGACTTGAAAAAAGCTCCAAATCTCATTAAAGTTAGTGTAACCTGTTTCGGTAATGCCTTCCAAACAACTTGAAGCAAGTACTGTTTTAAAATATGTGCATCTTGACTCTTATATACTCCTGAAAGTTTATTGTCATGCACAAAACGGGATATATTGGATGAGCAAGCATATGACAACTTAGCATCCCTTAATACACTACAAAAGGTTCTTTTTTTAACATCTGTCATCGAGAAAGTTGTTGCCCTGAAGATGGTTTTTTTACATTTCTTACAAAAAAGGCTGAAGTTCCTTTCTGATACCCATCTCTTTAAGGTCATAGCGATCCTTCGCATGATCTTTTGTCTTTCCTAGGATGTCTAGCAAAGTTCCAAGCACATTCTCACATATATTCTTTTCAATGTGCATAATATCATGGCAATTACGACAAGTATTATGCTCCCAATAGGGCAACTGGAAAAATATTGATCTTTTCTTCCATGGGGTATTGCTGACTAACTTCCTTTTCTGTTTTTTCGCAAACACCGTTTCAAAATTCATCAAATCCAGCACTTCTTGTCCTGATAAGGGGGTAGTGTGGCCCTTACTTCCACAACCTAGAGGACAGATAACAGAACTTCCTACTATGCTTTAGGTATTGAGAAGATGTTTCATAATTGCAGGAAGGGCATGCAATTTTTCCTTTAGTGCACCATCTGATAACATGGCATATGCTGGGAAGTCACAGATTATCCACAATATAGCTAAACGCATTTGAAATGTTTGATTCTTTGAAGCATCATATACTTCCAAACCGAACTCCCACAACTCATTTAATTCCTCAACCAATGGTTACAGATAAACATCGATATTATTTCTAGGAGATTGGGTTCCTTGAATTAGAAGGGACAGTATCAAGAAATCTAGCTTTATGTTTAGCCCCGGTGATAAATTATAATTAATCAACACCACAGGCCATGTTCTATAGACACTACTCATTGTTCGAAAAGGAATGAATCCATCACTGGAAAGGCCAAACCTTACATTCTGAGGGTCCATAGCAAAATCAGGATCTAAGGCATTAAGAGTCCTCCAAGCTTCACCATCAGCTGGATGCCTTAAATTTCCATCCTTTGGCAATTTATTAGCATGCCAAGTCATCAAATCTGCTATTTTCAGCACATGAACAGCCTTTGAAGCCTAGGCTTCATTGGGAAATGCCATAGAACGTTTGCTGGAATTTGACGAGCCTTCTTAGATAATGAATCAGTTTATTTTTTCTTTATTATCTTCTTCAGAATTTCACCTAAAAGATCCACAAAAATGACAAAATGAAGCATTACTGTGCTCCTTCCATTGCAACATACAATCATTTTTGAATGCATGTATTTTTTGATAATGAAGACCTAAATCCTTCACTGTCTTTTTTGTATCATTGAAAGAATCAGGATGTTTTGCATTTGGGAAGGCTTTTCTTAGCAGACACAAAAGACCATCAAAAGCTTCATTGCAAATTCCATGGGCACACTTGTTGATATACAAATGAATAGTAAAGGATAGCTTAGAAAAGCTAGTACACCCAGGATAAATCTGCTCTTGGCCTCCCTCCACGAAATTATAAAATTTTTTGGCGTCTTCATTTGGCCCTTCCCTTACTTCTCCCCTATCTTCTTGTGGCATAGGAGAATCTTGTTCAATGTTTCTATATAAGTCATGCAACATACCATCAATGTCATCCTGGATGAACCCACCATCATCATTTAGATTGTCAATATTTATCTCATCACATTCCTCATGGAAAACCCATTCATCATAACCATAAATAAAGCCATTAGCAATCAAGTGATCTTGCACGATATCCTTGGTAAGATAATAATGAAAAACAAACTTGTTGCATGGATAACAAATTTTGTCCCCTTGAGTTTCTTGGACAAATGTTGTTTGAAGGAAATATTCAACCCCTTTAATGTAATCATGATGCCATCTAGGAAGGGTCATCCAACTCTTATCTCTATCCATTAGCAAGATCACAAATGTATTTCTAAAGAAGAAGAAAAATGCATAGTGATAGTTATTGAAAAACTATTCGAAGCAATTATTCATAACTATTAAAGTAATGAAAACATGAAGAATTATGACATAAAATATGTAGAAAGCTGTCTTAAAATGTAAACATCAAGAATTACCTGCACAATAACTTTATCTTTAAGAAACTCTGATCATCAAAATAGAAGCTCCTAGTTGCACAATAGCTTTCACTAAACATCAAAATAAAAGCTCAAATTATCAGGAGAAAACACAATCTAAGCAAATGACTTGGCATATACCTACAAGTAATTTGATAGTCATTTATTGTCAAAGGTTAGGCCTTTCTCCTTTGAGAGAAGCCACTTTGTGCATAGTCCCAAAGGTTAGGTCTGCTACCAATCTTCCCCTGCCCATACCCTCAATGATAGGGGTCTATATGGGTTTTGTTGTCGTTGTTGTTGTTGTTGTTATTGTTCCTGGTCTTGGATATGTGAACTGTGCTTCATGTGCGTATATCATATTTTCATGCCAATCCAGATCAATTGTGTGTAAATGTTCAATGTTCATAGTTACCTCAATTTTTATTTAAAAGTTGATCATGAAATTTTGAATTAGGAAGTTATTTTTCCTATTGATGGTAATAATCACTATGACTGTATGAAAGTGGAATAACTAGATCTTTAGCTGCCTTACCCATTATCATTTCCCCCTTAAACTCCCTTCCTTAAACAAAAAACAAAAACATCGTCATTCAATTGCTAAGAGTTGTTGAAATGAAATCAATGTGGAAATCGCCATTAGAGATGGATTGCAGAGATATGTTAGGGTCGAGCTCGAGATTTTGCAAGTTCATGAACATTTTTCCTATTAAATTAGCATGAAGAATTCGTGATAAACTTATACATTGTGAAATTATATTTAAGTAGATATTATAACATTAAACAAAAATGACAAAAAGAACAATTTTCAACCTCTATATCACCGGATGAAAAAAATTTCTTATATCAACCCATCCCTTTTCCAACTGATAATTAATTAACATTGCAACAATTAGCACTTAGCAGCCATCTCATCTAATTAATTGCAGGATCTCACATTCTCATGTATGATTAAGCATAAGATCCCTTCACAAATCACATGTGCTTCAACATTCTAGTACAACATAGAAACTTTAGACAAAAAGGAGAAAAATGCTTACAGTAAAGGAAGAGAGGTAAGTTTGATCCCTTCCAAAACTGCACAGAACCATCACTCCTCCATGACACCACTCACTAAAGTGCCAAACACAAGAGTTAGAGCACTGCAGAGTGCAAAGTATAGGGGGAAATAAAGATCTAATTGACAGAGATTTGGTGAGGAGAAACTATAAAGCATGCTAAGGGGCAGCGCTAACCTTTGGTCGCCGGCTGACGGCTCGCTGCTCGCGAGAGTGATGCCTCTCAAGTCGTAAGAATCACAACTCTAACGTCTCCTCAGTAGCTGACTCGCCGCTCGCCTCACTCTGACGACTCCGCAGCCGCACTCGGTCGGTCATTCAGCAAGAAAGCAAAAAAAAAACCCTAAAAGTGGGATGGCAATGAGATGGTTTGAAATGAAAAAAATTGAACTGAAATACCCATAATATATGTAGGCCAGGTTGGAATATTGATGGCCTAATTAAGGGTATATTTTATAAATTAAATGAGTGGAATATTTTATAAATTAAATGCATTATTATATAAGGGAAGTATTAAAGGAATTAATTAATTTATTTTTAAAAAGCACGCGAGCCCATGAACATAGATAATTAACTAAGCTTGAGCTCGGCTCGAAAAAACCTCGACCTCGAGCTCGAGCTCGACAGGCGCGAGCTCGAGACGAGTTTTTTTCGAGCCGGCTCATCGAGCTCTCGAGCAGGCTCAACTCAACTTACATACAACTCGATCTAGTCACAAACAAGAAAAAAGAGAAGAAAAAACATAGTTAATGAACACAAAAAATAACTTGACAACATTAATTAATACATACTTTGTCGCTTTAAGATGAATATTTGGGGCATGTTAATTAAAGAAGAATGATATTTTGGGGGCAAATTTTGGGAATAAGTGCATGTGGGAGAAAGTTTTTGGAAAAAATTAGGGTGTGATAGTGTTTATAATATCTAGTAGCGGTTGTAAACGAAACAATAAAATTCTATTGGTAGCATTTTTGTAACCGCGACAAAATAACTGATACTGTAGGAATGATTTGTTATAGTTGCGTTTATTTTTCTATAGTTGCGATTATGAAAGCTACCATAAATATCTTTTGGTAGCATTTACATAACCGCTACAAATTAAGCGCTTCCAAATGGAAGATATGGTGTAGTGCAGGAAAAGAAGGATTGATAAAACCTGATGGTTGCTGAACATAGACCTCTTCTTTTAGATCACCATTCAAAAAAGTTGACTCTACATCCATTTGGTAGACCTTAAATCCTTTTTAAGCAGCATATACAAGGAATAATCTTATGGCTTAAAGTCTAGCTACTGGTGCAAAATTTTGGTCAAAGTCAATACCTTCTTCTTTCATGTACCCTTTAATGACTAGTCTAGCTTTATTCTTGATTATAACACCATTTTCATCTAGCTTGTTTTTGTATACCCATTTGGTTCCTATGATGTTATGTCCTTGAAGTCTGGGAACCAGCTTTCAGACATTGCACCTTTTGAACTGGTTCAATTCTTCTTTCATAGCCACTATTCAGAATGGGTTTATATTGGCTTCTTCAAACTTCTTGGCTTCTATCTGAGATAGGAAGCTAGAGTACATGGCTATATTGAGATTTCTGCTCCTTTTGATAACACCTTGGCTTGCATCCCACAATTATCAATTCTACGGGGTGGTCTCGCAAGTGTCTAACAGCTACTTGTAGCCTATCTCCAGCTCCTTCAGTTTCAATTTTAGTAGGCTTGGGTTCTTCCTTTATCTGCATTTTAGCTGGCCCTTATTTTAGGATGAGCACACCATCATCCTTTTCTTGTTTAGATGGAAGTGTGTCTTCAATGCTCAGCTTATCTATTCTTAATTTTACACCTGCAGTATTAGAAGAATTGAGAGCTCATTATGAATCATGTAAGTTACATTAAATACAACATTTATAGACTCTTCTTCAACTTGATTTTTCAAGTTATAGATCCTATAGGCTTTGCTATGGATATTGTATCCAACAAAAATACTCTCGTAGAATTTTTTTTAGCAAATTAGGTCAAGTAAGACTTCCCATTATTTAGCACAAAGAACTTGCTTCCAAAAGTTATGAAATAGGCTAGATTTCATTTTCTGTCCTTCATTAACTCATAGGGAGTATTCTTGTGATATTTGTTGATAGAGACCCTATTTTGGACATGACATGCAATGTTCACTGACTTAGCCAAAAAACATTTTAGGAGAGAAGTGTCACTTAGCATGGTTCTTCTAGCCTCAGTGAGAGTTATGTTTTTCTTCTCAACAATATCATTTTACTGGGGTGTTTTTGGAGAGGAGAATTCTTGAAAGATATCATGCTCTTTGTAGAAGTTTGTCATGCTTTCGGGTTGAAATTCTATGCCATGGTGATTTTTGATTTCAACTACAATACATCCCTTTTTATTCTGAATTTGCATGACAATGGTCACAAAGCTATCTAAAGTATCAGACTTTCTCTTAAGAAAGAATACTCAAACAAATCTGGAATAGTCATCAACTATCACAAAAGTATATACTTTCCTACATAGACTATGAATTGGCATAAGACTAAATAAGTCTATATGAAGGAGGTAGGGATACCTCTCAGAATCTTTAGATCCAATGCATTTGAAGGAGGCCTTTGTTTGCTTTCCCTTTTCGCATGCAAAATAAATGCAATCTTTGGTGCATTTCAAATTGTGTCCATTCTTGACCAACCCTTCATTAAGAGCTTGCTGATAGACTTGCAGTTCAAGTGGGCAAACCTCTTATGCCATTGCACATAGTAAGAGACTTTCTCATTAGCTACAAGGGAAACTGGAGACTTAGATTTTATATAAGGAAAACTAAGACAATAAATATTCATTCTCTTAGGGCCAGTCAGAATGATCTCTTGGTCAGTTGACCTTTTGATTAGGCACTTATCCTTCCGAAAATAATAAATATCCTAGATCATAAAGTTGGTTTATGTTAATCAGATTATATTGTAATCTTTCCACATAAGCCACTTTTGTGATGGTGACTATTCCATCAGTGATTATACCATAGCCTTTAGTTACGCCTCTATCTAAACCACCAAATATAACTTTGGGTCCATTTTTACTGGAGTGAAATCTTTCAGATGGCTCCTTGTTCCAGTCATATGCCTGGAACATCCACTGTCCAAGTACTAGATAGGCATCTGATTGGTGATTGGACATACCTATAAAAAAGATTTATTTACCTTATGAATCCAAAAAAAATTGGGTCCTTGGTTCTTGTTAGCCTTAGGTGCACTCAGTCCAGCAAGGAAATATTTTGCTTGTTTTGATTTCACAGCATCAAACCAACAATCTTTGGCAAAGTGCCCAACTTTTCCACAACAACAATATTCATGGGTGTTGTACCTTCTCTTTTTAACAATCCTAGAAGTTGATGGATCATCTTAATGCTTTTGTTCAGCAGAGAAGACAACAACCTTATTCCCATTTTTTCAGCTAGAATCTGGCTCAATGTTGGATGAAAAGAAGGTTCTCTTGATTGAATCTATTTGACAGTAATTTATGTCTACTTTGCAGCTGACATGGTGTTGATGGTATTATAAATGGTCAAGTCAGTGTTGATTGCATTCTTGTCATTTGCCTGCTTCTTTGCTGTATGATTTTGGGAAGAGGCTACTGCCTTACCCTTGAGTGTAGGGGCTGTATCACCAAACACAAATGGTTCATAATGGGCCATTTTGATTTCTTCATGAGGAGCTTTCAAAGTACTCAACCCCATGCCATTTATCCTCCCATTGTAAGATGCACAATTGCTCTTACATGAGGAACTTCCATTCTTCCAGTGACCATATATACTATCACGGTCATACATGTTAAAAGGAAACACTACCTTCTAAAAGGTGGTTTGAGGCACAATTAGAGCCTTGCCCTTTCCCTTGGAATTAGCTGCTCCAACATTCCACTTGAATCACAATTCCCTTATATTATTTTGGAAGGAGGAGGTATTAATAAGTGGCAACGCTATCTTAGGATTGGAGAATTTCTTCACTAGCTTCCTCTCTTTGAGGTGCTTCTCTTCAATATCCTTAATGATCTTTATCTTCTGGCTTATGGTGCTCACTTGGATAGTAGTAATTGTTTTTAGCTGACTTATCTCTTTGCTCATCTGAGCTAGCTGGGAAGCTGACTCAGATTGCATGGATTCTGCATGTTATAGAGAAGCAATCTCTTCAGCTTACCTCTTGACAAAAGGTTTGCTCTTATTCGGAGCTTCCAGGAGAACACCATATATGTCAATTAATTGATTGACATCCTCTTCAGGTTCTAATCCATCCTCCGCATTTGATGAAGAGGATGCCTCAGAATCCATGCTAGTTTCATAATCAGAGTTTGTAGAAGACATGTTTGAAATGATTTCCTCATCAGGATCAGATTTATCCTGATTTTCTTCAGTCATAACCTTGAGGTTGTAGTCTTCTTCACCTTCAGAGTCACTGTTAGCAGAGGACAATGATTCCCTTATGTCCACATTGGCTGCTGGATGGTCTGTATCCTCTTCCATATAGAATAGACTAATGTAAGAATTTTCTACTTCAAATTCTAAAGTCTTATATTCACTGTCAGATAGACTTGATTTCTTCTTAGCTAGGAAGCGCTTGTCAACCTTTTTGTCCTTATGATATTTCTTATCATCAGACCTCTTACTCTCTTTCTATTAACAGGACAGTCAGGAATAACATGTCCTGTCCTATTACAGTAGTAGCAATCCACATCAGTTTTAAATTGTTTTTTTACGTTTAGACAAATACCTTTCATAGTCAGTTCCTTTCTGGATTTATCATGGTTAGATCGAGGCTGTAGTGGCCTTGTTCTTCCACTATCTTATTCTGCTCAGAATCTTTTTGAACTACTTGGAGAACAAGGTTAGTTCTCCATCAGATATATCAACTTTTTATGAGCTGGGTGTAGAGCCTTCTGACTTAGCAACCCTTCTTGGGGGGGGGGGAGAAGGAGTCTTATCTCTGTTCTTTTTAGTGGTTTCAACATTGATGGACACTGGCTTCTCTCTATTGAATGACTTAGCAGATTCATCTTCAGCCTTTCTGGATATCAGCTGATGTTCTTGTGACAGCAACTTGCTATATAGATATTGTAATGCCTCGAATTTCCTGAAAACAACAGAAAGATGGTCACTAGAGGTTACCACCAGGCAGTAGAGATAGCGTTGACAGTGTCCAGCTGATTTAAAATACCAGCATTTCTGGATGATACCGCACAATGGTAACCAATGAATTAATTCAACCATTGTCTTTGGAAGGTACCGCTCGATGGCAGGGGTGTCACTGACGGTAGGATGTCACATGTCATGAGGTATTGAGGCAGTCGTTGAGCGGCAAAGCGGTGTTGGATGATACCATCGCCACCGCTTAAGTTACCTCTCAGTCGTAGCTATTTCGAAATGAAATCACAATTGAATTATGGCTATCCATTCCTTCTGAGCATAATATCAGGTAGCTAGTGGGAAACCCATGTGGCTTAACATGGGGAGTGAGGGAGAGAATTTTCATTCCATCTCTTTCCCTCTCTTTCTCTCTTCAAGTTCTTATCTCTCTCACTCTCTCTCTTGCACTTTGAGAAGATAAGAAAGAAGTGAGAAGAAGAGGAAGAAGAAGGCTAAACCAGCCCTAGGGAATAGCTTGGGAGGCGTTCTTGTGATTGGGGTAGCAAGCCAAAGCTAGATCCATGGAGGGGAAAGAACTGCATTCATTTCCATCCACATCAAGTACAAGATCTTGACTCTTAAACGATCGACAAGGGTAACCATATTCTTTCTTGGACATGTGAAGTCCATAATTTGGTATAGTTGTATGAAGCCCCATACTAATTGGCAAAGAACAAAGGGATTTCTGATGGGTCGATACAAAGTATCCCTGGTAGAAATTGCATATAGAATCCAGAACCAAGGTACAGAACAGTCATACTGTGAGAAACCCATATGGACAGGTTGGTCTAGATTGGTGATGATTATCTTTTGTTTGCGTGCCAGAGAAGACTACACGATTAAACATATAGTTTACAGAGTCATGGGGTGTGCAAGTTGCTAGAATGAGACTACTGGAGTTGGTCACCGAAAAAAAACCCAAATTTGGGCAAGAAATGGTGTTCTGTACCATATCGTGTGGCGGTAGTTATACTGTTGGCTGTAGCACCTAGAGATCTATGTTTATGAGGCCTGTCTCTTAGAGACTGGGGTCCAATACATTGAGTTGTGAGATATGATTGCCCATCTTTTGTGGTCGTAAGTGTCAGTATTGAATTATTGAGCTGTGAGCTTAAAGTGCCCAACTATGGTGGCCGCGAGTGCCAACCTTGAAACATAACACAATTATGTATTTTATGAATGGGAAAGAGAAGGCTGACCCACGTCGTGGTTTGTTGTGTCCATTGATTTGAGCAACGGGCTGTGACTGAATAGTACCCACCATATGCATATCGACTTGGAGTGAGTCACTGAAGTGAATCTTGGAGAATGTCTTTGACTTTGTCATTTCCATTGGTGAGAGTCTTAGGCTTCAGGGCAGAAATGCTAGTAATACTCAAACAAATGTTAAACCATCACTGAGTATGGTGGTGGGCCTAGGAAAGTACAGAACATCGAAAATGTGCCCTGAATGCATGAGGCGTGTGACCATGTGTGCCAACGTCTGTGGTGAATTGTACTTAAATTACACGTTCTGATGCCATTATATATATACATGCTGCATACCTGTAGGGAAGGAGCACCGCTTCCCCGAGTGAGGGGTGAGTTCGTTATAATTTGGTCAATTAAAGCTGACCGTTGCCATATTTACCACCTCTTGGTGGATTGTCCCTATGCAGGTGCTAGAGAGCCGAGCAAGAAGTAGTGGGCTGAAGCCCCTTTAAGCTATGCCGATCCTCAAAGACCAAAGGCAAATCTTTTACTATTTTCATGTGTGTCTAACCTGTGTGCCGATGTATGTAATATACTATTATGAAGAGAACGGTTGTAAGGCCTTAAGGCCAAAACACTTTGTGTATTTTGCTCATCATTCCTATGGTGTTGTCAGTCTATATTCCTGTGTTTGGGTTCTAAGTAGCTTTTAAATACTTTTCCTAGAATGCAACTCTGAGGATGTGTTAATGAATTGGTTTCAATGCATAACTCCGCTGATCTGTTCGTAGAATATAGTATGGTGCCCTAGCCAGGCCTTCTCTTATATTCTTCGTGATAGATGGGGGGTGTTATGAATTTTATGGCAGAATTTTAACAAAGTTGTCCATCTCCCTTATGGAACAAATCTTGATGTCCCACTCTTTGTTGAGTGACCTTAGGAATTTGTCATTCAGTTCACAGTTGGAGAATTGTCTGCCATAAGTATTCAAATCATTCACAATTCTAAAGAACTTCTTATAACACACAACTATGGAATCCTTTTTGTCTTGTCTGAAAGCCTCATACTATTGATTTAGAAAAGATTTTTTGTCATCCCTCACTTCCTCAATGCCCTCCATGTATACAATCAGAGAGTCCCACATTTCCTTTGCATTTCTGTAGTGTAAAAGGTTTGAAAGATTGAGTCATCTATAGCACTAACTATAATATTTTGGGTCCTCTTGTCTATGGTAGCCAGAACCACCTCATCCTTTGTCATTTCAGAGTATTTCATTGGGGTCTTGATGTTGGTGTCTATTATAGAGACCTTCATGTGAATGAAAGGTCCCTCTTCCACTATTATAGGATCCGGGGATCTGAGGCTTCCATGAACAACCTCACCCTTTCCTTCCATATCCCAAAGTTTTCCTTCCTACAAATTAAAGCTTTATAGAACTCAGCTCTTTGTGGTTCTCACCAGAAGTCATGATGATTAACTTTTACTTCCCTTGGTGATCTATTCCAGACTATTAGGTCTTTATTGAATAACCTGACTTTAATAACACTTGAAAGTCTTTTAAGCATAGCTAAACAGCTAAAGGGGGGGGGGGGGGGGTGAATAGGTTTCTTTTAAGTCTTTTAATCCCTTTTTATAAATATACATGATGTGTTGTTATTAGTTTAGCAACTTTCAAGAACACAAAGAACACATAAGTAGTTTATAATGGTTCCCTTATCTAGGGTACATCCACTTTCCCCCTTCACCTATCTAGCAATGAGCTAGATTCGACCAACTCCTCCAAAAATTAGATCAAAAGATCTTACACCTTAGATCCCTCCCAGGATCCTACACCTTAGAGCGGCTCACACTCCTACAACTCAGACTACTAATAGTCCTACCTCAAAGATAGCAACAAGTCTCCTACCTCAGGATCCCAAGCAAGCCCTACCTCAGGCTCCCAAGCAAGCCATACCTCAACCTTTATTACACAGGTGTACCTCAGATTCTCTACAAGAATCCTATCTTATACTTTGGATAAAGTCTTACACCTAGCCTTTATAACACATGCCTCCACTTATATCTCAGAGAGATCTTACAACAGAGGTTTAAAGAGTGTTACAATGACTCAAGAACAAAAGCTCGAGAGTCTTCTTCTTTAGTTGTATTACCAGAAAACTTCTTTTCACCACTACAACATGAAATGATCTTTAGATGAGAAACATACAATACTGTGTTGAATACTTACAGAGAAATTTATTGGGTTTTGTATCCACAATAACCTAGATTTGTGTGAAGTCACCCTTGAACTAAGATGAATTAAGTTGTATTTGATGTATTGTTAGAGTTATGTGTTTACAGGACTTAATTGCCAGTGTAGACCAATGTCAGTCTACAATGGGTCACCAAACACAGGACCATACAATGTAATCCCTCATTTTGTGATCCATGGTGTTGACTCATGTGTAGCCTCTCTATTAGGATATACTTCATTTTTCAAGCACTAGGACGATTGGTGAAAGACGCATTGCTGATTTCATTGAAGGAAGGAAAATCTTCATAAACTCAATTTTCCTAAGTGTTTCACTCGAGTAGATTTTCAGTACTCGAGTAGAACCCTTAGTTATACTCGTGAAGTCTAGTTTGTATCTCGAGTAAAGGAAATGGCTCTCGAGTGATTTGAATCTATGTCTCGAGTGGCCAAATCCATTACTCGAGTAGACTTCTTCTTTTTCTCGAGTTGACAGATTTTCCCTCTCAGAAAATATTCTAAGTACTTTACTCAAGTAGTCAAGTTAACCACTCGAGTAGAAGAGCCCTTTGTCTCGAGTTACAGAAGGACTGTTCTCGTGTTGAATCTACCCTACTCGAGTAGTAAAGTTTATATACTCGAGTAGTCTGCTTACTTCTCGAGTAGTCCAGTTCCAGTACTCGAGTAATCAGTTTTAAACTCCCAGAATTTTCACTAAGTCTTTTTCTCGAGTAGTTCATCTCCACCTCTCGAGTAATACTACTAGCACTCGAGTAACCTTTTTCCACTCGAGTGATTATAGATTTTGTTATGAATTTTCTGAATAACTTCATCTCGAGTTGTCTGACATTGCCCTCTCGAGTACTTATCATTGTACTCGAGTAGTTCTCTTTTCATTCGAGTAATCCTGTCAATTTTTCAGAAAAATTTGCTAAGTCCTAAACTGACGGGATTTTCAAATGACTCGATGTGATTGGTCCACATGGACATCATTAATGCTAATTATGACCATTAGGGAGATATTATATAAGGTCTTGTCAATTAGACTAACCCTAACAAACGTTGTAAAGAAATATTCCTAGAATCTCTGAATCCATTTTTCTCTTTCCTAAACGGAAGCCGTCGCCGATCCTCATCATGCAAATTGCCTAGGGCTTTCATTCAAGAAGATTCAGATCAGCCGACTTACAGATCGAGATTGTTCTTCAACTCTACATAGAGGATTTTCAAATCAGGATCTAGCCGAGTATCTTCTTCAATAATTTTTGATAAAGCCGCAAAGTTCAAGAAGAAGTCCTTAGCTGAAATTTTCAGATCTGGGAAATATTATTGTTTGTATTTCATATTCTCAATTTATTCTTGTAGGAGATTAATCTCTGAGTGTAGGAGCTTTGTTTTTCGAGTTGTAGGAAGTTTTCATCTTCCGAGTGTAGATCCGTGTTGTGGATCGAGTTGTAGGAACTTTGTTCCGAGGCATAGGATTGGTTTCAATCCGAGCTAGTGGAGTACCCGAGTCTAGTGCTTTGCTAGATCGGTGAGTGGAAAGTGGATGTACCCAAGGTTGGGGAACTACTATAAATCTCTGTGTCCTCGGTGATTGCTTGATTTTTTTCTTGTGCATAGATCACTAATTTTTTTTATCCCGCAAAAAGACGCACAACTCACATATTCACCCCCTCTAGGTGATTTAGGTAGACAAATGACCACTTTCAATTGTTATCAAATCCAGGTTGATCATTAAAAGGTTAACACCTTGATCAGATCTGTCCTAAGTTGTCTATTGAGTTAGTAAAGCATGGACAAGGCAAAAGATTTTGCTAAGCTTCCCTTGTGTACAAAGAACAACTTTCCCACATGGAAAGAGAGAATTAGATTTTTCATGGAAGTTGTAGATCCAAGGATCTTCATGATTGTTGAAGAAGGTCCTTATGTTCCGATGACCGTCTCCACTATAGATCCAACAAAGAAAGTTCCTAAGAAGTTTATGGATCTCGACAAGCACTCATAAACAAAAACTACAATAAGACACCTTACGAAATTCTAAAGGGCAGAAAACCAATTGTTGCATATTTTAGAATCTTTGGTTGTAAGTGCTTTGTCCTTAACAATGGCAAGTATCATACTACCAAATTTAGTGAAAAGAGTTTTGAAGGTATTTTCGTAGGGTATAGTAGCCATAGTAAGGCATATATGATATTTAATAGAAAAACTCTGGCTGTAGAAGAATCCATTCATGTTGTATTTGATGAGACGAGCTTGCTGCAAAGCAACTCTTCTAGTATGTTCATTGAAGATGCAGGTTCCAAGATGAAAGAATTAAACATGGATGAGACGGCTGAAGAAAAAGTTGAAAAGTTTATCAAGATCACCACTCCAACCCCGATTGGAAAGGTTGATGAACAAGATGAAGAAATCGTCCAAGTTGATGAAGTCACTCCGGTGATTGAAGACACTCCAGATGCAAGGACCTTAGAGCTCAGACACTTGAAGGATCATCCAATGGACCAAATCATAGGAGATCCCCGGGATGGTGTCTGAACTCGTAGAGATACAGCTAATGAGAATTTATATTTAAGTTTTCTCTCACAGGTTGAACCGAAGAAGTTTGAGGAAGCAAACTCAGACGCATCATGGGTAATGACAATGAAAGAAGAACTTAATCAGTTGAAGCATTGCCAAGTCTGGAAACTTGTTCCAAGATCCAAAGGTAAGAATGCCATCGGGACAAAGTGAGTCTACAGGAATAAGATGGACGAGGATGGAACTATCATAAAGAACAAGGCCAGACTCGTCGCCAAAGGATATCGTCAAGAAGAAAGAATCGACTTTGACCAAACGTACGCTCCAATGGCAAGACTAGAGGCAATCGGGTTGTTTCTAGCATATGCTGCTCTTATGGCTTCACTGTCTATCAGATGGATGTGAAGTCTGCCTTCCTTAATGGTGACATAAAGGAAGAGGTGTATGTGGAACAACCTCTAGGTTTCGTTGACTCTAACATTCCTGATTATGTTTATCTGTTATCTAAAGCTTTATAAGGTTTGAAACAAGCTCCTCGAGCTTGGTATGAGACGTTGTCTACTTTTCTTCTTGAGAACAAGTTCACAAGGGGAAAGATAGATAAGACATTATTTCTTAGGGAAATAAAAGGCAAGATTTTTCTAGTGCAAATCTATGTCGAAGACATTATTTTTGGCTCTACTGACGACAACCTATGCAAGAAGTTTTCAAAACTTATGTAAGGGAAGTTTGAAATGGGCAGTAAAGGAGAGCTGAAGTATTTCTTAGGACTTCAGGTGAAATAATCTAAAGATGGAATTTTCATCTCGCAGACAAAGTTCACAAAAGTGCTAATTAAGAAATTCGGAATGGAGAACGTAACCTCTATGAGGACTCCAATGGGTTCAACTGTGTCTCTGGACAAGGATGAGAAAGGGAAACCTTTTTATGAAACCAAGTACAGAAGCATAATTAGATCCTTGCTCTACCTTACTACCAGTAGACCAGACATAATGTTCTCAACATGTGTATGTGCTAGATTTCAAGTGAACACTAAAGAATCTCACTACACTGCTGTAAAGAGGATTTTGAGGTACCTTAAAGGTATACCAAATCTTGGCTTATGGTACCCAAGAAGTAATGATAGCGAACTAATTAGTTTCTCAGATGCAGATTTTGCAGGGAGGAAAGATGACAGGAAGAGCACTTCCGGGACCTGCCAATTCCTTGGAAGAAGGCTCATTTCCTGGAGTAGTAAGAAGCAGAACTGTATCACAATCTCAACAACCTTGTTATAGTATATCTCTGCAGGCAGTTGTTGTGCACAGTTACTATGAATAAAGAATCAGCGGGAAGATTACAATCTCAAAGTTCAAAACATCCCCATATTTTGCGACTCCTCCAACGTGATTGCAATAGACAACAACCCAGTCTCTCACAGCCGGACAAAGCACATAGAGCTGCGGTACCACTTCATCCGGGTGCATGTGGAGCATGGGGACATAGACCTATAATATGTCCCGACTGACAGGAAGATTGCAGACATATTCACGAAGCCGCTGGATGAGACCAAGTTAACGTTCTTCAAAACAGAACTTGAAATGCTCAACAAAGAAGATTAGGGAAGGAGGACTTACAACATAGCTCAGAAATCAAGAATTCGTCAAATGTTGAACTTTCTCAAAATTCTGACTTAATGACTCGAGTAAGAAGAAAGTAACTCGAGTACTTCTTTAAACTACTCGAGTACTCCACGAGTCACTCGAATAACACTACTCGAGTACTCCGAAAGTCACTCGAGTAACACTACTCGAGTACTGAGTTCCCAATCGAGAAGTATGAAGACGTCACTTGAGTATCTTCATTATCTCACTCGAGTATTGCCGGTGCACTTGAGTATCCGCAAGACTTTTTCTCAACTTCTATTCAAATTTCTTTATTTGCAACCCGAAGATTATACCGTCAATTCCTAAGGTATGTTCCTTTAATTTCTTATTTAATCATCAAATAATTAGGGTTATATAAATATAAAAATACGGATTTCATTTTCTACACGATTCCAAATCCTTCTCTCTCAAGTAAGTTGAAAGCCTTTTCGTCTTCCGCTGACTGTCGCAGAGCACGCCATCATCTTCTTCCCCGCAGTAAATTTCTCTCAACTCTCTAGATCATGGCACCACCTTCAAAGATTGGGATTGGTTCTGAACTTGTCACCACCGGGATTGCCGAACTCTCCGACGATTTCAGAAATCTCCTCATTCTTCTCGACACCGTCGGCTTGACATTTGTTCTCCAGCAGCTGTGCAAAATCCTGTTTCATGAAGTTGAAGAATTTTTCAAGAACATCAAAGTAAGGAGTAATGGCAAGGTCCTCAAGTCTACAGTGAAGGGAATCAAGAAAAAACTCACCAAAACATCTGTCTCCAATCTTCTTCGATTACCCGTAGTTGATGAAGAAGAACACCTATCCCATGAAGATTCAGACAGAGCATGCATGTTCTGTGGACTGTTACCAGAAGTTCTTACCATTTGTCAATCAGACCTCAATCCAGAAAGCTAGTTCCTGGTGGACATCATGGGAAGGATTCTCCTGTACAAGACTAGTTCTACAAGAGACATCTCACTCAATCTATTTGACATCATGACAGCCATCATCTGTAAAAAAAGGTTTTAGTTTGGTATGTTAATCCTTGAAATGATCAGGGAGAACATCAAGGCTCCTAACTATGTCAGGATCATCTCTCTGCTTTTGCATGAGATCAGTCCTGAAGTCTTTGGTTTCTCCAACGGCACAACCCTTCATCACATTAAGATAGTATCCATCTCTTCCAGTCAGAGATGGGAATTAAAGTTGTTGAATCCTTCCCAGGCTGCTATAGCCCATGATCATCCAGCTGTAGAGGACAGGAACCCATCTCCCTCTCCACCTCATATTATGAGCACATCTGGTGCAGCTGCTGAGGGGAAGCCTGCTCCTTCTGTACAAGAAGTAAGGATACCTTCTCCACCTGCTGATGTTTCTCTCCCTCCAACCACTCCAGAAGAAACTCCTTCAGATGCTCAGGTACAAGACACCATTCTCTCCACTAAAGAAGATATTAATCAGATGATTGAAGAACTAAGTTCTGAAGAGCCTCTTCCTCCCCTCCAAAGAGAGCAACCTACTAAACCATCCAAGCAACCAATACTAGTACGATCACCCACTCATACTCCATCTCCAAGATCTCCTGTTCCATCTCCAGAATCCCCTGTTCATAAATCCGCTGCTGTTGAGAAAGAACAAGCTGAGACAATATTGATTTTTGATGAGAAAGAGCAAACCCCAGAACTAGTTGAATTTAGCTCCTCTAAAGAGATTGGATTTCCCTATCCCCACCTTCATTAATGAAGAAGGAGATGTTTTGATTCACACCACTAGAGCTAAGAGCTCAGTCATTATTGAAGAAGTTATTCCATGGTCTGTTACTCCTCCTCCTCCAGCTCCTCGGACTACAACTCTTGCTCCTGCTACAAATGATCTAATAGGTAAGATTGAACAGATGTTGCTAGAACAAAGAAAATATTTTGATGACACTCTCAAAGTTGTTCAAGATAAAGTTACTGCTCTTGAGAAAGAGATGAGCAGAGGATTTGCTGAAATACACCATAATACTAATGAGCTCAGACAGCTATTCCAGATAGGTGGAAAAGATTTGGATCACACCATTACCAGTGTTGACAAAGTAATGGAACATTCTATTACTCTTGCTCAAAATCAGATCCAGTTAGAAATGCTAGCTGAACAACACACCTTAAAGATCTGTGACGAAGTTGGTACTTTCAAAGAAGTTGCTATAAATGATCACTCTGTAGAAGTCAGAAAGGGGCAGAAATTAGTCAAGTAATATCTAGAGACTTCAGAAGTTGCCAAGCAAACTCTCTGGGAACAAAGCTAAAGGAAATTCTTGATGATGTGCAGAATAAGATCCACAGTGTAAAATTCCATACATATGATACAGCTGTATGTATGAACAACCAGATATTCCCTGATTTTCAAGCAGATCCTAATATAATTCCCCATCATCTGAATCCACTAGCTCCTCTTGCTCCAGTTCCAGTTCCTCAGACTTCTTTCTCTCCAAGACCTGAAGGCTCTAAAGCTCCTCTAGAATCTTACACTCAAGTTTGGGAATCAGATCCGACAGATATATTTCTTCAAGATCCTCTTGAAATTTATTTCCCAACTAGAAGGAAGTATGGTGATGGAGCTTCTGCTAGTAGATCCATTCCAGTTCCAGAATCAGAGAAAAGGAAAGCTCCTAAATTTGTAGAAATTTGGAGTCCTGCCTCTAAGTTACTTATTCTTGATACTCTCAAATTAGTCTTGGATTTCAATGAGAATAGACATGACCATTACAACTCCCAAGAGTGGGACTTGTATGAGAAGTCTATGACCAAGGGAAGACTCTATGATACAGAACATGGAAGGAACAATCCTGCTGCACGTCCAAAACCTCCCAAGTACTATCCAAAGCCTTACAGTTATCATAGGAGGCAACAAGAAAAGAAAGATAGACAACAACAACAACAATAACATCAATCCTAAGGATGAACAAAGTTATAAGGGCGTGGATGAGAATTGCGTAGAAATTATTTTTGGACAATTCTATTTTATATACATCCTCAATTTTGTTAATCTATTCTTTGCTTATAATCCCTATGCATGTTACTTTGTTTTCTCTCCTGTATATCTAGCTCTTTATTTGTTTATATAATTCACCATACTGTAGAGGGTTCTGACTTCTACAAATAGGGGAAGATTGTTGGGTTTTGTATCCATAATAACCTAGATTTGTGTGAAGTCACCCTTGAACTAAGATGAATTAAGTTGTATTTGATGTATTGTTTGAGTTATGTGTTTGCAGGACTTAATTGCCAAGTGTAGACCAATGTCAGTCTACAATGGGTCACCAAACACAGGAACATACAATGAAATACCTCATTGTGTGATCCATGGTTTGACTCATTTGTAGCCTCTCTATAGGGATACACATCATTTTCAAGCACTAGGACTGTTGGTGAAAAACATGTTGCTAATTTCATTGAATGAAGGAAAATATTCATAAACTCAAATTTTCTAAGTGTTTCACTCGAGTAGATTTTTAGCACTCAAGTAGAACCATTAATTATACTCATGAAGTCTAGTTTGTATCTCAAGTAAAGGAAATGGCTCTCGAGTGATTTGAATCTATGTCTCGAGTGGCCAAATCCATTACTCGAGTAGACTTCTTCTTTTTCTCGAGTTGATAGATTTTCCCTCTCAGAAAAATATTCTAAGTACTTTACTCGAGTAGTCAAGTTAACCACTCGAGTAGATGAGCCCTTTGTGTCGAGTTACAGAAGGACTGTTCTCGTGTTGAATCTACCCTAATCGAGTAGTAAAGTTTATGTACTCGAGTAGTCTGCTTACTTCTCGAGTAGTCCAGTTCCAGTACTCGAGTAATCAGTTTTAAAATCCCAGAATTTTCTCTAAGTCTTTTTCTCGAGTAGTTCATCTCCACCTCTCGAGTAATACTACTAGCACTCAAGTAACCTTTTTCCACTCGAGTGGTTATAGATTTTGTTCTGAATTTTCTGAATAACTTCATCTCGAGTTGTCTGACATTGCCCTCTCGAGTACTTATCATTATACTCGAGTAGTTCTCTTTTCCATCGAGTAATCTAGTCAATTTTTCAGAAAAAGTTGCTAAGTCCTAAACTAACAGGATTTTCAAATGACTTGACGTGATTGGTCCACGTGGACATCATTAATGCTAATTATGACCGTTATGGAGATCTTATATAAGGTCTTGTCAATTCGACTAACCATAACAAGCGCTTTAAAGAAATATTCTTAGAATCTCTGAATCCATTTTTCTCTTTCCTAAACGGAAGCCCCCGCCGATCCTCATCGTGTAAATCGCCCAGGGCTTTCGTTCAAGAAGATTCAGATCAGTCGACATACAGATCGAGATTGTCCTTCAACTCTACATCATCTCTCGAATCGTGTGAGTCAAGGATTTTCAAATCAGGATCTAGCTGAGTATCTTCTTCAATAATTTCTGATAAAGCCGCAAAGTTCAAGAAGAAGACCTTGGTCGAAATTTTCAGATCAGGGAAATATTATTGTTTGTATTTCATATTCTCAAATTATTCTTGTAGGAGATTACTCTCTGTGTGTACGAGATTTGTTCTCCGAGATGTAGGAAGTTTTCATCTTCGCGTTGTAGATCCGTGTTATGGATCAAGTTGTAGGAACTTTGTTCCGAGGCATAGGATTGGTTTCAATCCGAGATAGTGGAGTAGTCGAATCTAGTGCTTTGCTAGATCAGTGAGTGGAAAGCGGATGTATCCAAGTTTGGGGAACAACTATAAATCTCTGTGTCCTCTGTGATTGCTTGATTATTTTCTGTGCATAGATCACTAATTTTTTATTCCGCAAAAATACGCACAACTCACCTATTCACCCGCCTCTAGGTGATTTAGGTTGACAACTGAACACTTTCAATATTATTCTTCTTCAAGCTCTTGAAAGATTGTAGTTTAGATTACCAAGCTTAAAGATACTAAAAATTGTTTTCTTCTTTGCTGGCGGTGACTTTTTGCAAATTAGGGTTTCTGAAAGGTTTACAAAAAGTTCTTCAAAAAGTTCTTACAAAAGTCCCACGCACTTAGCTTTTATATCTTAGCATCTGCAATGGATATGTCCTAATTAGTTAAGCGGCATGGCAGCCTATAATAGTTGAATCATCCCAAGATTGCATGTCAAAGAAATACAATGTTTTTTGTCATTTATTGTGCAATCTATGCCGATTTGAATAATGTATGACGTCAGCAAAATAGACTAAACGCCAATGTGCTTAGAATAATTTTTTTTATCTTTTAGAGAAGCGTTGAGTGCTAGAAGCAACATGACTTAGTAAAATACTTGAACTCTAATGAGGCATTGAGAGACAATACATAATTCAGCGCATTCTACTTACGTGTTGAGTGATCTTATTATTGGGTCTATTGTTCCCAATGTCCCTGATTTGTGAGAACTCAAACAGGTCAATGTAACACACATCAAATGTATTTGATGTGCCTTTGAGTTCTTGAGTGCAGGTTAGTTCATTTCATATTGATTGGACATGTGGACACAAGAAGTGGTTGCTGGACACAACACAAAAATCGACTAAGTCCAGAGGCATTGAGTAGAGCAAGCTCACTCAACGCCAGAGGTATGGATTCAATATTATCTAGCAGAAATCTGCCTAAGTACAAAAGCATTGAGTGTAGTCTACTCACTCAATGAAATATAACATATAACGTTGTGACTATCTCATCCTAACTGAAAGATAGCCAAAAAAAGGTTAAGTACAAAAGTGTTAAGTGTAGTCTACTCACTCAACACCATACAACAAAAGGCTGTGAGTCAGGCCGAGTCAGTCTAAGCCAAAAAATTGGCTAAAAATGTGGCTAAATCCACAAGCGTTGAGTGTGGTCTAATCACTCAATGCCATATAGCTCAAAGCGTTGAGTGTTGTTGTGCCATTCAACTCCACGGAAATGTTGAGCAAAAATTTGACTAAGTCCACAGGCATTGTGTGTAGCTTACTCACTCAATGCCAATTAATAGAAAAATTATGTTAAGTAGTTTGGCATTGAGTGGAGCTTACTCTCTCAACGTCAAGGCAAAATGCATTGAGTGTAGCTTACTCACTCAACTCCAGATAACAGAAAAATTCTATTAAGTAGTTTGGCGTTGAGTGGAACTTACTCTCTCAACGCCAAGACAAAAGGCGTTGAGTGTAACTTACTCTCTCAACGCCAGATAATAGAAATCCTGTTAAGTAGTTTGGCGTTGAGTGGAGCGTACTCTCTCAACGCCAAGGCACATAAATTTTTACTAAGGCAAAAAGCGTTGAGTGAGGCAAGCTCTCTCAATGCTCTCGATGCTATCAAAGCCTTGAAGCAGAAATTTGGCTAAGTCCAAATGTGTGAATAGCCTGGCTTTCGTCTAGCTCAGCTTCATCGAGTTGAGCTCAACGTTCGTCGAACTGAGCCGGGTGTTCATCAAATTGAGTTTAACAAAACCTCGAGCTAAGTCTACAGTTCATCGAACTAACTTTCTGATTTTGTCGAGCTCAGATTCATTAACCTGAGCTCATAGTTCGTCAAACTGTTTTATATGCTCTCGTCGAACTGAGCTTGTCGTTCGTCGAACGGAGCTCAGCATTCTTCGAGCTCAATACCTAGACAGACAGAATGTTGTATAAGTGTTGTCGCGTTGAGCGATACCTACTTACTCAACGCCTTTGATACTAATGATTGAATTTTGGCTAAGTCCATAGATGCTGAGTCATGCTGACGTCAGCAAAGTCAAAAGTCAACCAAAATTCAAATGTTGCGGAAATGGTGCCAGAGACGTTGGTGGGGCCAGCTGTTGATATTTTCTGCAATTACCAAGGATTATTTCATCATTAAGTGCTTGGGCCCACTCACAACATAGAGCGTTAATGCAGGAATTAATGGAAAACACGGGCTGAATTGGCTAAATCTCAGCCATCAATCCAGGTGGTGGGACCCACTGCCCAATTGGCCTTCGGAGAATAAAAAGAAGCAAGTCGGCCTGAGCAATCAATCGATTCCCCTATCTAGGTTTTCTAAAAACAAAAAAGTATGACCGAACTTCATTTTCTTCCTGGCCATTTTCGTCGAGCCTAAAGAAGTTGTTCTGCACAGAGAACCTTGCTTGGAAAGAGATAGTTGAAGCAATCCCCATCTGCATCAGCAGGATCAAAAGATGTTCTGAGGTAGCAGATCAACAAATTCTGCAGTAAAATTAAGAAGCTGTTTGAAGAAAGAATCTACTGCCTACATATTGTCTTCAACAGAAATATCTTGGATCTGATATCTGCTCAGTCCAAGAAGAAGGAGACACAGAGCTTGCTCTGGTGTCTAAATATCTCATTCTTCATTTCTGTATTTCTATAAAGATTCTTTGTGAATCTGGGGTGTGTAAGCCTGTACTATAAAGTCTTAGTCTTAGTGACAGTGTGTTTGGATTTGTGCCAGGTGATAGGTCTTTGTGACCTGGGTTAGCTTAATGCCTAAGTTGCTGGTCTGTGTGACCTGTGTGGTCCTGCGGGATCGGTGCTGTAAGCTATCAAGTACCTGAGTTTTGGAGGGAGAGTCGAATCTAACACACTGTTAGATAGGTGCAGAGGGACAGCGGATGTACCCAAGATTGGGGAACCACTATAAATTTCTTGTGTCGTCTGTGAATGTTCTTGAAAGTTGATCTAATATAATTTACAGACATAATAATCTAATAAACAGATTAGAAAACTTAAACAGAGAAAAAAACCTATTCACACCCCTCTAGGTGTAAAGCTAGCCATGAAAACAAGACTTTCACTTATATGTCTCGACATATTTGTACTTTGATAACTTTTCCCTTTCAGCTAAAGCATTAAGTGAAGTCTTTCTGAAGAGGCGTCGAGTGACTGTAGTTAAATCAGCACAAACAACTCTGTTGTTGAGTGAGTCTTATGTCTCGACGTATTTGTACTTTAACAGATTTTTTGCTTCACTGCCGAGGCGTTGAGTGAATTGTCTTCACTCGACGCATTAGTACTTGTTCAGAATCTCTGCTATTTTTTTGATTCATTGAGTGAAAGAACTTCACTCAATGAAATTGTACTTGGTCTGAAATTCTGTTCTTTTATTAAAGCATTGAGAGAGTATCATTCAGTCAGCACATATGAATCTTGAGTGTCATGTGATGTGAGATGATTCGACACATTTGAACTTAGGCAGATTCTCTGCTTCTCTTCTAAGGTGCTGAGTGAATAGCATTGAGACAACGCATACAGACCATGAGTGTTGAGTAATGTGAGATGACCTGATGCATTTATACTTATTAAATATTCTTCACTTTTGGAGTGTGTTGACATACTCTCAAGCTGTTAGTCAATCAAATATTGATTACCTGCATATGTTAACTTAGAGAATGTCAAATACATATTTGTGTATATTATTAACTTATGGGGTTTCTATAAATCTAGGACATTGTTGTCAATGTTCCCAACACACGGGATACTTCATCATGAAATATAAAGAAGCATGTTACGTTGCAAAGCCGTACCAAAAACTATAAAACAAAGCGAGGGAAAGAAAATACCTAATATATGAAGGGTGCAGGTAAGTCATCCCTCGATGTCAGCGTTAGGATTGCCATCTGAAGCGTCCTCCACACCAAGTTTAGAGCTTTATGGAGTCTTTTAAGCAAGCTACAATCCCTTGCCTAATCCCAGCGAGGAGATGACAAAAAGCTCATCCTCCAAGAGTGGATCGACCTCAAAAGCCATTATCTTATAGCGATCCTCGTGTATGATTTGAGTTCTCTTCAACCTGCAATCGTAAGAATCCTTGTATTTCGTCACTACGGAATCTTTTGTAGCCTTAATGTACTTCTATGCCAAGGATAGTTGGGCTCACTCCTCCTTTAATGACTCCACTTCTTCCTCTAACTTGGATATCTCCGCCCCGGTTGCCATAATATAATGAAGCATATAGTCAAGGCCCTTCTTAGATATAGCAAGCTTCCCTCAGACCTCCTCGAATTTTGCCCTAAATGTTGCTAACTCGGACTTTGATCTCTCTAGTTAAGAGAGAGCTTTCTCCCCTCTCTTCCTAGAAATAGCGAAGGACTCCTCCAATAAGACAAGCTTCATCTGAAGAGAGAAGAACTCATCCTTCATAGGCACATAGCTAATGCCCCATGTAAGTAAGACCTCACATAATTTATTTCGCTATGATGATAAAAGCTGGGTCAAGACGATAACAAATTACAAAACATGTAAGAAGCAGGAAGAGAAATTGGCATACCTTCGGTATGGCGGCCCAGAAAGAAGATGACTCCCACTTCTTACCTTTCACAATAACCGACAGCGATGCTGGTTCTTCCTGCAAAACCAACTCATCCATAGGCAACTCTGGTAGATCATCAACCTTAGTAGAAGTATGAGGAGGGACATAACCAAGCTTATTTAGATAATCGTCAACAACCTCTATGAACATCTCAGGGGATGTAGAGGATGGTCGTGCCCCCCTGCTTCAATGAGAAGATCAACTACCTCTTTCTTCCCCACTTCAAGGGAAAGCAATAACTATGCTATATGTAAGTAAATAGGCCCTCTAGGGTCAACCACTTATCACTAACGAACATGCTAATCCATAGGAGTGCATGCATACTCAAAACCCAACACAGAAGTGAAGTCCTACTCTTACCCTGCAAGATGGCTGTAACACCTCAGGAGCTCCCTCCATGTCTCAAGTAGTTTACATGGATTCCTGACAAATCCAAAATATGTCTCTCCATGGAGGTAACCAGTCTGGTCTTTAAACACGAGCAACTTCTATTGCTCCTCACCTCGATCCAGTCACCAGTTCCAGGGAAAACATTGCATCACTCATGAAATATCAAGACGGACAGGTAAGAACATGCTCCTAGAAGAAATAGATCAGCCCCATGATCCTCATCATCCCCACCGAGGAAAACTGCATTATCAGGATGCCACAAATATTGAAAATCTCGAGAGTCTCCTCAACAAGAGGGATTTGGAAACCCTCCTTCATGCACCCCTTTGTGATGACAAAGTAACCCGAAAGTGGATTCTGTACACGCTCTGATAGAGAAGGAATCTTGATATCCACGCCTGGCATGATTACAAAGTGCTTTTGCTACACGGTCACCCAATCTACACTCAAAATCTTGGGGAATCGCATCGATCTCCATGCCCCAAAATAATTCATGACGCATGCCCATAATTATGCGGCACAAAGTCACCAACAACATAAGGAAAAATGTTCATGATCGTTGCTTCGCAGATCACGACTTACGAAAAATTAGGGTATTTGATGGGGTTCCCCTGTGCTAGAGCTACCGCCATAGTTGGCAAACCTACACGACGTCTTCCATGTCTCTTCACTTCAAAGGGCCTTTCTTCAATCAAATTAGCATATTACTTCTACCCCAGGCCCAGTATCGTCCGATCAGTTAGTTCGTTTGGAGCCTCTCCGGATCGTAGATACTAATGTTTGAGTCCTTTGGCGGAAGAAAGTTCTACGGGTCAAAGTACTGTTGTCTAATCATGAGAAGGAGGAGCACACCTGGTAACCCATAAATCTCATACAACAACAGCACCCAAAACTCTTCACGACAGGTACACCTTAATCCAACTGAAGTTTATTACTTTTCTTTCTACAAAGAACCATATAGACCCGAACTTAAATTTTGGGGACGAAATTCTTTTTTTGTTTATTAGAATTTATAACATCCTGATTCCTTCTAGACCTCTAATGTGTGTTAGGGCAAGAAATGCAGTGAGTTTGGTGAGGAGGAGACCTTAGGGTTCATTGAACCAAGGTGAGGAGGAGACCTTAGGGTTCATTGAACGTAGGGCAATATACCTTAATTTGGACTCACAACCACAAATTGAATTCAACACTATGTCCCTAACCCCAAAGGAGACCCAATTGATCAAAATCCACATGATTTGGTCATTCAATTTGGTCAAATTGACTAATGTCAAACCTAGGTCAACAAAAACACAAATCAACACCCTTAGCTCAATTGACCCCCAATACTTGAAATTGAACTTACTCACAACATCCTAAACCCGAAGGGAGGTCATTAAGACAGTAAGCACCCATTGGTCCCACCCAATTTCAAGGAGTTGACCCAAGTCAACACTTGGTCAATTTAACACAATTCAAGTCAACTAAGGGTCAGTTGGTGTCTAGTTAATCAAATTGACCTCACCCCTAGTCTTCTAAACCTATTAGGGACCTAGTGAATCCAAAAGTCCCATGAATGGGTCAACCAATTCTCTCAATTTGATCAAAGTGAACCTTGGTCAAAATTGGCCTAAAACATGAAATCAAGTGAGCTAACCCAATGCCAATGGGTCAAGACCTAACCCAGGCCCATTCTGAGGCCATATGCACAAAGACCACCCATGCCCTCTGGAATTGAACAGGGATGGCATGTAAGGGGGCAAAATGGGGATTTCTCTCTTTTTGAATGGAGATAGAGGGTTTCATGGAATGGAGGCCACTTGGCCCTCCATTCCCTTCCCCAAGCATTTCAGTGAGCTCCAACAGTAATTCTCCGTCATTTTGGAGTTGGAAATGGGCCATTTGGTAGAAAGGAGGAACATCCTATGTGATGGTTGAACCCCCCGTTCATGGTTTCACACCATATATAACCCTCTTCAACTCATTTTGACCCTTTCATCAGCTTCAGAGAGGGCAGAGATGTAGCGCCCCGAAACTCAAAAGAGCGACGGGGGACATTTTGGGCCAGATTTGGAATCTGGCAGAAGGCACACGGCCTGGGACAGGGGCGTGTCCCATGTCGTGTCAGGCTTGTGTCGACGATTTGGTCGAGAGGTCGACAAATTTTGCTCGACATAGTGTCGAGACATGGCACACGGCCTGCGACACGGGCGTGTCAATCCCGTGTCGACACTCAGCCCGAGAAGTCGACATTTTCCGCTCGACGAAGTGTCGAGACATGGCACACGGCCTGCGACAGGGGCGTGTCGCAGGGCGTGTCGAACCCGTGTCGACACTCATCCCGGGGTGTCGACACCTTCGGTCGACACTGTGTCGAGACAAGACACACGGCCTAGGACACGGGTGTGTCCAAGGCCGTGTCGGGTGTCGACGAACTTCACTCGGCGAAGTGTCGAGTGTCGAGACTGTGAACACGGCCTGGATCCCAAGCGTGTTCGTGTGGACACGGGTTAGGACACGGGCGTGTACAGGAAACCGTGTTGTTATCTGGTTGTTTTCGGGATAAATCGATGGGGGCAAACGGCCGACCGCACGGCCGCGTCAGTTGGAACATGGGCGTGTCAGGTCGAACACGGGCGTGTTTGATGCCCGTGTGATGTTCCAGACGCGTCGATTTTGACGGCTAATGAGGGACACGACCCTGGACACGGGCGTGTACCAGGCCATGTTCGGTCCAGATTGTACATTTCAGGCCCGAATCAAAGCCGTTCGTTTCTTTAATTGGAGATCCAACGGCTGGGGGTTATTCCTGATGGTATATACACGGGATTGTACCCTTGAAACCCTCATTTCTTTTGCGTGGTTATCTTTCGAAAGTCTAGAGATAGAGGAGAGCCAAAGGAAGAAGAAGAAGCTAGATCCGACCATTGGAGGAGCTTCGAAGCTCCAAATCTTGAGCCGACTTCGGATCTACGGAGGCAAAGAGAGTGCGGTGCTTTTCATCCGCTTAGTTTTCTATGGCGCCAAAGAAGAACGCTAGGGTAACGATTCTCTTCTTAAGCATGTGAAGCTCTCCTTCTTTGCATAGGAAGCCCGCTCTCGCGAGTTTGCGGTGAGTTGGAGGCGTTCCTTCGGATAGATATGTAAAGTCCCCATTGTGTAGAGTCTGTAAGCGAGAACGAACATAAGCATGATGTGTGAAGCCTATCCTGACATGTTGGTCTGGATCGGTGATGTTGCATTGCATAAATGCCGGAGAAGACTCCGTGTGATTGTTTGTTTTTCGGGTTTTTCTACGTGGTAGATTGCAATAGGGACCCTTGGGGATTAACCCAAAGGTGCACCCGGAAAACTGGGCGGATGCGTGATCTTGCCAACTTGGAGGCCTGAGAGCCAACTTGAACATAACCGAGTTATGTGAATTGTGTGACGGAAATGGGAATCGGGAGAAGTTTGACCTGCGCATATGGCTTAAATTGTCGTTGCGATGTGAGCACGGGTTAGAGGGAACCGTACCCATTTCTATGTCGTTCGGTTAGAGCCGTTGGCATAGATGAGGGTATTCGTTGGTCTATGGCTTAAATTGTCGTGACCCAGGCTGGGAAGATAAATTGCTCATATGTTTGGCCGTCAAAGTTGCGGTGGTGAGTCCGGAATGTCTATGGCTTAAATTGACGTGAGATTGGCCGGTTCACTGAGAATATGCCCTGAGAGCACGGGGTGTGTGGCCGTGCATTCCTACGCCTGTGAAGTTGTGACAATATTATATTGCTCGCTTATGCTAATGAAATGCAGGGAAGGAGCATCGCCGCCCCGAGTTGGGGGCGGGATCGTTATAATTTGGTCAACATTGCTGACCGTTGCCATGTTTGCCACCGTGCGGTGGATTTGTTGATTTCAGGTACTGCTGGACCAAGCGATCAATAGCGGGGTAAAGCCCAAATTGCGAAGCCGGCCCTCGAAGGCCTAAATGGAGTGTTTACTGCTTTTCATTCATGTATGACCGGCCTGCGTGCCGTGGTTTGTAAATCATGTAATATTGAAGTAAGCCTTTTTGTAAGGCCTTAAGGCTTGTACTTGTGTATGTACACATTCCTATTTGTTATTAGTGGACATTCATGGTTTTGGAGCTGGGTTATTTATTGCAACTTATTAAACTGCTTCCGCTAGAATGATCTGTGTAGGACGTTTTGATTGGTTGGATGGTTTCCATGAGTAACCAACTGGTTTGTCTGTGGTATATGGCGTCGGGACCCGGCCGGACCTACTACTATATGCTATACGACGGATAGGGGGTGTTACAATTTGGTATCAGACTACTAGTTTTGGTCGGGCTTAAGATGAATTCGTGGGCGAATTATTTTTAAGGGGTGGTGAGCACATGTATGTGCGTCATCGTTATAATAGTAAAAGAACTCATGAATGTCCACTTAGGAATGAAAATACACGTGTTTGGGGAACCTGAACGTTCCTATAATTGCTGTTTGCAATTTTATTTGGTCGCTTAACGGTGTTTTGTACCACTATAGGTGACCAGAAGTGGTGCTGGGCCGTCGGAACGTCGAGTTTCTGAGGCTAGCAGTGCACCTAATGAAGCTCCTACAACACCTCTATCGGCGGAGACCATAAGATTGGTGGCCGAAGCAGTGTTGGCCATGATTAATGCCCAGCCTGCAAGGCAAACGCAGCAGCCCGCTCCTGCGATGGAGCAGGTACCGCTGCAAGCGGCTGAGCTGAGGAGAGTGGAACAGGTGGTAGAGGAACCGATGGTGCCAATGAGGGCAACCGAGAGACAGCTTAAGCATGTCATGAGCTTTAATCCTTCGGTATTCTCGGGGTTGGGAACGCCATCTCAAGCTGAAGACTGGCTCTCCAGGGTGAAGAGAGTCATGACAGCAATGGAGATGGAGGAGTGGCAAATGACCACCATTGCTACGTTCCTTTTGGACGGTGAAGCGAGAATGTGGTGGGAAGGATTGTAGCTGCATCTATTGAGAGGTAGGCAACTTGTTGATGTCTCGATGGAGGAGTTCTCGAGATTGTTCTTGGCTAGATACCTCCCTTCGTCGCAGAGGATAGCGTTGGAGAACGAGTTCCCGAAGTTGGTGCAAGGAGACAATACAGTGGATGAATATCTCCACGAGTTTACTTGTTTGAGTCGATATGCTAGCTCCACCATTGTTGATGAGGAGCGCAAGACAAATCGATTCTACGAAGGGTTGAGAGATGTGTTGAGAGATGTGTTGAGGTTACTTGTTGGAATACCCTATTACTAATTTGGGTCAGGATCACTATGTCTCTAGGAAACCAATGTTTGACCTCCTGTATAGCTCAAAAGGTCAGTTAGAATTGATTCTAAGGGTTAGAAGTCTAGGTTTGGTAGCTGCCCTCAAGACCAGGATTTTCTGTTTGGAGACTAAGTCATATCGTCGAGCTCAGCACGACGATTCGTCGAACTCCGATCGACGATCGTCTAGCTCAACTTCGACAGATCGTCGAACTCCATTCGACGATCACTGAGCTCAACTTCATCATATCGTCGAACTCCATTCTACGATCGGTGAGCTCAGTTAGACGATCTTGACTCAGCTTTGGATCTCTATCTCTGAGCTCAGTTCGATGATCTTTGAGCTCAGATCGACGATGTTCTGCTGCTGTATAAATCCATATCGCTGAGCTCAGTTCAACGATAACAGAGCTCAGTTCGACGTTTTCAGATAACTTCAAGGATGTTTCTAGATTCAAATTCAAATCAGTTAAGGAGTTATTCTGCAATTAATTCAGAAGATTTCCTAGCCGTTTTCATTTATTTCTGGACCAAGTTTCAAGGGAGTTTCAAGGAATATTTCTATGGACTTTCCTCCAGAAGACTTTGCAATTAAGGATGCAATTAATGCAGGACAACGACTATTCTTAACAGAGGATGTTTTTCCATTCAGTATCAGAGAATAAAAGTCAAGAATTCTTTTTGAATCACATAGAGATTACAGAGATATACACAGACACACACAGACAAACATCACTGATCTTCAGAACAAGAACAAAATATTCTGTCTCAAAGAATTCTCAAGAACACACATCCAAGGAGATCAAATTTTTCCAAAAATCTTCAGATCTCTCTAGTTTTCAAGTGTTCAAAGCCAACATCTTTCAAGACTCCAGACATCCAACATTTCAGCTGTTGCTGAAATCATCTTTTGCTGGAGCTCAACTTGTGAAGGCCTATCACCCTACAGTAAAGCTTCTTTTCCTGAAGATCTCAAGGACTCATGGGGAGCTTTGACACAATCAATCCACATAGTCTTCTCAGCTGATCTGAGAAAGAGAAGACTTCCATCACTCTCTCACCCCCATCTCTGTAAAGGGTTTCTCAAACTCCCTTCAAAAGTTTGAATTTGGTTTTTGAGCACCTTGTCAAAAGCTCATTGGTGGCAAGACACCTGATGAAAAAATCTGATTTGGTTTTGATGCGTGTAATACGGCAAGCGCACCGGTCGCACAAGTAATAAAGTTTTGGGAGTAAATCCCCAAGTGTCGGTCTCTTGAGGAATGCAATTAGCGTAGAACGGCAACAGTACTGAGAATATCGTTATGAGAGTTAAAAATAGAACAAAAAGAAAATAGCGCACTCAGGAGATTGTGGATGTTTGATCTACTGAACTAGTAAAAGCTATGCGGGTCGACGGCACCGCTTCGCAAGGTGAAATGGGTTTGTCGGCCTCTATGCCGAACTTCAGTTGGGCGAGTGGAAGGGAAACTAATGGATTGCAACGTTCTTGTGTGGATTGTAATCGGACAAGGCACATGAATGAAGTGGATGTGGGGTGAGTGAGGCACATTCACAGACAGAACTCACAAGCATAAGAAGAGACTAACATTCCATTAACTAGAAAGTAAACTTGATATTCAGGGATGGAAATGTTCATTACACTGCTCAAAACAGTCATAACACAGAGGAAAGGGAAGAGGAGTAAACCAAAAGAGAATGAAGATCCACCGCGGGTCGTGGCCGGAGTAGCGAGTTGTCAATCCGCTTCCGGGCTGAGTCCGAGGAGGCTTCCGGTACCAACGATCTGTCACCTCGAAGGCCTTTAAGTCCGTTCTCTAGGTTATCTACTTCACCAACTCTGCAGGAAAGCTTGGAGTTGAATTCTCCAATGGCCGAGGGCTTCGCCGGAGTGTTGGAAAGCTCCGGAGTAAGTGGAAATGGCTTCCCGGCGAAGGTGGAAGTGATGGAGCAGCTGGAGAAGTGAAAAGGGGATTCCCGCGCACTCTCCGGTCGCAGCAAATGGCAGGCGTTGACCTAAAACGTGGAGCAGGGCCTTTTATACGGAGGCAGCAGAAGCAGTGCGCACGCTCAGTGGCGCACGACCAGTGGTCGTGCGCACTGTAGGTCGATGATCGTGCGGCTTTTCCAAATAAACCTGCAACCTGGACAAGAAGCATCAGCATATACGCGCACGAGCAGTGGCACACGACCATTGGTTGTGCGCACTATGGCCAGTGCTCGTGCGATTACCGAGACAGGGTATGAAAAAGGGGGTGTAATGCGCACGAACGGTGGCGCACGACCAGTGGTCGTGCGCAGTAAGTCCAGTGGTCGTGCGCTTACCCAGGCTGATTCAGTTGAAAACGTAGAGTAGTGCGCACGATCAGGGGTGCATGACCAGTGGTCGTGCGCAGTAGATCCCCTGATCGTGCGCAGTATTCCTGTTTCACAATCATCCCGGAACACGCAAACGACCCCTGTACCAGCAGAAGGGGTAGAAAGGCCACCAGAATGTGCACACCACATCCCCGAGATAGAGCTAGAGAATAATAACAGAATGGAAACATAGAAAGCACACAGAAGCGGGCATATAGTGCACTTAATCGTGAAAAGGGTACATAAGCACAAATAAGCAATAACGGCTCTCAAGTGTAGTGCTACGACGATAAAACTAGCCCAGATGAGTCCAAAAATCATTGTAAAATGTGGACTCATCACACCCCCAGACTTAACCATTTGCACGTCCCGAGCAAATCATCACTCCATGGACTCGAAGATAGCTAACTGGCTCAGCAATTTCAAAAAGAAGTAAGACGAGAAATCAAATATATCATGAGTATAGAAGATATAATAGGAAAACTTTTTAATTATACAACGTAGTTTAAACTATTCGACAGACGTAAATAAATATTGTAATTGCTCAAAATTAGAATTCTGGAGAATCGTGCGATCATGTGCAGGAAGAAAGTAGGCAGGCCACTAAGGTGAGCATTGCCAAAGTTCGGGACTCAGGATCACCTCCAAAGGAATCCACCAATGTCGGGGACCATACACTTGCACGTTCACACTCTCTCCACAGTGCGGGTTAGACTCAAGCGTGAATCAGTAGGACTTGTAGGAGGAAATGGGGCTTAGGCAACGACTTGGTGGTCAAGGATAAACATGAAGGCTCTATGCAACCAAAGCGAGCGAAAACAACCCAAACCAAAACAGCCACTTAGAAAAGAATGGGGCACACGCCCCTAGACTTAGCTTGAAATCCGGGTGTGAACACGGCTGAACCTGACCAATTCAATAAAGAGGATGGGGATCGAAATCTCAAAGCAATTCTTTCACATAAATATTTGTTTTTTTGATTGCGCGAATCAGCTTTTTATTTTCATAAATTGTTGTTTTCTTTTCTGCACTAGCAATCCCCAAACGAAGCAATCAAAATGGGAATAAAATCAGCACCCCCAAAATAATGTCCACTAATCACAACCTCGGCAAAACAGGAATTACAAATCAGCTCAAGCATTTGATTGCGAAGGTGGGTTTAACTTCAGGCCTTGGTGAAAGTGAGTGGAGCTGGATCAAAGGAAGGGTAGACACAAATTTGGCATGCAATGGTTAACAGGTAGTGAAAGTCCACCTAGTGTCAGCTATGTGCACCTATGGGGGGGGGGGGGGGAATAGGTGACGAGTAGCGCTTTTGCGGAATTTACGAACGTACCTGCACAATAAAAATAAAAAGCACAGCACGCAGAATACACAGGCAATTTATAGTGGTTCCCCGACTTGGGTACATCCACTTTCCCCCTTCGACCTATCTCCCCAATAAGGGATGACTCGGTCACTTCTCCAACGGGATTGAAATCCAATCCCTGCACTACCGGAAGGAACCCTTCCACACGTGAGAGTCAACACTCCCACAAAACGGGTTGCACCCAACCCTTACAACACGGAACAAGCGTTCCTTTACAACAAAAGTAAATATAGAATGTACACGAGATACAAACTTCATTTGGAGACTACGGTGTTCCTCTTCGTTCGACGACGTGTTCGTGAAGTCAACGAAAAGTCTACAACCTTGGTCTCTCTTGGAAAGGATCTTCCCGAAATCGGCGGCGGCAATCCGAGCGGCGGCTTGGTTCGGGATCGACGGCAACGAAGGTGCGCGGCAGCAGTACTTCTGAGATCCAATCTTCGTTGCAAAGCAAACTAGGTCTACCAACGGTCACTTTAGGATCGGTCGTCTCGATCGATTCGGACGGGGGAGTTTTTCCCGGTCAACAAATCGAGAGACAAGGGATCTCTGGATAGACACGTGAGACTCAAGCTTTGCTAAGCTTCTGTCGCCGGAGATCGGGAAGAAATGCGATCAGCAGCGGCGACAGACTAGCTCGAGCGGTGACGGAGGCGGCGGAGAGATTTCGCGATTTTAGGGTTTGCACTCGCTCGACTTCTTTCTGTCTAGGTATTCCGTTCAAAATACCCGTATATAAATACTGTAGTTGTCTCCAATATGACCGTTTGTGGGACCCACAATAGAAATCCCCAAATCCCGGTCCAGAAATTTAACAGCGGCAGAATCCGGTTCAGGAAGTTCCAGAAAAATGTCAAGTCAAAATCGGTGAGAATCGAAAGTGATTCTCGCCGAGTCGCCGAGAATCAAAGGTGATTCTCGACGATTCGGCGAGAATCAAAGATGATTCTCGTCGAATTTGCCTTGGTTGCACGCACTGCTTTAGGCCAGGTCGAGACGGCGAGAATCACCAGTGATTCTCGTCGATTCGACGAGAATCACTAGTGATTCTCGCCGAATCGGCGTCGATTCTTACTTAGACGCAGAGGTGCTTGCTTAGAAGTGGCTGGAACTTGTTCGGCGAGAATCAACCACTGATTCTCGACGAATCGGCGAGAATCCCTTGTGATTCTCGACGAATCGGCGAGAATCCCTTGTTGATTCTCGTCGATTTACACTTAGACGAATTTTCGTCTTTCCACCCATGAGCTGCTCCTTGACCCATCCGTGCTCCTTGTCTTCTCTTGCATAAATACGACCATGTACTTGAAAGTAAGTGCACTCCAATAGAGAGAGTATACGTAGGCCAACACACCGATCTGCTCAACGAGGGATTACGTCGTGCAGACCCGTGTATATTGACCTACTGCACCCTGACATTGGTGTGCACTTAGCGTGGAGGAACTGCAAGCACAACTTAAAAGAGTTTATCAAATACATTGTCTATTGACCTTAGCTTGTCCAGGGGCTTCTTCAAATCAGGTACATTGTGGATACAATACCCAACAATCTCCCCCTATTTGAAGAAGCCTAAACCCTACAAGCTAAGGTGAATAGAGCAAATGAGAATGAAAACCATAAACTGAAAAGTGAGTTGAGTGAGTTATCCATTACCAATACCAATTTCTTGGGAGCAAGCTTGGAGCCACCTTAGCCTTAGCCGGGAGGGTAATCTCCCCCTTTTCGGCTTCTACAAATCGTGGTCTGTAGCGTTTGACCCTTTGCTCCCCCTCAGTTCTTGCACGGGCCTGGAGCTTCTGTAGTCTTCATTCCTCATAATTGAGCATCCCCAATTCAGTCTTGAAAAGATTGAACTTGGCCTCGTCTAGGGGATTTGTGAATATATCAGCAATCTGCTTGTCCGTGGGGACATAACAGAGAGAGATATCCTTGTTCTCCACGTGCTCCCGAATGAAGTGGTAGCGTACTTCAATATGCTTCGTTCTGTTGTGCGACACCGGATTGTTGGCAATGGCAATTGCACTGGAGGAGTCACAGTATATGGGTACTTCCTTGAACTGAAGGTCGTAGTCGGCTAACTGGTTTCTGATCCATAGAAGTTGTGCGCAACAGCTTCCTGCCGAGATGTACTCTGACTCTGCTGTGGAGGTTGCAACACAATTCTGTTTCTTGCTGTTCCATGAGATAAGCCTCCTGCCGAGGAATTGACACGTCCCGGAGGTGCTTTTCCTGTCATCCCTGCTCCCTGCAAAATCAGCATCTGAAAATCCTATTAGCTCGACATCATTGTTTCTCGGGTACCACAAGCCAAGATTAGGAGTACCTTTAAGGTATCTTAGAATTCGCTTTGCAGCGACATAGTGAGATTCCTTAGTGTTCACCTGATATCGGGCACAGACACATGTGGAGAACATAATATCCGGTCTACTGGCAGTAAGGTAGAGCAGGGATCCAATGATGCTTCTGTATTTGGTTTCATCGAAAGGTTTACCTTTCTCATCCTTATCTAGAGACATGGTGGATCCCATTGGAGTCCTCATAGAGGTTGCACTCTCCATACCGAATTTCTTAAGGAGTTCATTTGTGAACTTCGTCTGAGAGATGAAGATTCCATCCTCAGACTGTTTCACTTGAAGTCCTAAGAAATACTTGAGCTCTCCCATACTGCTCATTTCAAACTTTCCTTGCATAAATTTAGAGAACTTTTTGCAAAGATTGTTGTCCGTTGAGCCGAATATTATGTCATCGACATAGATTTGCACCAGCAAAATCTTGTCTTTGACTTCCCTGAGAAACAATGTTTTATCTATTTTACCTCTGGAGAACTTGTTCTCAAGAAGAAAACTAGATAAAGTCTCATACCAAGCTCGTGGAGCTTGTTTCAACCCATATAAGGCCTTATTAAGAAAATAAACGTGATTAGGATAAGTAGGATCGACAAAACCTGGGGGTTGAGCGACGTATACTTCCTCTTTCAGGTCTCCGTTCAGTAATGCCGATTTCACATCCATTTGATAGACTGTGAATCCTTTGTGTGAAGTATACGCCAGGAACAACCTGATTGCCTCGAGCCTTGCTACTGGTGCGAAGGTCTGGTCGAAGTCAATCCATTCCTCCTGTCTGTAACCTTGAGCCACCAGCCTGGCCTTGTTCTTTACGATGACACCATGTTCATCCAGCTTGTTTCTGAAGATCCACTTCGTGCCAATCACATTCTGCTTGTATGGTCTGGGAACCAGCGTCCAAACATTACAACGTTCGAATTGATGTAGTTCCTCTTGCATGGCCAGAATCCATGCCGCATCCTTGTTCGCCTCGTCGAACTTCTTTGGCTCAACCTGTGACAGGAAGCTAAGATGCAATACTTCGTTAACAGTACCTCTTCGAGTTCTGACACCGACACGAGGATCTCCGATGATCTGATCTCTAGGATGATCCCTCACGTGTCGGAGCTCAAGAAGTCTGGCGTCTGGAACTTAGACTACTTCTTGGGCTTCTCCTTCTTCTAAGATATTTGTTTCATTTTGATCTTCAACATTTTCAGATGACGTGGAGGTGGAAACTTTGACGTACTTGGGAGAGTCATCTTTAGCGGTCTCATCCAGACTCAGCTGTTTAAGTCTAGCACCTGCATCTTCAAGAATACTACTGGAAGAATTGCTGTTAAGCAAACTTCCTTCATCAAATACAACATTTATTGATTCTTCTACCACTAGGGTTTTCTTATTGAAGACCCTATATGCCCGACAATGGGAACTATAGCCCATGAATATGCCTTCGAAGCATTTTTCACCGAATTTAGTACGCGGGTACTTCCCATTATTCAGTACATAGCATCTGCAACCAAAAATCCTCAAGTAGGACATGGTTGGTTTCCTGCCTTTCAGTAGCTCGTAGGGCGTCTTATGATGATGCTTGTTGATCAATGCTCGGTTTTGTACATGACAAGCCGTATTGACACCCTCTGCCCAGAAGTATTTCGGGAGAGAAGCGTCTTTCAACATTGTCGTGCAGGCTTCAATGAGAGTTCTATTTCTCCTCTCCGCAACTCCATTTTGTTGAGGAGTGCGCGGGGAGGAGAACTCATGAAAGATACCTTGTTCTTCACAAAATTCTGTCATTGCACCAGATTCGAATTCTGTTCCATGGTCACTTCTGATTTTGACCACGGAGCAGTTAAATTCGTTCTGAACCTGCTTGACAAAATTAGTGAAGATGTCAAACGTATCTGACTTTCGTTTCAAAAAGAACACCCATGTAAACCGAGAATGATCATCAACTATCACTAGCGTATAGGACTTGCCTCCCAAGCTATGAACTTGCATTGGACCAAACAAGTCCATATGTAGAAGGTAAAGACATCGGGAAGAGTCTTTGTCTGCGATGCTCTTAAAGGTAGACCGAGTCTGTTTGCCCATCTGGCATGCAGGACATGGGCTATCTTTGATGCACTTGATACTGGGAGCATCCCTTACCAAGTCCTTAGAAAACAGCATACTAATTGTCTTGAAATTAATATGTGCCAATCTCTTATGCCATTGTTCACAAAGAGATGCACTGCCTGTTGCCACAAGGCATACAGGGGTAGATGAATCTAAACTGAGAAAATCTAAACAAAAGATATTTCTGCTCCTAATGCCTGATAATACCGTTTCAGAAGAGGTACGCGAAATTATCAGACATTTATCCTTGCAGAACTTAACATCATAACCTTTATCACATAACTGACTTACACTGATCAGGTTATGGTTTAACCCTTCAACATAAGCCACGTCGGTGATAGAGATTATACCGTTGGAAATCATACCATAACCTCTGGTGACTCCTCGATCTGACCCTCCAAAGATGACTTTGGGTCCATTCTCGACTGGAGTGTAATCACGCAGCAGGCTTCTTGTCCCGGTCATATGCCGTGAGCATCCACTGTCCAAATACCAGATCGGCGTTTTGGTGGCCTTTGGACATTCCTGCAAAACAAAATTAATTTGCCTTAGGAACCCAATCGAACTTGGGTCCTAGATTCCTGGTTAGCACACTCCCCCTCGGTTGGTTAACCCTACGAGTGGTCGGTCTCGCATTTCTAACATGGGGAGTCTCGTAGTTCCTTGGATTAAACCAACAATCCACGGCAAAGTGACCGACTTTGCCACAACACCAGCAGTCAAATCTGTTGTACCTCTTCCTAGGCTCCTGCCTTACCCTGGGAACGGTGGGTACTGCTGGGGCCTTGGATCTGGAGGTGGAGGCCTCATGGTGACAACAGTCACATGACTTTGTCACCTTCTGTATAACAGGCTTGGCTTTTGGTGCCTGATTTCCATTATGGCCGCTAGAGAACGAACCATAATTTCCTATGTGGATTTCCTCATAAGGTGCCTTGAAGGCACTCTCACCGAAGTTTCGGGGAAAGTTCCAACCGTCATACCGGCTCTTTGGCTTTGCAACCGAGGGCCGGAAATGATGCCCAAATGTTGACTCAAAGTCGTGTTTGTTGCAAGGAAAGCCAGGCTTTCTGAACGCAACAGGACTAAGAGGAGCCTTACCCTTTTCATCAGCAGAGGCCTTCTTGGCGGCCTTATTCTTCCTCTGGTTCTTGTTTCTCCTAGATGAAGAACCAGATACCCCTTTATGCCCCAAGCCAGCTCCTTTGGCCTGAGCAGAGAAGGTATCAACGACTGGAAGAACTGTTTTTGGCATGGAGAAGCTCTTGACGATCTTCCTTTCTGCCGCAAGTAGTTCTTCCAACTTGTCGACTTCCTCCTGCTTAAGATCAAGGAGCTTAAGAGACTCTGAGTGCTTTGAAGTCAGGTCGAGGTGTTCCTGTCGGAGAGAGATCAAGCTGGTGACCTCTTCCCTTAGGGAAACACACTCGCTCTTAAGGAATTTTACTTCCTTTTTCTCAGCCTTCAATCTCTTTCGGCACTCCTCGAAGGTGTTGAGCAGAAGCTCATACTTCTCGAGGAGCTCAGCTTCGCGGGCCGAAAGGCTATCCTCAGGTTCATCATCCTGAGACTCAGGATCAGAGTCAGAGTCGGAGAGAGGTGTGTGAGCTTTTACCTTCCCAGTAAATGGGGGACATTCTCCTTCTGAGTCGGAGCGACCCACCAGCCCGAAGTAGGCTTCCTCATCATCACTGGAGTCTGAGGAATCAGACTCACTTAGTGTCTTTGGCCTTCTGGCGATGTAGCTCCGCTCCTTCTTCTTATCTCTAGAGGATTTGAGCTCCTCTCCTTTCCCTTTTTCTCTTTTGCTTTGATAGCAGTCGACCACGACGTGTCCTGGCTTATTGCATCCAAAGCAAATAATATCAGAAGAATGATGTTTGTTAGGTTTAGATGCATACCTGTCAGAAGAATAATTTTTCTTCTGATGCCTGGAGGAGGAGCTGTCTTTCTTTCTTTGATTCCTCATCTTGAGGAACTTCTTGAACTCTCGGGTGATGAGGGAGAAATCCTCCTCCGATAGCTCTGAGCCGGAGGAGCACGGTTCAGAGTCCTCCTCCTCTTCCTTATTCCTCGCACGGTATGACATCGCACCCTTGCCCTTTCTGGAGTAGCTGGCTTTTAGGGCCACAGTCTTTTCTTTTGCAGCAGCCTTCTCTGCTTCTTCCTCTGCCTTCCTGGTGTTCAGCTGAAGCTCATAGGACATCAGCTTCCCAAACAGGATTTGTGGATCAGTTTCTGCTAGTCTGCCAAATTCTCTGATGGCGCAGATCTTTGTGTCCCATTCCTTAGTAAGGGACCTAAGGAATTTGTCATTGAGTTCACCATTGGTGAACACTCTTCCGTAGCCCTTGAGGGCGTTGACAATCTTTAGGAAGTTCTCGTATGTGACTCCGATCTCTTCCTTAGGCCCTTGCCTGAAGGCCTCATATTTTTGGTTCAGGAGGGATCTCCGATCATCCCTCACTTCATCCGTGCCCTCCATTAGGATGATCAGGCACTGCCAGATCTCCTGAGCAGTCCTGCAGTTGCTGAAATTTTGCATCATGGAATCATCAACTGCGCTCACCAGAATGTTTCGTGCCTTCTTGTCCAGTCCCACGAGCACCATCTCGTCTTTGTCCATTTCAGAAAGTGTCTTCGGCACCTTCTTGGTGGGATCGATGGTGGAGGCCTTGGTGGGGACATAAGGTCCCTCCTCCACGATCATGAAGAGTCGAGGATCGACTGCTTCCATGTAAAACCTGATTCTTTCCTTCCAGATCGGAAAGTTTAGCCTGGTGCATACTGGGATCTTGCCGGAGAACTTGAGCCCGTCCATAGTAGATATTTGTCTTCTTCTTGACACTAGGGGCAGGATTCTACTCAAGGTGTTAACCTTTTTGAAGAGTAACCTCGCTTTGATACCACTTGAAAGTCCACCTAGTGTCAGCTATGTGCACCTATGGGGGGGGGGGGGAATAGGTGACGAGTAGCGTTTTTGCGGAATTTACGAACGTACCTGCACAATAAAAATAAAAAGCACAGCACACAGAATACACAGGAAATTTATAGTGGTTCCCCGACTTGGGTACATCCACTTTCCCCCTTCGACCTATCTCCCCAACAAGGGACGACTCGGTCACTTCTCCAACGGGATTGAAATCCAATCCCTGCACTACCCGAAGGAACCCTTCCACACGTGAGAGTCAACACTCCCACAAAACGGGTTGCACCCAACCCTTACAACACGGAACAAGCATTCCTTTACAACAAAAGTAAATATAGAATGTACACGAGATACAAACTTCGTTTGGAGAGTACGGTGTTCCTCTTCGTTCGACGACGTGTTCGTGAAGTCAACGAAAAGTCTACAACCTTGGTCTCTCTTGGAAAGGATCTTCCTGAAACCGGCGGCGGCAATCCGAGCGGCGGCTTGGTTCGGGATCGACGGCAATGAAGGTGCGCGGCAGCAGTACTTCTGAGATCCAATCTTCGTTGCAAAGCAAACTAGGTCTACCAACGGTCACTCTAGGATCGGTCGTCTCGATCGATTCGGACGGGGGAGTTTTTCCCGGTCAACAAATCGAGAGACAAGGGATCTCTGGATAGACACGTGAGACTCAAGCTTTGCTAAGCTTCTGTCGCCGGAGATCGGGAAGAAATGCGATCAGCAGCGGCGACGGACTAGCGCGAGCGGCGACGGAGGCGGCGGAGAGATTTCGCGATTTTAGGGTTTGCACTCGCTCGGCTTCTTTCTGTCTAGGTATTCCGTTCAAAATACCCGTATATAAATACTGTAGTTGACTCCAATATGATCGTTTGTGGGACCCACAATAGAAATCCCCAAATCCCGGTCCAGAAATTTAACAGCGGCAGAATCCGGTTCAGGAAGTTCCAGAAAAACGCCAAGTCAAAATCGGTGAGAATCGAAAGTGATTCTCGCCGAGTCGCCGAGAATCAAAGGTGATTCTCGACGATTCGGCGAGAATCAAAGATGATTCTCGTCGAATTTGCCTTGGTTGCACGCACTGGTTTAGGCCAGGTCGAGACGGCGAGAATCACCAGTGATTCTCGTCGATTCGACGAGAATCACTAGTGATTCTCGTCGAATCGGCGAGAATCACTAAGTGATTCTCGTCGATTCTTACTTAGACGCAGAGGTGCTTTCTTAGAAGTGGCTGGAACTTGTTCGGCGAGAATCAACCACTGATTCTCGACGAATCGGCGAGAATCCCTTGTGATTCTCGACGAATCGGCGAGAATCCCTTGGTGATTCTCGTCAATTTACACTTAGACGAATTTTCGTCTTTCCACCCATGAGCTGCTCCTTGACCCATCTGTGCTCCTTGTCTTCTCTTGCATAAATACGGCCCTGTACTTGAAAGTAAGTGCACTCCAATAGAGAGAGTACACGTAGGCCAACACACCGATCTGCTCAACGAGGGATTACGTCGTGCAGACCCGTGTACATTGACCTACTGCACCCTGACATTGGTGTGCACTTAGCGTGGAGGAACTGCAAGCACAACTTAAAAGAGTTTATCAAATACATTGTCTATTGACCTTACCTTGTCCAGGGGCTTCTTCAAATCAGGTACATTGTGGATACAATACCCAACTGGTAGGAAGGGCTAAACAAGGCTCAAACTAGCCAAAAAGAAGGCCTACGTCATGCTCACGCTTAACTAACCGTGCACCAATGCTTCGAGAGTAGCTTATGGCAAGTTCTTAGCCACCGAGAAAGATGATCCTTCCCCCCCGACTCGAGCAATACGAGTCTAGTGGCGGCTACACACATTCCTACACTATCGTTTGATTATCCCAGATTCAGATTTCTAGTAGTACAAACAATATTGACGTGAGCAGAAAAGAATAATTCTACGAGCATAAAGAAAAATTAGTTCTATCCTAACTCTACACAAACCATGAGTATTCGATTAGGAGCACTGCATGAGTTTCGAACGACTCAATCTTGAAATCTGAAGCCAGTACCACTATTTTAAAGTTTACACAAAAGCAATAAATTTAACTCGGGTTGTGCGCGTGGGTAAGAGCGCACTCGTGTGGGTGATTTAGTGTGTGCAACCAAAAAGAAACAAGAAATAAGTAAATAAGAAACTGGAATGCAACAGAAGGAGCGGTGTAGTGACCACAGGCAGACTACCCCCCCAGACTTAAAGTTGACAACGAATAAAAATAAACATTCCAACTAGGAGAAATAGCTAGGGTAGGAAGTACCTATGCTCAAAATTGAGCATACCAGTCGGGCAATGAGATGTCCAAGTGCGGCCAAGTTGCCGCGCCTCAAATATTCCTGCACCTGCGATTAAAGGAGGCAAGCCAAACAAAATCTGGACACAGATATATATATATAAAGAAATAAACAGAACTCAAAATACAGCATAGGACCGCACGGTCCAACTTGGGTTGTCTCCCGAAAGCCCTTTTGTTTACCGTCCTTAAGGTGGACCAAATACCTGTATTATCAGTTCAAATAGAGAGTTCGATACATAAAAAAAAGAAAAGACAACAGTCGGCTCCTAGATGGGCGCTCACAAAAATATAGTAGCTGTCTTGCTCAGAAAATATAAACAATAGAAAAGAAATAGAAGGCGTGGTAGACTAGCTCTGTGGTGAGTTCCACTCACTCCCCCTCACTATCACTGTCGTGGATCTCGATGGGCGACGGACGTGGACCAGGTGCTGATGGGGCGACGCGAGTGGGCGGTGGTTGAATGTTCATCCCGCCTCGCACTGCTTGCTGATAAATAAAATCCTGCATCCAAAACTGGGAAGCTTCCAAATTAGCAAGGCGCTCGGACAAATACGGGACTCCCCTCTCTTGAAATGAGCTGGACTGGCGGCTAGATTTCCCCTCATGCTTTATGGGCAGCCTCAGTTGTTGTTGACTCTGCTGCGGTGGCACTCCTGCACGCCCCTGCCCATATCGAAAGATTCACCCTGTTATCCTTCATCTTCCCCGTCATCTCGACCCGCAGGCGCATCACCAGGCATGCGGACAATAAACTGCCGGCTACCTTTTCTCCCTACCACACGTAGCAAATGGCAACTCACCAGGTTGGCCCTGGAGATCATGGATGGAGCAGTGACCTGCACCATCGGAGGTAGCTGGCTCCAAACTCCCAAACTTTTGGCAATGCGGGTAATGTAGTAAGCACCCCCGATCGCGCCCGCGATACCATAAGTGGCCTCGTGGCGGAAGAAATAGGCCAGCATATACCCCAAATGGAGGGGGTACTGCTGCTGCATGCTAGATAAGGAGATCAAATCCTGCCACCCGACCACATTCTTGCTCAGGGCCCTAGCGGTGAGTGAATGACTAAGCAAATGCTGCATAAACCTGAGAGCGGGGGAGACTATTTTTGTTGACTTGGCACGACGGGCTACATACTCCTCATGCCCTCCGCTTAGAGAATGCCAAGCGGATCGCGGAGTAACACCCTCGGGAAAATCAATGCATAATGCGGGGAAATTAATCTGGGATGCCTCTGCCTCGGAATAGACACCTGCATGGATGGCAAGCTCGGGCAGTGTGACCGTGAAGACATTGCCCATTATCCGAAAGGAACAAGTGGGGAGAAACTGGTTGTCCGCCGTTGTCTCCCAAGTGAATGTGGAAAGGAATTCCAAAGTCAATTCCCGGAAGCCAAGCTCATCGAACTCGAATAACTTGCTCCAACAATCGAAAGAGTAGAGAATGAGCACGGCCTCTGCTAATGCACCGTCATCCCCAATGGAACGCAGCTCGTTCCAGTCAACAAGCCGCTGAGAGAGGAATGGCTTGTCCTTCAGGGAATTATAGCGTTGAGTATGCTCTGCCTTAGCAAAAGTTCCCATTCTTCCCAAAATCTGTGCAGGACTTGCTGAAGCACGACCGGATCTCTGATAGGCCTTGACTATAGGGTGGCGTCTAGGTTCCATTACAGCAAATTAAGGAAGGGAGATAAGAAGTTGAGGGATCCTACCGGAGGAGAGAGAGACAAACCACTGGAGAGGAATCGGAAGAAGAAGAGCGCCGACAACGCACGCGCAACGGACCAAGCGGGAGATTAGGGCGCACGCACAGTGGACAACGGCTGGAAAATAAAAAGAAAACCGAGCATGCGCACGACCAGTGGTCGTGCGATTATAAGTAGTGTGCACGACCAGTGGTCGTGCGCCGTGAAATTTTTCGCACGCCTGAGTTTTCAGTCTATTTCACAATGCTGACCACGTGGTGAAACAGAGAGCTCAACACACAGCTGGGCTACCACACCCAAATAATGAAATACAAACAAAACATTTTAACAAAAGAAACACTATCCTAGATAACTGTTGGGTTTATTGTCTCCCAACAGGACTTATACAAAATCTGAGCATCTCCTAACTGATGGGCGAATGAAACTGGAAATGCTCAGGCAGAGGTTCATGGTCACACTGCGGTAGCGGGTACCAGAACGGAGATAGAACATAAGCCCCAATACCTGTATACGTATACCTATCGGAAGTTTCAGGCATGGGCAGAAAGTAACTTGGGAAGCTCATCGGCTCCAACTCCATCTGTATCTGGTTACAATAAGTCCGAGGCCGAATTACAGGCCCTTGTACTGATTGGACCAATTCCACAATGTGGTCCTGCATGGGAGTAGACACGAGAGCAGGGTCAAGAAATAAACTAGAAGAATAACATAAACGGATCTCGATCTTGGGGATGATCTCGGAGTCATCCCCCGTCGGCGGAATTGTGGATGCTTCCAAACAGCTGTCTAAGCTAGTGCAGGAATGTTCTGAAGCTGCATCTGCCTCGTCCATGCCTAGGGCATCCTCACATGGGATGGAGGTCACAAACTCTGCCACGGAGTCGTCCTTCTCGACTGGATCTAACAGAACGCGGGAAATGCTAATTTCCACCTGCGATTCAATCTCAACAGCACTGTCCAAAGAAGAAATAATGCTATGCAAAGAGGAAGTTGAAGATACGAAGCTTGGTAGGACATTGAGCGCTGGCTCTTCACAACTAAAAGATTCTATGCTAGGTGAAGTATGCACTTCAGGAGTATAAATAGCAGTGTCGGAATGGGGATAAGCACATGTATTGGTGCACATACCTGGGATGTCCTCTCCATAACATAGAGATGGCACTGGTACATACCCCGATACGGAAGGGGTGCTGCCCAAGGTTGAAGTGGAAACAATCCGAAAATCCGGCTCGTCATCCACCGCTAGCTCAGCTAGGTACGCAGCGCAATCCTTCAATGCATGAACCCAGCTTCGACAAAAAAGGCACTTCTTAGCCGGCTTTGGCGGTGAAACGGGTGCTGAAGCTGAATAAAAGTAGTGAGGCAATGGCTCTGCAGGTCGGTAGCTAACCGGCTTATGTCGACGATATGTCGATTCATAAATTTCCTGGCTACTATACTTCTGAGGGCATCTGTCGCTAGCATGAGAGATGTCTCCATAATGACGGCAATTGATATTCAAATTGGCCCACATTGCAGCGATTTCAAATATAAGGGATACAACTACTTGGCATAGATTCTGCGAATAAAACTAACAATTCCATCTGACGGAATAACAATACAAGAGAAAAGGGATCAAAAACAACAAAACAACTCGTATCACGAAATTCTCAGTCATCTGGAGTCGCTCTACAGTTGCAATCCCCGACAACGGCGCCAAAAACGTGATGCGTGTAATACGGCAAGCGCACCGGTCGCACAAGTAATAAAGTTTTGGGAGTAAATCCCCAAGTGTCGGTCTCTTGAGGAATGCAATTAGCGTAGAACGGCAACAGTACCGAGAATATCGTTATGAGAGTTAAAAATAGAACAAAAAGAAAATAGCGGACTCGGGAGATTGTGGATGTTTGATCTACTGAACTAGTAAAAGCTATGCGGATCGACGGCACCGCTTCGCAAGGTGAAATGGGTTTGTTGGCCACTATGCCGAACTTCAGTTGGGCGAGTGGAAGGGAAACTAATGGATTGCAGCGTTTTTGTGTGGATTGCAATCGGACAAGGCACATGAATGAAGTGGATGTGGGGTGAGTGAGGCGCATTCACAGACAGAACTCACAAGCATAAGAAGAAACTAATATTCCATTAACTAGAAAGTAAACTTGATATTCAGGGATGGAAATGTTCATTACACTGCTCAAAACAGTCATAACACAGAGGAAAGGGAAGAGGAGTAAACCAAAAGAGAATGAAGATCCACCGCGGGTCGTGGCCGGAGTAGCGAGTTGTCAATCCGCTTCCGGGCTCAGTCCGAGGAGGCTTCCGGTACCAACGATCTGTCACCTCGAAGGCCTTTAAGTCCGTTCTCTAGGTTATCTACTTCACCAACTATGCAGGAAAGCTTGGAGTTGAAGTCACCAATGGCCGAGGGCTTCGCCGGAGTGTTGGAAAGCTCCGGAGTAAGTGGAAATGGCTTCCCGGCGAAGGTGGAAGTGATGGAGCAGCTGGAGAAGTGAAAAGGGGATTTCCGCGCACTCTCCGATCGCAGCAAATGGCAGACGTTGACCTAAAACGCGGAGCAGGGCCTTTTATACGGAGGCAGAAGAAGCAGTGCGCACGCTCAGTGGCGCACGACCAGTGGTCGTGCGCACTGTATGTCGATGATCGTGCGGCTTTTCCAAATAAACCTGCAACCTGGACAAGAAGCATCAGCATATACGCGCACGAGCAGTGGCGCACGACCAGTGGTCGTGCGCACTATGGCCAGTGCTCGTGCGATTACCGAGACAGGGTTATGAAAAAGGGGGTGTAATGCGCACGAACGGTGGCGCACGACCAGTGGTCGTGCGCAGTAAGTCCAGTGGTCGTGCGCTTACCCAGGCTGATTTAGTTGAAAACGTAGAGTAGTGCGCACGATCGGGGGTGCACGACCAGTGGTCGTGCGCAGTAGATCCCCTGATCGTGCACAGTATTCTTGTTTCACAATCATCCCGGAACACGCACACGACCCCTGTACCAGCAGAAGGGGCAGAAAGGCCACCAGAACGTGCACACCACATCCCCGAGATAGGGCTAGAGAATAACAATAGAATGGAAACATAGAAAGCACACAGAAGCGGGTATACAGTGCACTTAATCGTGAAAAGGTACATAAGCACAAATAAGCAATAACAGCTCTCAAGTGTAGTGCTACGACAATAAAACTAGCCCAGATGAGTCCAAAAATCAGTGTAAAATATGGACTCATCAGGTTTGTGAGCACCTTAACAAAAGCTCATTGGTGCCCAGGACACCTGATCAACTCATCCTGCAGTGGATTCCTACCTAGGGTGGTAGAAGAGTGGATGTACCCAAGTTTAGGGGAACCACTATATTTCCTTGTGTCATCTGGTTTTGCTTGTCTCTATTTTTTTTCTGGCTGTGATTATTCTGTGATTAGCTTTTGATTAGTTTAGTTCTGTGATTAGATTTATTACTGCTTCCCTGCTCACTCATATTACAACAATTGTTGTAAAAAGTTTTCAAGCACCATATACTCTATTCACCCCCCTCTATAGTATATATCAGATCTAGCTGCACTTTCAATTGGTATCAGAGGGAGGTTGGTTAAACATACCACACCTTGGTGGTTGCACAGGCTAATACCTGAACCTAAAGATCCCTAGTTAGATCTGCTTCTCTTTTGAAGTTTATTATTAGATTTTGTTTTCACAAATCATGGCCCAAAACAAAAATTATGCTAGCACCAGATCTCCAGTGTGCAATCTATCTAAGTTTGCACTTTGGAAAGCAAGGATCAGACTATACATGAATTCTATTGACAAAGATATTTTTAACTCTGTTTTGACAGTGTGTCCAAGACCTCCAGAGAACTCAAGTACAAATGTCGTTCCACCTCCATCAGGAACAGATGCTGACATCAAGAGATGGAAGGTAGCTGATGCCAAGGCTATGAACATCTTAGCCCAGACAATGTCTGATGACATCTTTCAAAAGGTGGCTGAATGCAATTTAGCAAAGGAAATTTGGGACAAACTCTCTGAAATTGTCTCAGGCTCAGCTGATGAGAGAAAGGATAGGAGATCCCACCTCATATCTCAATATGAGAATTTCAAGAAGGGAGAAACTGAGTCAGTGGCAGATATATACAACAGGCTCAGTCTAATTGTCAGTGAACTCAGGACATTGGATAAAGAGATCTCACTAACTGAACTCAATGACGGATTCTAATGTGCTTCCCTAGCACTTGGGATTCAAGAATCTGGCCAATCAAGGATGCCAGAAGTTTGAATGAGATCACCACTAAAGCTCTATTGGGTAAGCTCAAATCTTATGAGCTACTCATCAAGAATAGAGAAGAAGAACAGAAGGCCGCCTCACCAGCCACAAGAAAAGAGAAGACCATAGCCTTCAAGGCAACTGAAGATCTGCCTGAAGACAAAGTCACAGGCAATGATGAACTGCTCAGTCTGTTGGCCAAAAGATTTTACAAGATGGCCAGAAAGGACTTCAGAAGGAGATCATACAAGGAGCATGATAAGCCAAGGTATGACAAGTCCATTAATAATAATAATAAAGAAATTGTTTGCTTTGGTTGCAGGAAACCAGGACACATAGTTCCTGACTGTCCAGAAAACAAAACAAGGATAGAAGGGACAAGAAAGAAAGAAGAAAGGAGAAAGACTCCAAGAGGAATAGCAATGGCAAACCCTCATCAAGCAAAAACAAACATACAAGAAAGGGGTTTGTTGTTGAATCCTGGAGTAAGACTGAAGAGGAGTCAGAAGCCTCATCCAGCACCAGTGATGATGAGGATGATGTAGAAGAGAAAGAGTTCTGCATGATGGCAATCAATGCCTCACTACATAATTCAGAAGAAGAGGAGTCAGAGTCAGACTCAGAGAATCAACCTGAAGAAGATCAGGTAATCAGTTCTTTTGATTTTAACTCAGAGGACTTTAAATCAGAATTTAAAGCATTGTGTTTAGACCTGCTAAAATCTGAGAAAGAAATTATCTCTCTCAGAAATCATCTATCTAAACATAATACTGTTGGGTACATTGGTCAAATGTACCTGATTTGAAGAAGCCTCACCCAACTCAATGATATACATCATAATGTATTTGATGTATGTTTGAGTTACTTGTGCAGGTTAAGAAAGAACTGGACTGAAGCAAAAAGTTTCTAAGTCCATGTGTCGACACCCAGAGGGAAAGTGTCGACACTTAAGAAGACTTGTGTCGACACCCAGACAAGATGTGTCGACACTTGGAGTCATTGTGTCGACACCTGGGATGCAGAGTCGACACCAGACAGAAAGTGTCGACACTTAGAGCTGTGTCGACACTCAGTGAAGAAAAATGCAGACAGAAAGTGTCGACACAAGGAGCTGTGTCGACACCCAGTGAAGCTGTGTCTACACCAGAAAGTGTCGACACTTGGAGCTGTGTCGACACTCAGCAAAAGTCTGCAGAGTCTAAGTACAAATGTTGACACTCAACACAATGTGTCGACACTATGCAGAAGAGTCAGCATTTGAAGTAAGTGTCGACACTCAACACAATGTGTCGACACTCAACAGAAGAGTCAACATTTGAAGTATGTGTCGACACCCAGAACAATGTGTCGACACACAACTAAAGACTCAACACTTGAAGAAAGTGTCGACACATGGAGCTGTGTCGACACTTAGCAAAGAACAGAAAGAACAACAAATTATTCTAAGGAATTGTGTCGACACTATGGGAATGTGCCGACACTCAGCTGAAGTCTCAACAACAAGAAGGTGTGTCAACACAAGGAGCTGTGTCGACACTCAGCAAGTTTCAACATAGAAGACTATGTGTCGACACCAAGAAGCAGTGTCGACACTAGACAGATTCAACACAAGAAGCTGTGTCGACACAAAGGAGATGTGTCGACACTTAGAAGAATTCAGCAAAAGCTAGAAGAACAAGTATTTGTGTCGACACTCAATTTCAGTGTCGACACATGCAGAAGAATCTGTGTCGAGAAATACAAGGAATTGTGTCAACACCTTGTAGACTTGTGTCGACACTTACACAACATGTGTCGACACTTGGACTATAAGTGTCGACACTTAAAGACAGAAAGTCTTGACACTTACTGACTGTTAGAGATTTTCAAGAAGTGACTGGTTGACATGACAGCTGCCGATCCAGCCGGTCTACAACAACTGTCAGAGATGTCAGAAGTCAGTTATGAACCGGACCAGCCGGTTACCATGAAGAAGGCCTATAAATAGGCATCCACAGTTTACAGAAACTGTTGTTGTTGTTGTTGAAGTTGTTGAAAGAGTTGATCAAGTGATTAACAAGTAGTACAAATTATTCAAGTAATCAGAAAAGTAGTACACAGAGTATCAACACAAGAAGATCTTGCAGTCCAACTGCAGATCTAAGAAGTTGGAGAGAGAGGGCTCCATCCAAGAAATCAGTCTCTGGAACTAGGCTGAGAAGAAGGATTCAGATTCAATTCTGATTCTTAAGTGGCAGAGGTCAAGGAACAACTGCAGAGGATTCAGCCTTATTCAGTTCTACTCAAGAAGCTTTGAAGAAAGCTAAGTCAGGGTGAATCCAGCTGAGTTCTTCCAAGAACTCATCAAGAATCTCTCAACTCCTCTCTTATTATTCTGAGTTGTAGAGTTATATTTTGTAATATCTTTTTAACTTGTAGGATCCTTTGGATCTGAGTGATTGTAAGCCTATATTTATAAAGGCTGAGGGTAGAGCTTGTTTGCCTGAGTGTAGGAGATTGAGATCTCTGAGTGTAGGCCTTGGATTGGCTGAGTGTAGGCCTTGATTGGCTGAGTGTAGGCTTTGGGATAAAGCTGAGTTGTAAGGCTTTGGGCCTGAGGTAGGAACCAATTTGGGTTCTGAGACAGTGCAGGAGTTTGGCCGAATCTAGTACACTGCTAGATAGGCGAAGGGGGAAAGTGGATGTACCCATATCTTGGGGAACCACTATAAATCACTGTGTGCTGTACTGTGAATGTGCTGTGGATTAGCTGTGTATGTTTGATTATTGCTGATTGCTGTAATAAAGTAGTTAGAAATCTGTGATATAACTGTTTGGCTGCCAACAAAGTTAGAAAAGGATTAGGTCACCTATTCACCCCCCCTCTAGGTGTTTAGGTACCATATCTTTCAAGTGGTATCAAAGCGAGGTTGCTCAAAACAAGGACTAACAGCCTGAGGAAATCCTGTTTGGCAGATTCAGAGTAAGGTATTACACAGTTTCAAGAAAATCAAGAACATCAAGAAACATGGGTTCTTATGAGAATCACAAGAAATTGGGTTCCATGAAATTACCCATATGCAGAAAGGAGATCTTTGGGATCTGGAAAGAGAGGGTAAGGCTATTTATGGAAGCCTCTGACCCTAGAATATACATCACAGTAAAGGAAGGGCCTTATGTGCCAATGAAGATTTCAGTATTGGATGCAAATCAGAGAACTCCAAAGGATTTCTCTGAGATGACTAAGGATGAAATTGTCCTGGCCACCATGGACAAGAGGGCACAAAACATAATAGTGAGTGCCATTGATGATGCCACTTTTTAGAACTTAATTCACTGTAAGACAGCAAAAGAGATGTGGGATACTCTCATTGTCTATATGGAAGGTTCTGAAGAAGTTAGGCAAGATAGGAAGTCCTTGCTAAATCAGGAGTATGAGAGCTTTAGGCAAGGAAAGAGTGATAGCATCACTGAGTGCTATAAGAAATTTTACAGAATAGTTAATGAACTCATGTCTTATGGAAGAGAGTTCACTAACTATGAACTAAATGACTAGTTCTTAAGGTCCCTAACCAAAGATTGGGACACCAAGATCTGTGCCATAAGAGAAATGGCTAAGTTGGAGGAAATTCCACCTCCCACACTATTTGGCAAGCTATTGTCATATGAGATGCAGTTAACAGTGAGAAAAGAGGAGGAAAAATCAACAAGGACTGAGCACAAAGAAAGAACTGTTGCTTTCAAGACAGAAGTTCCCAGAAAGTGCAGGAATAAGTCTTCAAATCCACCTCCAGAGGTAGTTGAATCAGAATCTGATGAGTCTATCAGCACAAAGAGTGAGAGCAGTGAAAGTGCTGAAGACTTTGCTGCCTTCACTAGACATTTTCAGAAATTCCCGAGGAAGAAACAGTGGAGGTCAAGACCTTCTTCTTCAAAGGGAAAGGAAGCCTTTCATCAGGAGAAAAAGTCTTCAAAGAAAGACAGGAAGAGGACAAAGTCAAGCAAGGCAACTGGTTCAAAGATTGTTTGCTATTGCTGCAATAGACAGGGCCATGTTATTGCAGATTGTCCAGAGAAGAGAAAGGATTCTGGTGACAGGAAAAAGACTTACTTCAAAGGAAAGAAAGAAAAGTCTTTTGTTGCTAAGAAGGAGAAGACTCTATCAGATATATCTTCTTCAGAAACTGAGTCTGAGGCTGAAGCCTACATAGGGCTGTATGCAGAAGAAGAAGAGGAAGAATTCATGCAGATTTTGGAGTCAATTTATGAACAAGAAGACAGTCATTGCCAAGGGCTAATGGCTTTGACAGACAGTGCCAAAATCCTGGAGCAGCCAGGACCCAGTCAGGTACAAAGTTCAAGTTTAAATTCAGATTCTTGTTCTAGTTCAGAATCAGATTCTTCTTCATCAAGTGATGAGAATGTATCTGAGTCTGAGGAAGATATTCATCAGCTTATAGATGAATATAAGGTGCTGTTGCAAGCCTACAAGAAATGCAAGACCCTAGCCAAAAGTCAGGCAAAGGAGATTGCTGATCTCAAGGCTGTTGCAACAGATTTTGAGAATCAATTTGATCAAAAATTGAATGAGGTAGCCAGGCTGAAACACATTACTGTGATTCAGATGGGAACTATCACCTATAAGAATGATCAAATTAAGAGACTGGAGATCAATCTTCAGAAAGAAAGAGAGCTTGTTGCTAGGTTTTCAAAACCTAAATCAGTGCTACCTTTAATTGATGAATTTGTTCATCATAAAGGCAAGGCTGGACTGGGCTTTGTTAGACCTGCAGGGACTGAGCAGTCCAAGTCTAAGTCCAAGGGCAAAGCCCCAACATTCAACAAACCTGCTGTAGTCAAGACAGCCAAGGCAGTACCTAAGCAAAGGTACAACAAGTTTGAATGCTGGTGCTGTGGCAAGATTGGCCATTTTGCAATGGACTGTTGGTACAATGCCAGTGCCAAGGTGAGTAGCAAGCTACCTGGTGGAAAGCCAGTAGGTAGCTTTGTCAAGTTACAGACTAACAAGTACCAAGGACCCAAGATTGCTTTGGGTTCTAAGGTCCATTAATCTGTTTTGCAGGTGAGTCCAAGTGGCCATACCCCTACATGGTACTTGGACAGTGGATGTTCCAGACATATGACTGGAACTAGGGGACTACTGAAGGACTATATTCCAATCAAAAATGGTCCTAAAGTGACCTTTGGTGGTTCTGAAAAAGGAATCATCAAAGGTTTTGGTAACATTTCTTCAAACCTTGTTACCATTACTCAAGTGGCTTATGTTAAAGGGTTGAAATACAACCTAATAAGTATAAGTCAGTTAAGTGATGTAGGGTATGACATCTCATTTGTTAAAAATGGTTGTCATATCAAGAGGTCAAGTGATCAAGAGATTATCTTGACAGGTTATAGGAAGAGAAATGTCTACTGCCTAGACATTATGATTGAGAACAATGGTTCTCCAGTTTGTCTTGTAGCTGATGAGACAGTCTCTCATTGTGTCAAATGGCACAAGAGGCTGGCCCATCTTAACTACAAGACAATTAGCAAACTCTTTAGCAAAGAGTTAGTGAGGAATGGTCCTCAAGTTAAGTGTGTTAAAGATGGTATTTGCTCAGCATGTCAAAAGGGCAAGCAGACTAAATCCACCTTTAGAAGCATAGATAATAAAGATGCTGTGAGGTGTTTATACCTCTTGCATATGGATCTCTTTGGTCCAATGCCAGTTCACAGCTTAGGTAGGAAGGTCTATACCTTTGTAGTTGTTGATGACTACTCAAGGTTTTCCTGGGTGTTCTTCTTGAGACAGAAATCTGAAACACCTAGTGTCTTCTACAGCTTTGTCAAGCAAATTCAGAATGAACTTAATAGTACTGTGGTCAAAATTAGAAGTGACCATGGTACTGAGTTTCAATCTGAAAGCATGACAAAACTATGTGAAGACTTTGGGATATTTCAAGAATTCTCTTCACCTAGAACACCTCAGCAAAATGGCATTGCTGAAAGGAAAAATAGGACCTTGATAGAGGCTGGTAGGAACCTACTAAGTGATACATCACTGCTAGAGTATTTCTGGGCTGAAGCAGTTAACACTACATGTCATGTTATAAATAGGGCTACCATCACTAAAAGGCTAAACAAGACCCCCTATGAAGTTGTGAAAGGCAGGAAACCAAACCTATCCTATTTTAGGATCTTTGGTTGCAAATGCTTCATACTTAACAATGGGAAATCTTACTTAACTAAGTTTGCTGCCAAGTCCCAAGAGGGAATTTTTGTTGGGTACAGCAATAATAGTAAGGCTTATAGAGTCTACAACTTGACTACACAAGTTGTAGAAGAATCAGTGCATGTAGTTTTTGATGAGACAAAACTTATTAACAATGAGTTGTCTAGCAATGTATGCAGCCCCACAGGTTTGACAAAGGAATTGGACAAGCTTACTATAGAAGAGGTGCTTGCTGCAAGACAGCAAGTTGAGGAGAGTAGCTGTTGTCTAGGGGGAGAACTACATGTGCCAGTTGCTGAAGAATTCCAAGGTATACAGCATGATGCAGATGCTGAAGTGGTTCAACCAGAAGTGAGGATGCCTCCAGCCCACAGGCATCTTAGAGATCATCCAGTAGAGCTGATTATTGAGATCCAAGACAAGGAGTTCAAACTAGGAGCAGAAATCAGGATGCTGCAATCTATTCCAGCTTTCTGTCACAAGTTGAACCTAAGAAATTTGAAGAAGCAATAATGGATCCACAATGGACTGAAGCAATGCAAGAAGAGCTTAATCAGTTCAAGAGGTGCAAGGTTTGGGAACTTGTTCCTAAACCTAAAGACCATAATATAATAGGAGTTAAGTGGATCTACAGGAATAAGATGGATGAACAAGGTGTCATCATTAAGAATAAAGCTAGACTGGTTGCTAAAGGATATAGGCAAGAAGAAGGTATTGATTTTGATCAAACCTTTGCTCCAGTAGCCAGACTGGAAGCCATAAGAATGTTCTTGGCCTATGCAACCTATCAAGGATTCAAGGTATACCAAATGGATGTCAAGTCAGTATTCCTAAATGGTAATTTGAAAGAAGAAGTCTATGTGGAGCAGCCTTCAGGTTTTGTTGATCCAACTCTACCTCATTATGTCTATAGACTTAGGAAAGCTTTATATGGGTTAAAGCAAGCCCCTAGGGCTTAGTATGAAACCCTATCTAGTTTCCTCATTGAGAACAAGTTCTCAAGGGGGAAAATAGATAAGACTCTATTCCTTAGGGAATCTAGAGGCAAAGTCATACTAGTCCAAATATATGTAGATGACATTATATTTGGGTCTACTGAAAGCAGCCTTTGCAAAAAGTTTGCAAAACTTATGCAAGGTCAGTTTGAAATGAGTAGTATGGGAGAGCTGAAGTTTTTCTTGGGTCTCCAAGTTAAACAGACTGAGAGTGGTTTGTCCATTTGTCAGTCAAAGTTCACCCTAGAACTCATAAGGAAGTATGGTATGGATTCATCCAGTACCATGAAGACTCCTATGGGGTCAAGTATGTCTCTTAGCAAGGATGATGCAGGGAAACCTGTAGATGAAACCTTGTATAGAGGGATAGTTGGCTCCCTATTATACTTGACTGCTAGTAGACCAGACATCATGTATGCTACATGTGTTTGTGCAAGGTATCAAGCCTGTCCTAAAGAGTCCCACTTGACTGCTGTCAAGAGAATTTTGAGATATCTAAAGGGCACTCCCTATCTAGGCCTCTGGTACCCTAGGAATGGAGACTTTGATCTAACAGGTTATTCAGATGCAGACTTTGCAGGATGCAAAGAGGATAGAAAGAGCACTACTGGAACCTGTCAATTCCTAGGTGGAAGACTAATTTCATGGAGAAGCAAAAAGCAGACTAGTGTGGCTATCTCCACAGCTGAGTCAGAATATGTGGGTGCAGGAAGTTGCTGTGCTCAACTTCTGTGGATTCAACATCAGCTAGAGGACTATGGATTTCAGGTAAGTAGAACTCCACTTTACTGTGATTCTACAAGTGCTATTTCAATAGCTAATAACCCTGTATCTCATAGTAGAACAAAACATATTGAGATTAAATATCACTTTCTTAGAGAACATGTAGAAAGAGAAGATATTTCACTTGAATATGTTAAAACAGGTGAACAAGTAGCTGATATGTTTACTAAGCCACTAGAAGAAGCTAAGTTCAATAGATTCAAAATTGAACTAGGTATGATAAACTTAGACTAAGTTTACAGAATAGAAATTTGGCTAAGTAAAAAGGTGTCGACACATAGACAAGTCTATGTCGACACAGAATAGTGGTGTCGACACTTCAGGAAAAACGTGTCGACACATCTAGAAATGTGGTGTCGACACTTCAGAATGTTAGTGTCGACACATGTCAAGTAGGTGTCGACACATCCAATATGGTGTCGACACTTATGTTTTACTCAGAATTTTCTAAGTAAAGTCTCGACGATGTGTCGAGTTATGTTGTGTCGACACATAACCAAGTGTCGACACATAATATCTGTTGACTAAACTTGTGTCGACACATGTGTGTCGAGACATTCTAAGTCAGTGTCGACACTTATTGCCAGTGTCGACACATGTTTAACTAGCTGTCCCGCCTGTTCATCTTCAAAATCAGAAAGGTATAAATAGGGTTCTGTCTTTGTTTGTCGACACGCTTTCAAAGTTTCGAGACCATAACTCCTGTGTCGACACCTCTCTTTTCTCAAGACTAATTTTCCAAACCCTAATGGCTCCTAAGGTTGAGGAGAACGTGAACGAGGGCTATGAGCTAGTGCGCGGCGCGTTCGACGACGCAGATCAAGAACTCAAATCGGTGATAACCCTAATCGCCAATTCTGGACTAGAATACTTGGTTTCAGAACCAACAAAGATTTGGAAGAAGGAAGTGCTCGAATTCCTTACTGGAGCTGCAGTTGATGAATCTGGATACAGAATCTAATCCAGAGTTCATGGATCCAAGGTCAAGATTTCACCAAAAAGTCTGAGGAAGGTACTCCAGCTACCTAAGACTCAAGATGAAGAAGAAGTAACTGCCTCCAAGATTAGGGAAGCTTTAGTTTGGTGTGGACTTGATCCCAAAATGAAGATAGGTTCTATGTTTAATAGGAAAGACATGAACAACCAAGGAAAGTTCATGTCAGAGATTGTGGGAAAGGTTATCCTCAGTAAGCCAGGAGGGCATGACAGGGTGTCAGCCTCCATGTTCAATGTCATGACCAGAATAATATTCACCCTAAGAACAGATTGGTCTATGATAGTTTATGAGAAAATAAAGGAAAGTCTGAAAAAGCCCAACCTGGGCAGGATTATCAGTCTCTACCTAGCTGGTACCATACCAGAGGTAATGAGCTCTGCTGCTGGAAGTAAGATCAATCACATGAGGAAGATGGATCAAAGGATCTTTTCTAGATGGGAAAGGGTGTTGTCAAAGGACATGCCTACCCCTGAGAAGCCAGTTTCAGAGAAAGTCACTCCTCCCAGGAAGAAAAGGAAAACTGCTGTTGTGGCACAAGAGTCCTCAAGCAGTTCTGAGAGTGAAGAACAGGTGGTGTTCACACCTGATGAGCAAGAGGAAGAGACAGTAGTAAAGACTCCTGCTCCTCAAGAGACTGCTGAGATCCCGGGGGAGCTGCCTCCAGCTAGCCCCATCCATAGGGATCACAGTCAGGGGGAGCTTCCAGGTGTAGCAGAACCCTCTACACTAGAGAGTGAACAAGCCACCTCCATTATACAAGAGGTACTCTCTGAACTAAACACTTTAGATTTTTCTATAGTAGATTCTGATTTGTCTGATGTCCATCAACAAACTCAGCTAAACAGTCAAGTACCAGATGTTGTTTTAGAAGACAAATCTGCTGAACAAGAAGTGATACCTAAGTCAGTGGTTGAAGAGCAAAGACTATCTCCAGCTCCATCCCCTCATGAATATACAATGGAAGATTTGTTTCTAAATCTGGATCAGGCAGATTTTGACAAAGAAATTGATGCAGAAGATAAGAGTGCTGCTGCTGAGGGGGAGCACATGGAAGTTCTGGAAGAGCCTATTAGGCTGAAAACTGAAAAGGCAACTGCTGTGCCAGCTGACAAACCTCAAAGCCCTAAGGACAGGGTTGATATTGCCAGCACTTCTGCCTCTGAGGATGAGGAGAGTGCTAGGGCCAAGAAGAAGAAACTTTATGTTTTTAAAAGAAGAAGTCAGAGTTACAAGAAAGCCTTGCAATCCATTGCCCCACAGCCTATAGTTCAACAAGCTCCAACAGTTGATTATAGTGCTTTGATGATTGCCATGTAGATCAAGTTGGATGAGCAAAGGAAGGCAATAGAGGCTTATGTGGATGAAGGGCACAAGTCCCTACAGTTTGATCTTGCACAAGATATCAAATCTATAAGATTTGAGATGAATCTGAACAAGAAGGAAATGACTGACTTCTTCCACAAGGGTGGGAATGCAGTGGTCTATTTGGCTACTCACCAGGAGAAGATCAAGGCTCAGGTAGATGATATAGCAGTAAAGCAAGAATATGTGCTGGAGAATCAGTTAAGAATGAATGATAATTTGACTGCCTCCCATAATGCTATAGTCACTGAGTTGAAGAATAAGATTGCTGAACCTTCAACATCTACTGCTGCTGCTAAGGCTGACTTTGATAAGGTCTTTCAAGCTGAGATTTCTGCTGTCAAGACTGCAATTAAAGATTCCCAGAAGGCCATCTCTGAACAGCTCACTAAGCTCAGAACTTACTTTAAAGAGGGAATCAGGTATTTGGATAGTCAGATAAGGTTTCAAAAGGATGATGTCAGAGACCATATGGCCAGAGAAGTCATAAAGGGGGAGAGGGTATTAGTCAAAGCTAGCTCTGACCATGCCAAATGGATATCTAACTCCATCAGAGCTACACTGGGCTATCCTCCACTTTGTGATGATGATAATGTGGCTGAATCAGGAATACAAACTGCATATCTTGGAGGTGAGCAACAAGAAGTAGCTCAAGTAATATATCCACCTCCAGATTTTGACATGGTTCAAGCAGATGTCAGCACAATGTATAGCCCAACTGAGGGCAAGGCCAATGTTCATATTGAGAAGGTTGTTCAACCTATTTCGGAAGCTCTGCAAGAGGCTCTGAACAAAGAAGAAGAGACAAGGTTGTCTAAAAAGAGGTTTAGGGAACAAGCAGAACAAAAGCCAGATTTTGAACAATGGAGTCCTACCTCTAGAAATATAATTCTAACTGCCTGGAAAGCTGCTAAAGACAACATGAATGACAGGAACAAATGGTTCTCTGAGGCAGAATGGAGGAAACATGAAATAAGGCAGGAGGCTATAGTACAATTCAGAAGGAAGGCTAAGATGGGAAAGCTACCTCCTACTACTGTGGAGCCTAGCAAGTACTTCCCCAAGCAAGACCACTATTTTGAGAGACAGAAAATCAAAGCAGAAGAGCTGAAGAAGAAGGACTTAAAAGGAAAGAAGCCTGCTGATGCTGCAACTGTTGAAGCTCCTGCCAAAGCTCAAGTCCAAGCTGGAAAGGGAATAGTTATCAAAGAACCTGATCAGAAATAGATTAGGAATTAAACTTGAAGCTTGTTGAAATCTGTTGAATGTAAAACATTTTTGTAAACCATTAAAGGTGTATTAAAAATATTAGAACAATATATGATAAATATATTTCATGGTTGTTCTGAGCAGTATCTATTTCTTATTTGTTCTGCAATGCTGAATGTGTATACATGTGTGAATTTATTACATGTTTATGTTTATCCTGCTGTTTATAATCTGCTGTACATCATTTTGTAATTTTAATTATGGATGGTGTATATCATTGACTAAGGGTTATGACTTCTCCAAATAGGGGGAGATTGTTGGGTACATTGGTCAAATGTACCTGATTTGAAGAAGCCTCACCCAACTCATTGATATACATCATAATGTATTTGATGTATGTTTGAGTTACTTGTGCAGGTTAAGAAAGAACTGGACTGAAGCAAAAAGTTTCTAAGTCCATGTGTCGACACCCAGAGGGAAAGTGTCGACACTTAAGAAGACTTGTGTCGACACCCAGACAAGATGTGTCGACACTTGTAGTCATTGTGTCGACACCTGGGATGCAGAGTCGACACCAGACAGAAAGTGTCGACACTTGGAGCTGTGTCGACACTCAGTGAAGAAAAATGCAGACAGAAAGTGTCGACACAAGGAGCTGTGTCGACACCCAGTGAAGCTGTGTCTACACCAGAAAGTGTCGACACTTGGAGCTTTGTCGACACTCAGCAAAAGTCTGTAGAGTCTAAGTACAAATGTCGACACTCAACACAATGTGTCGACACTATGCAGAAGAGTCAGCATTTGAAGTAAGTGTCGACACTCAACACAATGTGTCGACACTCAACAGAAGAGTCAACATTTGAAGTATGTGTCGACACCCAGAATAATGTGTCGACACACAGCTAAAGACTCAACACTTGAAGAAAGTGTCGACACATGGAGCTGTGTCGACACTTAGCAAAGAACAGAAAGAACAACAAATTATTCTAAGGAATTGTGTCGACACTATGGGAATGTGTCGACACTCAGCTGAAGTCTCAACAACAAGAAGGTGTGTCGACACAAGGAGCTGTGTCGACACTCAGCAAGTTTCAACATAGAAGACTATGTGTCGACACCAAGAAGCAGTGTCGACACTAGACAGATTCAACACAAGAAGCTGTGTCGACACAAAGGAGATGTGTCGACACTTAGAAGAATTCAGCAAAAGCTAGAAGAACAAGTATTTGTGTCGACACTTAATTTCAGTGTCGACACATGCAGAAGAATCTGTGTCGAGAAATACAAGGAATTGTGTCGACACCTTGTAGACTTGTGTCGACACTTACACAACATGTGTCGACACTTGGACTATAAGTGTCGACACTTAAAGACAAAAAGTCTTGACACTTACTGACTGTTAGAGATTTTCAAGAAGTGACTTGTTGACATGACAGCTGCCGATCCAGCCGGTCTACAACAACTGTCAGAGATGTCAGAAGTCAGTTATGAACCGGAACAGCCGGTTACCATGAAGAAGGCCTATAAATAGGCATCCACAGTTTACAGAAACTGTTGTTGTTGTTGAAAGAGTTGATCAAGTGATTAACAAGTAGTACAGATTATTCAAGTAATCAGAAAAGTAGTACACAGAGTATCAACACAAGAAGATCTTGCAGTCCAACTGCAGATCTAAGAAGTTGGAGAGAGAGGGCTCCATCCAAGAAATCAGTCTCTGGAACTAGGCTGAGAAGAAGGATTCAGATTCAATTCTGATTCTTAAGTGGCAGAGGTCAAGGGACAACTGCAGAGGATTCAGCCTTATTCAGTTCTACTCAAGAAGCTTTGAAGAAAGCTAAGTCAGGGTGAATCCAGCTGAGTTCTTCCAAGAACTCATCAAGAATCTCTCAACTCCTCTCTTATTATTCTGAGTTGTAGAGTTATATTTTGTAATATCTTTTTAACTTGTAGGATCCTTTGGATCTGAGTGATTGTAAGCCTATATTTATAAAGGCTGAGGGTAGGGCTTGTTTGCCTGAGTGTAGGAGATTGAGATCTCTGAGTGTAGGCCTTGGATTGGCTGAGTGTAGGCCTTGATTGGCTGAGTGTAGGCTTTGGGATAAAGCTGAGTTGTAAGGCTTTGGGCCTGAGGTAGGAACCAATTTGGGTTCTGAGACAGTGCAGGAGTTTGGCCGAATCTAGTACACTGCTAGATAGGCGAAGGGGGAAAGTGGATGTACCCATATCTTGGGGAACCACTATAAATCAGTGTGTGCTGTTCTGTGAATGTGCTGTGGATTAGTTGTGTATGTTTGATTATTGCTGATTGCTGTAATAAAGTAGTTAAAAATCTGTGATATAACTGTTTGGCTGCCAACAAAGTTAGAAAAGGATTAGGTCACCTATTCACCCCCCTCTAGGTGTTTAGGTACCATATCTTTCAAATACTTTAAAGTCAGAAAACCTCAAACTCTCTCAGGAGTTGGAGTGCTGTAGGTAGCAGATAGCTTCATTGAAAAGTGAGCTGTCTGAGTCCAAGAAGCTTGAAGAATCACTTAATGGGAGAAGCATCAAGCTGATGGACATCACAAGCACAGTGAACTCCAGATTTAACAGTACACTGGGCTTGGGTGCTTCATCCAGCCAACCCATAGTTCTAACAACTCCAATCAAATTCACTTCTGATAAAGGAAAGGGAGTTGTAGAGGTTGCTAGGAAAAATTCTGATCTGCCCAAGAAAACCAAGTCCCAGCAGAAATCGTCGAACGGAGATCGACGATCGCCAAACGGAGATCGACGATCGCCGAACGCATATCGACGATCTCAGGCAAAATCGTCGAATGCAGCTCGAAAATCTCAAGTACCTGAACTCAGCCATAGTCGACCGTCAAACGGAGCTCGACGATCTGACACAAGATCGTCGAACGCAGCTCCAAGATCGTCGAACAGAGGTCAGAGCTCTGGAAATTTTTTCAAGGGCAAATCAAAATCCAATCCTAAGGGTCCTACATCCCAAATCTTTAACCCTTATACTGAATGGATTATACCTCCAAGGAGATATCATCCTGAAGGATATAAGAGTCAACTTGGGATGTCTTTTATTTCAGAATTTAAAGGTTATCAACCTAGGCCCAAGGTAAACTGGGTCAAAAATAAATGAATTATCTTATGTGCAGGTGAAGACCTATCCAACATCTAACCAGCAATGGTACTTGGATTGTGGGTGCTCTAAGCACATGACAGGAAACAAGGAGAACCTCACATCCTTTAGAGTCAAGCTTGGACCCAAAGTTATCTTTGGTGACTCAAACTTTGGACAGACTAAAGGATATGGTGCAGTCCAGATTGGATCAGTAACTTTCAAGAAGGTAGCTTATGTGGAAGGACTGAAACACAACTTAATAAGCATCAGTCAGCTGTGTTATGAAGGCTACCAGGTGACCTTCAGCAAAGCATTATGTAAAATCAAGTCAAAAGACAACACAACTGTGTTGACAGGTAAAAGGAAAGGTAACATCTATCTAGTAGATTTTCTTTCAACTGATGTAGATATTTGCCTGTTTAATTCTGTCTGTAGACCAAATATCTTATGGCATAAGAGACTAGGACACCTAAACCTTAGAACTATTGCTAGGCTATCCAAGGACAACCTTGTTAGAGGACTACCTTCTGGCCCCTACAAGAAGGAAGGACTCTGCAGGGCTTGTCAATTAGACAAGCAAACTAAAAACAGCTTTAAGTCATTTAATAAGAGTGATTCACATAGGATATTGTATCTGTTACACATGGATCTTTTTGGACCCATCACAGTACAAAGCCTAGGAGGGAAATCCTACACTTTAGTAGTTGCAGATGACTTCTCTAGATTCACTTGGGTGTTCTTTCTAAGGAAGAAGTCTGATAACTTTAAGTGTCTGACAGAGTTTCTCAAATGTATACAGATTGAGTTCAATACTCACATTGCCCTGATCAGAAGTGATCATGGGACAGAGTTTTATTCTCTTCTTATGCAAGAGTTCTGTCAGAGTGAAGGGATAAGGCATACTTTCTCAGCTCCTAGAACTCCTCAACAAAATGGGGTAGCTGAAAGGAAAAATAGAACCCTTATTGAATCTGTCACTATATTGTTGTCAGATGCTCACCTTCCTACATCCTTTTGGGCAGAGGCAGTGAACACCTCCAACTATGTGCTGAATAGAAGTTTGATACATAAACTAAAGAGAAAGACTCCCTATGAATTACTCAAAAGGAAGAAACCTAAAGTTGATTATTTTAGAGTTTTTGGTTGTATTTGCTACATACATAATAATGACAAGAAATATTTAGCAAAATTTCAAGCTAAAGCTGATGAAGGAGTGTTTCTGGGATACTCTATGATCAGCAAGGCTTATAAGGTTTATAATAAATCATCTCTAAAAATTGAGGAATCTGTTCATATATCATTTGATGAATCTAACATGTCTTTCAAGGAGAAGATCCCTTCTACCATAGAACCTTTGCAGGAACATTCTCTTATTGAAGACTTGAACAAGTTACAGGTTACCCAAAGGGATGAAAGTAGTGAAGATGAAGACAGTGCTCAACATATTGAAGAACAACTTGAAGAGCCAGTTGTTGTACCACAAGAGGAAACAACAACACAAGTTGGTGAACAATCAACACCCCCTGTTGATTTAGTAACATCAAGAGACCATCCAATTTCCCAAATAATTGGAGACATCTCAGCTGGTGCGCAAACTAGAAATCAGGTCAACCAAAACTTGTTGCACACCTGTTTCCAATCTCAATTTGAACCTCAGTCCATTCAAGATGCAGAGCAAGATCCACACTGGATCATTGCAATGCAAGAAGAGTTGCATCAATTTGAGAGGAACAAAGTATGGGAACTAGTGCCAAATCCTAAGGATCACTCCATTGTTGGAACAAAGTGGGTATTCAGAAACAAACTGGATGATCAAGGAGTAATTGTAAGAAACAAGGCAAGGCTAGTTGCTCAGGGATATTCTCAAGAAGAAGGGATAGACTATGACCAAAATTTTGCACCTGTTGCAAGATTGGAAGCCATCAGAATATTTTTAGCTTATGCAGCACATAAAAGCTTCAAGGTATATCAGATGGATGTCAAAAGTGCATTTCTAAATGGAGACATCAAAGAGGAAGTATATGTCAGACAACCTCCAGGTTTTACCTCTCCAACTTATTCTGATTATGTTTTTAGATTGAATAAAGCATTATATGGTCTCAAGCAAGCTCCTAGAGCATGGTATGACACCCTAGCATACTTTCTCTTGGAAAATGGATTTATAAGGGGTAGAGTAGACCAAACTCTTTTCATTAGAACCCATAAGTCCCATACCCTACTAGTACAGATTTATATAGACGATATTATTTTTGGTTCTACTGACTCAAAATTGTACAGAAGGTTTTCCAATCTAATGCATTCTAAATTTGAGATAAGTAGCATGGGTGAGCTATCCTTCTTCCTAGGATTGCAAGTCAAACAGCATGCTGAAGGCATCCTCATTTCTCAAACCAAGTATGCAAAAGAATTGGTTAAGAAATTTGGCATGTCTGAAGCATCTTGTATGAGAACACCCATGCCTACTAATGCTGTATTGGATGCTGATGAACATGGGAAACCTGTTGATCAGACAACATATAGAGCAATGATTGGCTCTTTACTGTACCTTACAGCTAGTAGACCAGATGTAATGTTTGCTACATGTATATGTGCTAGGTTCCAAGTAAGCCCTAGAGAGTCACACCTAACACTAGTAAAGAGGATTCTCAGGTATGTTAAAAGTTATCCAAATCTAGGTCTCTGGTATCCAAAAGATTCAGCATTTGATTTAACTGGATTTTCTGATGCTGATTATGCTAGATGCAGAATTAATAGGAAAAGCACCAGCGGAACTTGTCAGTTCCTTGGTGACAGACTTGTATCTTGGTTTTGTAAGAAACAAACTTCTATGTCAACTTCAACTGCGGAAGCTGAATATATGGCTGTAGGCAGTTGTTGTTCACAAATCTTGTGGATTCAAAACCAACTCCTAGACTATGTCTACAACTTAGAGAAGTCTAAAATCTTTTGTGATAACACCAGTGCTATTTTTATAGCTCAAAATCCAGTCCTCCATAGTAGGACAAAACACATAGAGATTAGACATCATTTCTTAAGGGATAATGTTGAAAAGAATAAAATTGAACTACAATATATCCCAACTGATTTACAAAGGGGAGATATTTTCACCAAGCCATTGGATGAAAAGAAACACACCTTCTTCCTAAATCAGTTAGGAATGTTAGATGGAGGAAGTCTTAAATAATATCCAAGACCTTAAAAGCTTAAAAATTGACCAAGACTAGGCAAACACCCTGATTTTTCTTAGTGTCTAGAGTTTTTCTGATCTCTGAACTGCGCTCGACGATTTTCCCCCAAATCGTCGAACGGAGATCGACGATTTCTGAAATCGTCGACCTGAGTTCAGTGTTTCTCAGATAGTATGAACTATCTTTTCCGGTCAACGATCGTCGAACGACGCTCGACGATTTTGTTCTCTGAACGATCGTCGAACAGAGCTCGACGCTCTCCAATATCGTCGAACGGAGATCGACGATGTTGAAGACTCTTCAGATTCCTTTAGAAGCCTCGATCGTCGAACTGAGTTCAACGATCTTTCCAATTCTGCATCGAACCCTAATATAAAATTCATTTTTCGCCGTCGTTATCCTTTGCGCTTTCGATTTCTCTACAAGAAATTTCTTTCCCTCCAAATATTTCTGCACTTGGTCGTTGTGTTTGTTGAATTTTTGCAAGTACATATGACCGTGTCTGTTGCTGTTCTCGCCGCCATGAAGTTTGATGCTGGCTTCGACATAGACATGGAATCCTTCAGCACAACCGACCAGGTTTTTCAGGATATCTTGGGGTTATTCAAAGAGCAGAACCTAACTGCAATCATGACCACGAGGATTAAGCTTGCATCTGATGAGATTAAGGAATGGGTCTACACTGCCCACAATCAAGACAACTCCACCATTGTTGGGTCAATATCTGGCACTCAGGTACCCTTAACCCCAGCAATTTTAACAGAGGTTTTTGAGTTAAGAACTGGTGGAGATACTGCTGACTTGTCTGGAGAAGAGTATACTGAATTGCTTTCCAGAATGGGTCATTCTGAGGCTAACCCTAGCAAGCTCTTGAAAAAGAACCTTTCTGTAGAATACAGATTCCTGGCAGATGTAGTTGGGAAAGTGTTACTGGCTAAGCACTCTGCTCATGATACAATCTCAAGGTATCAGCTCTGCCTCATGGGAGCCCTAGTAGACAGGAAGAATTTGAATTGGGGAGAAGTATTCTTTGACCTTATCAAGAAGAAGATAAACAAAAGTTTTGTAAACTTTGGAAGAATTATAGGGGTGTTTCTGCAGCATAGGTGCCCTGCTTTGCTGGTCTCTTCTGGAATCCACATCAATGCATCCAAGAGACTGTCTTGTGCCCTGTTTGGTAAATGGGACAGACAAATAATCAAGCCCAGCAGGCCCTCCTCCAGCACTCCTTCAGGCACCAGGACTCTCAGAGTCACTTCCCCACAGGTCTCTGCCCCTGCAGATGACCTGCCTGCTGATGTTGCTCCTCCTCCTCCTCTAATTCCATCCCTTCCCATACCATCTACTATTCAGACTCCATCCACCATCATCATTTTCAGCCCCTCTCCAACATCTACACCATCTCCAGTCCCTACTCTTCCCCTCACAGAAGACCAATTCCATCCATTATTCTCCTACCCTCAACCAGATGCCACTTCATCACCCTCCCATCCATCCTTCACCCTCATTGATGATTCCTTTATGGATGACTCTCCATCCTCTCCTCCTGAGCTACCCTCATCCTCAACATCTTATCAAGATCTTCTACAAGAGATCATTGACCAACCCACCTTCACCCCATCTATCTCCATCCCACTGTCCTCCATATCCACCTTACCCACACCTCAGCCATCTCTTCCCCCATTCACCAGCTCTCCACTACCATCACCAACAGCTGCTCCTCCATCCTCTACCTCTGCTCCAGTCACTCCTGAGCAAGTAGACATTCCAGCCCTTGCTGACAGGCTGTATGAATTGCTAGCCCCCAGGCTATCTCTTATTTTGGAGACCTCCTTGGCTCCATTACTCCTGTTAGTGGCAGCCCTCTCTGCCAGGCTCTCATCTCTTTTCCCTCAGGCAGCCCCTTCTGTAGTGTGCCTTGATCCAGACTTGTCTGCATCTAGGTAGGGGGAGATGCCCTATGAAGTGAGTCTGCCTGCTGCTGCTATTGTCGTTGTTTCTGTGAGCCTGTCTGCTGCTGCTGCTACTGCTGTCTCTTCAGCTCTTCAATCTGCTCCTGCTACTGTGTCTCAAGATCATGCTGCAGTCTTTGTAATATACCTCAGGTCTTTGCTTTCAAATTTTGATTCTATATATTTCAGCTGTCTGCCAGAGATAGTTGCTGTCCAGCCACCAGAGGATCTGTCCAAGGCACTTGTGCCATTCTCTTGCTGTGACCCCAGCATTATCACCTCTTTTGTCAACTCAGTATATGCTGTTGCTTCTTCTGCTGAAAGCATTGCTGTTGTTTCTGATGTTGCTGCCCCTCCTGCTGTTGAAAATTATGTTGATAATATTGCTGATACTGCTGTTGAGCCAATCACTAAGGAGATTCTTACGACAGAGGCACCTGAGTTTGAGCCTTCTGCATTGTCTGATGATATTTCTACTGCTGATGTTGCTGTTAGTGAAACTGTTGCTACTGCTGTTACTTCTCTAGAACCTGTTGCTACTGCTGTTGTTACTGTTTCTATTTCTGCTGCCACTGCTTCAACTTCTGCTGCTAAATCCTCTGTTGCCTCATCTATTTCTATACAACTCAAGAATGATCTGATGAAGAAAATTGATGCCCTTTATGATTATCAGAGTTCTGAAAGTGATGAGTACAGAACAGACTCTGATGATTCTTCTGCTACCATTGCCAGGAAAAGGAAGGCAAGGAGCAAAGCCATGAAGAGAGTACCTCCTGCCAAGGTCAAGGATAACAATGACATACCATACTACATTCTTCATGATTGCCCTATCACTGAGCACTGGATGCAATACTCTAAGAATCAACTGAAATCAATGAAAAAGAAGAGGAAATATGAAAAGGGTTCTTCACAATTCCAACACTCTCATCCTCCTCCTCCACCTCCTCCTGATGCAGGTGCAGGTGGAAGTTCTGTTGCTCAACCCCCTGCCAGAATTCAGGCCCCCTATCAGCCTCATGCTAGATCCTACCATAGGGGAAGTCAATCCAGGGATTCTCAATCCAGGAGAGGAGGATACAGAGGCAATCAAAGAGATTTTCAGGTCTACTCCAAAGGATACTCAAGGCAACATCCATACTCCAGGGAAGGACAAATTTCATCTGATACCACATCTGGTCCTTTTCCCTATAAGTTAAAGGAAACTGTGTCATGCAAGCCTCCTCAGGATAATCCTTCTAACAGATATGGGCCACCAGTACCTTTTGAGGACCCTGAGAACAATCCAGCTGCTTGGACTGCAAGGATGAAGGAACTTGCTGCACTGGATCAGATAAAAAAGGCTAAAGAGCAAGGAAGAGATTCCTCTAATATCTCCACAATATCTCAACAGAAAAAGAAAGAGCTAGAAAGATATGCATCAAACAAATTTTTTGATTCTGACAGGTACATGGAACTACATCCTGAAGTTGTAGTTCCCAGGCCTAAACAACAAACCACTTTAGGTGCAGCAGATGATACAAGATCAAAGAAAGAAGCCCTCAATCCCAACAAAGAAATCAAACTTGTTAAGGGCAAGGAAAGGAAATGACAATGTAAGGTGACAATCTCTGTGATTTCTGAATATTATCTGGGATGTCATATATATCTGTGGTTCTACAATGTCTAGCTTGTTACTTTTCTGTTATGCTGCTTGTATGTTATTTAATTTTTCCAAACTTTGTAAATAGTAATCCTAACCCAAATAGGGGGAGATTGTTGGAACACCCTATTACTAATTTGGGTCAGGATCACTATGTCTCTAGGAAACCAATGTTTGGCCTCCTGCATAGCTCAAAAGGTCAATTAGAATTGAGTCTAAGGGTTAGAAGTGTAGGTTTGGTAGCTGCCCTCAAGACCAGGATTTTCTGTTTGGAGACTAAGTCATATCGTCGAGCTCAGCACGACGATTCGTCGAACTCCGATCGACGATCGTCTAGCTCAACTTCGACAGATCGTCGAACTCCATTCGACGATCGCTGAGCTCAACTTCATCATATCGTCGAACTCCATTCGACGATCGGTGAGCTCAGTTCGACGATCTTGACTCAGCTTTGGATCTCTATCTCCGAGCTCAGTTCGACGATATTTGAGCTCAGATCGACGATGTTCTGCTGCTGTATAAATCCATATCGCTGAGCTCAGTTCAACGATAGCAGAGCTCAGTTCGACATTTTCAGATAACTTTAAGGATGTTTCTAGATTCAAATTCAAATCAGTTAAGGAGTTATTCTGCAATTAATTCCGAAGATTTCCTAGCCGTTTTCATTTATTTCTGGACCAGGTTTCAAGGGATTTTCAAGGAATATTTCTATGGACTTTCCTCTAGAAGACTTTGCAATTAAGGATGCAATTAATGCAGGCCAACGACTATTCTTAACAGAGGATGTTTTTCCATTCAGTATCAGAGAATAAAAGTCAAGAATTCTTTTTGAATCACATATAGATTACAGAGATATACACAGACACACACAGACAGACATCACTGATCTTCAGAACAAGAACAAAATATTCTGTCTCAAAGAATTCTCAAGAACACACATCCAAGGAGATCAAATTTTTCCAAAAATCTTCAGATCTCTCTAGTTTTCAAGTGTTCAAGGCCAACATCTTTCAAGACTCCAGACATTCAACATTTCAGCTGTTGCTGAAATCATCTTTTGCTGGAGCTCAACTTGTGAAGGCCTATCACCCTACAATAAAGCTTCTTTTCCTGAAGATCTCAAGGACTCAGGGGGAGCTTTGACACAATCAATCCACATAGTCTTCTCAGCTGATCTGAGAAAGAGAAGACTTCCATCACTCTCTCACCCCCATCTCTGTAAAGGGTTTCTCAAACTCCCTTCAAAAGTTTGAATTTGGTTTTTGAGCACCTTATCAAAGCTCATTGGTGGCAAGACACCTGATCAAAAAATCTGATTTGGTTTTTGAGTACCTTATCAAAAGCTCATTGGTGCCCAGGATACCTGATCAACTCATCCTGCAGTGGATTCCTACCTAGGGTGGTTGAAGAGTGGATGTACCCAAGTTTAGGGGAACCACTATATTTCCTTATGTCATCTGGTTTTGCTTGTCTCTATTTTTGTTTCTGGCTGTGATTATTCTGTGATTAGCTTTTGATTAGTTTAGTTCTGTGATTAGATTTATTACTGCTTCCCTGCTCACTCATATTACAATAATTGTTGTAAAAAGTTTTCAAGCACCATATACTCTATTCACCCCCCTCTAGAGTATATATCAGATCTAGCTGCACTTTCATTACTACTCTCGGGGCCGATGACGCACAGTTTCTTGACCTTGGTCAACACGGCCCGGTCCTTGGAGAAGGACATGAAGAATGTCCAAGCGAAGAAGAACGTTGGTGACAAGAAATCTGAGTTCAAAGTGCCGACTACTTCAAAGTCCGGCTATTGAAGGTTCTTCAAGAAGCATAGGACTTCGGGTCCAGCTCCTTCTGGTGCTTCTAGGGCGATGACGGGTCAGACCCCGGGTGCATATTTTACTTGCGGAAAGTCGGGGCACTTTGCCCGTGATTGTTGGAGCGGACGTCCCAAGTCCGAAAGAAAGCCGGGAGCGACTTATGAAGAGAAGGGGAAGGCGGTGGAGTTGACCGCATCCCATTATGCTCCGGCCCAACCGAGGGTGTATAATCTTGGCCAACAGGAGGCCATTAAATAGGCGGATGTGGTGACAGGTACGGTTTAATTTATAGCAAGTCAATTTCTTTAAATACTTGTTATGCACATGTTACCTTACCACTGCTTGTTTAGGATTTGTTTTGATTTGTGAAAATCCGGCAAAAGCACTCTTCGATACGGGAGCTTCATACTCTTTCTTGTCCGAAGGATTTATATCACGCATCGGAGTCCCTTCTTCGATGACGAAGGATAAGTTGGATGTGTTGTTGCCCAATGGGTGTTCGATGCGCGCGGATAGGATCTGCGTTGTTAAGATTCGTATTGGAAATCAGGAGTTCGATCTGCAAGCGTCGTTACTTCCGTTGGTGGAGTTCGACGTTATATTTGGCATGGACTGGCTCTCGGAGCAGCATGCCTATATTGATTGCGGTCGCAAGGAAGTCAAGCTGGGAGCAAGTCGTGAGATGACTTTTACGGGCTTAAAGGGGTCGAACAAGACGTTGATGTCTGCTCTTCAGGTGGTGAAGGCGGTTCGTGCCGGTGCAGAGCTGTTCTTTACACTAGTGGAGGTTGCAAAGCCGAAGCCCGTGTTGGATAATATTTCAGTGGTATCGGAGTAACCTGATGTGCTCCCAAGAGATCTTCCTGAAGCCCCGCCTCAGCGGGTGATAGACTTCACGATTGAGCTAGTGCCAAGGGCAAAGCCTGTGTCACGATCTCCATATCGGCTAGCGCCTAAGGAAATGGTGGAGCTAAAGGTTCAACTGCAGGAGTTGTTGGAGCAAGGGTATGTGCGCCCAAGTTCTTCTCCTTGGAGCGCGCCGGTCCTCTTTATTAAGAAGAAGGACGAAATCTTGAGGCTATGTATGGATTACCGGGAGCTCAACAAGTTGACAGAGAAGAATAAGTATCCGATCCCCCGGATCGATGATCTTTTTGATCAGTTGGTCGGGTCGACGGTGCACTCGAAGTTGGATCTCAAGTCTGGGTACTATCAGCTGCGAATAAGGGAGAGTGATATCCCGAAGACAGCGTTTAGTACGAGATACGAGCATTATGAGTTTTCGGTCATGCCGTTTGGGCTGACTAATGCGCTGTTAGTGTTCATGAATTTGATGAACATGACCTTCAGAGAGTACTTAGACCATTTTGTGATCGTCTTCATCGACGATATTTTGGTGTACTCGCAAAGTGAGGAAGATCACTTCAAGAATCTTCATTTGGTTTTGGAGACGCTAAGGAGGAATTAGTTGTATGCCAAGTTCTCGAAGTGCGAGTTTTGGTTATCCTCAATGGCATTCCTCGGGCATATAGTGAGTGGAGAGGGTATTATTGTGGATCCGGTGAAGATTGTTTCCATACGGGAGTGGCCTGAGCTTACTATGGTAGCGGAAGTCCGGAGCTTTCTGGGGCTTGCCGGCTATTATAGGAGCTTCGTAGAGAACCTCTCGCGGATAGCGTTACCTCTCACTAATTTGACGAGGAAGGAGCATAAGTTCGTTTGGACGCCGGAGTGCGCGCGAGCTTTTGAGGAGTTAAAATGTTGGTTGAGCACGGCTCCTGTGCTGAGTTCGTCGATTGGGACCGAAGGATATGAGATTTATAGCGATGCTTCGGGCAGCGGTTTGGGTTGCGTACTGCTGCAACACGGAAGTGTGATAGCTTATGGCTCGAGACAGCTAAAGGTGCACGAGAGGAACTATCTGGTCCATGACTTGGAGTTAGCGACCGTGATTTTTTCCTTGAAGCTGTGGAGGCATTATTTGTACGGTGTGAAGATTGATATCGACACCGATCATAAGAGCCTGAAGTATCTGATTGATCAGAAAGATCTGAATATGCGGCAGCGTAGATGGATGGAGTTCTTGGGATACTATACATTCAAGATCCACTACGTGACTGGTAAGGGAAATGCGGTTGCGGACACGTTGAGTCGCCGAGCCCCAGCTCAAGCCAATTGGCTATCGGTGCATGATGAGCGGTTAGTGCGGGAGTTGTAGGCGTTGGAGATTGTTTGTGTGGATAAACAATCAAGTGCTGAAGCAGTACTGAATTGGACTGAATTCCAATATGACCTAGCTGATCGGATTCGGCAGGCTTTGGACATGGATGTCCATATGAAGCAGTTCATGGTAGAGCCTCTGGATGGGTTAAATTCCCAATTCGTTGTGGAGGACGGATTGCTTTGGAAAGACGGTCGTCTGTGCGTCCCAAGTGTGGGCAATTTGCGGGTGGAATTTTTGTACGAGGCACACCATACTAAGTACTCGATTCACCCGGGGAGCACGAAGATGTACCACGATGTAAAGAAACTGTTTTGGTGGCCAGGTTTGAAAAAGGATGTGGTGCTCTACGTAGTGAAGTGCCAAACTTGCACCTTGGTAAAGGCGGAGTGCCAAAAGCCGAGAGGATTTCCTAAGTCTTTGCCTATTCTGGAGTGGAAATTCGACAACATCTCTATGGACTTTGTGCACGGTTTGTCAAGGTCGCAAAAAGGGAACGACGCCATTTGGGTGGTTGTGGATCGGTTAACGAAGGTGTCACATTTCATCCCGCATAGGAAGGATGATCCGGTGGAGAAGTTAGCAAAACTGTATGTGGATAATATTGTACGGCTTCACCGTGTGCCCCGCAACATCGTGAGTGACCGAGATGGGTGGTTCACGTCCAATAATTGGAGGCTTGTGCAGCAAATGTTGGGAACAAAGATAAAATTCAGCACAGCCTTCCATCCGCAAACAGATGGCAGACCGAGAGGGTCAATAGAACTATGGAAGACATGCTTCACATGTGTGTCTTGGATTTTGGAAAACAATGGGAAGACCATCTTTATTTGGTGGAGTTCGCGTACAACAATAGCTACCAAGCAAGTATTCAAATGGCTCCCTTCGAGGCCCTATATGGTAGAAAATGTCGCACGCCGTTGTCTTGGCTAGAAATGGGTGATTCAAAGTTGTATAAGCGATTAGAAGTGGAGGATGCTACTTCATTGTTGCGTACCATTCGGGAGAGGTTGCTTATCGCTCAGGACCGGCAAGCGAAGTACTATAATTCCAAGCACAAGAACGTGGAGTTCGCTGTGGGCGATTGGGTGTACTTAAAGATCAAGCCGTTCAAGGGTGTCTCGCGGGTACGGCGATTGAAAAATCTAAGCCCGAGGTACCTTGGGCCGTTTGAGGTTTTGGAGCGAGTTGGTGAAGCAGCATATCGGTTGAAGCTTTCAGTGGAGCTTGGTGGATTACATGATGTATTCCATATTTCGGTGCTACGGAAGGCAGTGCAAGAGCCTTCGCAAGTGATTGCAGTTGATCAAGTGCCGGTGGATAGTGGGCTGACGACAAAAGTCAAGCCCGTGCGGATTGAGGACTCGGAGGTCAAGCGGCTATGCAATAAAGAGATCAAGATGGTCAAGGTCTGATGGGACAATTATGGTCTAGAGGAGCTATCTTGGGAACGAGAGCAGAATATGCTTGACGAGTATCCAGAGTTGTTCCGCTCAGGTACAATTTAATTTTGTACATGTCTTTCCTTTATATAATTTCGTGGACGAAATTCGTTTAAGAGGGGGAGAGTTGTAGTGCCCCGAAACTCAAAAGAGCGACGGGGGACGTTTTGGGCCAGATTTGGAATCTGGCAGAAGGCACATGGCCTGGTGTTGGGTACATTGGTTTAAATGTACCTGATTTGAAGAAGCCTCACCCAACTCAATGATATACATCAAAATGTATTTGATGTGTTTTGAGTTTACTTGTGCAGGTTAAGTATTTGTAGGAAAGATGAAAAAGTTTTCTAAGTCCATGTGTCGACACCCAGAGGGAAAGTGTCGACACTTAAGAAGACTTGTATCGACACCCATGCAAGCAGTGTCGACACTTGGAGTATTTGTGTCGACACCAGGGATGCAGAGTCGACACCAGACAGAAAGTGTCGACACAAGGAGCTGTGTCGACACTCAATGAAGAAAAGCCCAGTGAAGATGTGTCGACACTTAGCAGTTGTGTCGACACCCAGTGAAACTGTGTCTACATCAGAAAGTGTCGACACTTGGAGGCTGTGTCGACACTCAGCAAAAGTCAGCAGAGTCTAAATATAAGTGTCGACACCCAGAGCAATGTGTCGACACTCAGCAGAAGAGTCAACACTTGAAGAAAGTGTCGACACAAGAAAGAATGTGTCGACTCTCAGCTGAAGACTCAACACTTGAAGAAAGTGTCGACACAAGGAGCTATGTCGACACTTAGCAAAGTTCAATAATATTCTAAGTACAAGTGTCGACATAAAGGAGATGTGTCGACACTCAGCAAAAGTCTCAACAGAAGAAGAATGTGTCGACACTAGGAGCTGTGTCGACACTCAGCAAGTATCAACACTGAAGACATGTGTCGACACCAAGAAGAAGTGTCGACACTTAAACAAGTTCAACACATGAAGATGTGTCAACACAAAGGTGTTGTGTCGACACTTACAAGAATTCAGCAATATACTGAAGTACAAGTACTTGTGTCGACACACATTATCAGTGTCGACACATGAAGAAGAAGCAGTGTCGAGATATAAAATCTACAACACAAGGAGTTGTGTCGACATCTTGTAGGCTAGTGTCGACACTTAGACAACTTGTGTCGACACTTGGTCTATAAGTGTCGACACTTAAAGACAGACAGTCTCGACACTTTCAGACAGTTACAGAATTTTCAAGAACTGACTGGATGACTTGACAGCTGCCATTCCAGCCGGTCTACTTCACCTGTCAGAGTTGTCAGAAATCAGTTATGAACCGGACCAGCCGGTCACCATGAAGAAGGCGTATAAATAGGCTTATACTGTCTACAGAAAGAGATAGAAAGAAGAGGATTGAACACAAGTTCAAGTGATCATTAACAAGAAGAAGATCTAGCTATTCCTTGAAGAATCTAGTGAAGATCTAAGAAGTTGGAGAGAGAGAGAGCTCCATCCAAGAAGTCAGCCGTTGGAACCAGGCTGAGAAGAAGGGTTCAGATTTATTCTGAATCTTAAGTAGTAGAGATCAAGGATCAACTGCAGAAGAGATCAATCTTATTGTGTTCTACTTTCAAGAAGCTTTGAAGAAAGCCAAGTCAGGTTGATTTCAGCTGAGTTCTTCCAAGAACTCATCAAGAAACTCACAACTCTTCTCTCTTTTCACTGAGTTGTAGAGATTACATTTTTGTATTCATATTTTCTTATAGGATCCTTAGGGATCTGAGTTTGTAAGCCTGTAATTATAAAGGCTGAGTGTAAGGCTTGAGTTCCTGAGTATAGGAGAGTTGTATCTCTGAGTGTAGGCTTGTTGTGGCTGAGTGTAGGCCTTGGGGGCTGAGTGTAGGCCTTGGTGGCTGAGTGTAGGCTTTGTTAAAAAGCTGAGTTGTAGGGCCTTGGGCCTGAGCTGTAGGAACCTGTTTTGGGGTTCTGAGATAGTGGAGGAGTTTGGCTGAATCTAGTACACTGCTAGATAGGCGAAGGGGGAAAGTGGATGTACCCAAACCTTGGGGAACCACTATAAAACTGTGTGTCTACTGGTTGCTTGTGAAATACTGTGATTGCTGCTTGTGTGTTGTGATAAAGTAACTACAACTCTGTGATATTATCTGAATTCTGCATAAAAAGTTAAAAAGATTTAAGTCACCTATTCACCCCCCTCTAGGTGATTAGGTACAATATCTTTCAAGTGGTATCAGAGGGAGGTTACTCAAAAAGGACATAACTGTCTGAGTAGATCCCGTTGGCAGATTCAGTCTAAGTAATTTACAGAATCAAGAAAATCAAGAACCATGAGTTCCACTGAGAATCATAAGGAATTGGGATCCATGAAGTTACCCATTTGCAGAATGGAAATCTTTGGCATTTAGAAGGAAAGGGTGAGACTGTTTATGGAAGCCTCAGACCCTAGGATTTATATCACAGTGAAAGAAGGGCCATATGTGCCCATGAAGGTTTCAGTCTTAGATGCAAATTAGAGAACACCTAAGGATTTCTCTGAAATGACAAAGGATGAGATTGTTCTAGCCACAATGGACAAAAGGGCTCAGAATATTATAGTGAGTGCTATAGATGATGCTACTTTTCAGAATTTGATACACTGCAAGACATTCAAGGAAATGTGGGATACTCTTATTGTGTATATAGAGGGTTCTGAAGAAGTGAGGCAAGATAGAAAATCTTTGCTCAACCAAGAATATGAAAGTTTTAGACAAGGTAAAGCTGATAGCATAACTGAATGCTATAAGAAGTTCTATAGGATTGTGAATGAGCTAATGTCCTATGGCAGAGAGTTCAGTAATTATGAGCTCAATGATAAGTTTCTAAGGTCCCTAATAAAATATTGGGACACCAAGATCTGTGCCATTAGGGAAATGGCAAAGTTGGCAGAAATTCCTCCACCAACACTATTTGGAAAACTGCTATCCTATGAGATGCAGTTGTTGGTGAGGAAAGAAGAGGAGAAATCAACAAGAAGTGAACATAAAGAAAGGACAGTAGCCTTCAAAACAGAAGCCCCCAGAAAGTACAGAAGTAAGTCACCAACTACACCACCAAAAGTACCTGAAACTGATTCAGATGAGTCAGCAAGTAGAAAGTCTGAAAGCAGTGAAAGTGATGAGGACTTTTCACCTTCACAAGACATTTTCAGAGGTTCTTAAAGAAGAAACAATGGAGGACAAGACCATCTACTTCATAGGGCAAAGAAGACTATTATCAGAATAAAAAGTCTTCAAAGAAAGACAGGAAAAAGACCAAGTCTAGCAAAGCAACTCTTTCAAAAAGTGTATGCTATTGCTGTAATAGACAAGGACATGTTGTTGCAGACTGTCCAGAGAAAAGGAAGGAGTCCAATGACAAGAAAAAGACTCAATACAAGGGCAAGAAGGAAAAGTCTTTTGTTGCCAAAAAGGATAAGAGCCTGTCAGACATTTCTTCATCAGAAACTGAGTCAGATGCAGAGGCATATATAAGACTGTTTGCTGAGGAAGAAGAAGAAGAGTTCATCCAGATCATGAACTCTATATATGAACAAGAGGACAGTCAGTGCCAAGGACTAATGGCATTGACAGAAAGTGACAAAATCCTGGAATAGCCAGGACCTAGTAAGGTACAACATTGTTCTTTAAGTTCAATTTCTTGTGCAAGTTCAGAAACAGATTCATCATCATCAAATGATGAGAGTGCATCTGAGTCTGAAGAGGATATTCATCCATTGATAGATGAATATAAAGTTCTGTTGCAAGCATTTAAGAAATGCAAATCCTTGGCCAAGAGTCAAGCTAAGGAGATTGCAAGTCTGAAAATGGCTGCATCTGATTATGAGAAGTTGTTTGATCAAAAGCTAAATAAGATAGCCAGACTGAAGCACATAACTGTGATTCAGATGGGGACTATATCATATAAGAATGATCAAATCAAGAGTCTGGAGATTAATCTTCAGAAGGAGAAAGACTTAGTTGCTAGGTTTTCTAAACCTAAGTCAGTTCTACCCTTAATTGATGAATTTGTTCATCACAAAGGTAGAGCTGGACTGGGATTTACTAAACCAGCTAGGAATGTCAAGTCCAAGTCCAAGGGCAAATCCCCAACTCTCAACAAGCCAGCTGTAAATAAAACAGCTAAGAATATACCTAAGCAAAGGTAGAATAAGTTTGAGTGTTGGTGCTGTGACAAGGTAGGCAACTTTGCAATGGACTGTTGGCACAATGCTAGTGCCAAAGTGAGTGCCAAACTGCCTGTTGGAAAACCTGCAGGTAGCTTTGTTAGGAAGCAAACTAACCAGTACCAAGGACCCAAGAATTCTTTGGGTTCTAAGGTTCACTAATCTGTTTTGCAGTTAAGTCCAAGTGGCCATGCCCCAATATGGTACTTGGACAGTGGATATTCCAGACATATGACTGGAACAAGGGGTTTACTAAAGGACTACACACCCATCAAGGATGGTCCAAAAGTCACCTTTGGTGGTTCTGAAAAAGGGATCATCAAGGGTTTTGGTAACATATCTAACTCCTATATTACAATTACTCAAGTGGCCTATGTTAAAGGTTTGAAACATAACCTTATTAGTATAAGTCAATTGAGTGATGTAGGATATGACATCTCATTTGTCAAAAATGGTTGTCATATCAGGAGGTCAAATGATCAAGAGATCATTTTGACTGGTTATAGAAAAAGAAATGTCTACTGCTTAGACATTATGGTTGAGAACAATGGTTCTCCAGTGTGTCTAGTAGCTGATGAGACAGTCTCTCATTGTGTCAAATGGCACAAGAGGCTAGCCCATCTAAACTACAAGATAATTGGCAAACTCTTTAGCAAAGAGTTAGTGAGGAATGGTGCTCAAGTTAAGTGTATTAAAGATGGTATTTGCTCAGCTTGTCAAAAGGGAAAGCAGACTAGATCCACCTTTAGAAGCATTGAAAACAAAGATGCTGTGAGGTGTTTATACCTCTTGAATATGGATCTCTTTGGTCCAATGCCAGTTCACAGCCTAGGTAGGAAGGTCCATACCTTTGTAGTTGTAGATGACTACTCAAGGTTTTCCTGGGTGTTCTTCCTTAGACAGAAATCTGAAACACATAGTGTCTTCTATAGCTTTGTCAAACAAATTCAGAATGAACTAGACAGTACAGTGGTCAAAATAAGAAGTGACTATGGTACTGAATTCCAGTCTGATAGTATGGCAAAACTATGTGAAGAATTTGGGATATTTCAAGAGTTTTCTTCACCAAGAACACCTCCGTAAAATGGCATTTCTGAGAGGAAGAATAGAACCTTGATTGAGGCTGGTAGGACCCTATTAAGTGATACATCACTACCAGAATATTTCTGGGCTGTGGCAGTTAATACTGCATGCCATGTTATTAATAGGGCTACCATTACTAAGAGCCTCAACAAGACCCCCTATGAGGTTGTGAAAGGTAGAAAACCAAACCTGTCCTACTTCAGGATCTTTGGTTGTAAGTGCTTTATACTTAACAATGGAATGTCTTACTTGACTAAGTTTGCTGCCAAGTCCCAAGAGGGAATTTTTGTTGGGTACAACAACAGTAAGGCTTATAGAGTCTACAACTTGTCTATACAAGTTGTAGAAGAGTCTGTACATGTAGTATTTGATGAAACTAGACTTATTAACAATGAGTTGTCTAGTAGTATTTGCAGCCCCACAGGTATAACAAAGAAGATGGACAAGCTCACTATAGAAGAAGAACCTACTGCAAGACAGCAAGTCGAAGATAGTGGCTGCTGTCCTGGGGGAGTACTACATGTACCTAATGTAAAAGAAGTACAAGGAGTACAGCAAGATGAAGAAGTTGAAGAAGTTCAACCTGAAGCCAGGATGCCTCCAGCCAATAGGCATCTAAGAGATCATCCAGCAGAACAAATTAATGGTGATCCAAGACAAGGGGTACAAACAAGGAGCAAAAATCTGAATGCAGCACTCTACTCCAGTTTCCTATCCCAAGTTGAACCAAAGAAGTTTGAAGAAGCCATCCTAGACCCTCATTGGATTGAAGCAATGCAAGAAGAGCTGAATCAGTTCAAGTGGTGCAAGGTCTGGGAGCTTGTTTCTAAACCTAAAGACCACAACATAATTGGGACCAAGTGGATCTATAGGAACAAGATGGATGAACATGGAGTCATCATTAAGAACAAAGCAAGATTGGTTGCTAAAGGATATAGGCAGGAAGAAGGTATTGACTTTGATCAAACCTTTGCTCCAGTAGCCAGACTGGAAGCCATAAGGATGTTCCTGGCCTATGCAACCTTTCAAGGATTTAAAGTTTACCAAATGGATGTTAAGTCAGCCTTTCTAAATGGTAATCTAAAAGAGGAATTCTATGTGGAACAGCCATCAGGTTTTGTTGATTCAACTCAACCTAATCATGTCTATAGACTTAGGAAAGCATTATATGGGTTAAAGCAAGCCCCTAGGGCTTGGTATGAAACCCTGTCTAGTTTCCTCATTGAGAATAAGTTCATAAGGGGGAAAATATACAAGACTCTATTCCTTAGGGAATCCAGAGGCAAAGTAATACTAGTCCAAATATATGTAGATGACATAATATTTGGGTCTACTGAAAGTAGTCTTTGCAAAACGTTTGCAAAACTAATGCAAGGACAATTTGAGATGAGTAGTATAGGAGAACTTAAGTTCTTCTTGGGTCTCCAAGTAAGACAGACTGAGAATGGTTTATCCATATGCCAGTCTAAGTTCACCCTAGAACTCATAAGGAAGTATGGTATGGATTCATCCAGTACCATGAAGACTCCTATGGGGTCAAGTATGTCTCTTAGCAAGGATGATACAGGGAAACCTGTAGATGAGTCTTTGTATAGAGGGATAGTTGGCTCCCTATTATATTTGACTGCAAGTAGACCAGATATCATGTATGCTACATGTGTCTGTGCAAGGTATCAAGCATGCCCTAAAGAGTCTCATTTGACAGCAGTCAAAAGAATATTGAGATATCTAAAGGGCACTCCTTATCTAGGCCTCTGGTACCCTAGGAATGAGGATTTTGAACTAACAGGTTATTCAGATGTAGACTTTGCAGGATGCAAAGAAGACAGAAAAAACACAACTGGAACCTGTCAATTCCTAGGTGGAAGACTGATTTCATGGAGTAGCAAAAAGCAAACAAGTGTGGCTATCTCCACTGCAGAGTCAGAATATGTGGCTGCAGGAAGTTGCTGTGCTCAACTTATATGGATACAACATCAGCTTGAGGACTATGGAATTCAGGTAAGTAGAACTCCACTCTTTTGTGATTCTACAAGTGCTATATCAATTGCAAATAATCCTGTTTCTCATAGTATAACCAAACATATTGAAATAAAATATCATTTTCTTAGGGAACATGTAGAGAAAGAAGATATTTTACTGGAATATGTTAGAACAGATAATCAACTAGCTGATATGTATACTAAGCCCCTAGAAGAAACTAAGTTCAATAGGTTTAAAATTGAACTAGGTATGATAAACTTAGAATAAGTTTATAGAAATGGCTAAGTAAAAAGGTGTCGACACACAGAGATATCTGTGTCGACACAGAAAATTGGTGTCGACACTTCAGTGAAAAGGTGTCGACACATCTAGGAAGTTGGTATCGACACTTCAGAATATTAGTGTCGACACATGACAAGTAGGTGTCGACACAACCAAGGTGGTGTCGACACTTAGTGTTTACTCAGAATTATCTAAGTAAAGACTCGACTATGTGTCGAGTTAAGTGGTGTCGACACATAACCAAGTGTCGACACATATTATCTGTCGACTGAACTTGTGTCGACACAATGTGTCGAGACATTATAAGTCTGTGTCGACACTTCTCAACAGTGTCGACACAATTTCAGTTAGCTGACCCGCCTTTTCATCTTCAAACCTAGAAAGGTATAAATAGGATTTTGCCTTAGTCTGTCGACACGCTTTCAAAAGTTTCGAGACCAAACTTGTGTGTCGACACCTCTCTTCTCTCAGTTCAAATTCTTCAAACCCTAATGGCGCCAAAGCTCGAGAAGAACGTCAATGAAGGCTACGAACTGGTGCGAGACGCATTTGAGGATGCAGACCCGGAGATCAAGACTATGATAACCCTAGTCACAAACTCAGGGTTAGAATATCTTGTTTCAGAGCCGACTAAAATCTGGAAGAAAGAAGTCTTGGAATTTCTCAATGGAGCAACCCTAGACGACACTGGATTCAAGATCAAGTCCAAGGTTCATGGTGAAAAGATTAAAGTCTCACCAAAAAGTTTGAGGAAAGTACTACAGTTACCAAGAACTAAGGAAGAAGATGAAGTTACTGCTTCTAAGACCAGAGATGCATTGGCATGGTGTGGTTTGGATTCAAAATTGAAAATTGGATCAGTGTATAATAGAAAGGGGATGAACAGCCAGGGGAAATTCCTTTCTGAAATTGTTGGCAGCAAATGTTGGGAACAAAGCTAAAATTCAGCACAGCCTTCCATCCGCAAATGGATGGGTAGACCGAGAGGGTCAATAGAACTATGGAAGACATGCTTCGCATGTGTGTCTTGGATTTTGGGAAGCAATGGGAAGACCATCTTTATTTGGTGGAGTTCACATAAAACAATAGCTACCAAGCGAGTATTCAAATGGCGCCCTTCGAGGCCCTATATGGTAGAAAATATCGCACGCTGTTGTCTTGGATAGAAACGGGTGAGTCAAAGTTGTATAAGCGATTAGAAGTGGAGGATGCTACTTCTTTGGTGAGAACCATTCGGGAGAGGTTGCTTATTGCTCAGGACTGGCAAGCGAAGTACTATAATGCCAAACACAGGAACGTGGAGTTCGCTGTGGGCGATTGGGTGTACTTAAAGATCAAGCCGTTCAAGGGTGTCTCGCGGGTGCGGCGATTGAAAAAGCTAAGCCCGAGGTACCTTGGGCCGTTTGAGGTTCTGGAGCGAGTTGGTGAAGTGGCCTATCGGTTGAAGCTTTCAGTGGAGCTTGGTGGATTACATGATGTATTCCATATTTCGGTGCTTCGGAAGGCGGTGCAAGAGCCTACGCAGGTGATCGCGGTTGATCAAGTGCCGGCGGATAGTGGGCTGACGACAAAAGTCAAGCCCGTGCGGATTGAGGACTCGGAGGTCAAACGACTACGCAATAAAGATATCAGGATGGTCAAGGTCCGATGGGACAATTGCGGTTGTGAGGAGCTCTCTTGGGAACGAGAGCAAACTATGGTTGACGAGTATCCGGAGTTGTTCCGCACAGGTACAAATTTTGGTTTTGTACATGTCTTTCCTTTATATAATTTTGTGGACGAAATTCTTTTAAGAGGGGGAGAGTTGTAACGCCCCGAAACTCTAAAGAGCGACAGAGGACGTTTTGGGCCAGTTTTTGGTTCTGGCAGGGGGTACACGGCCTGGGACATGGGCGTGTCTCAGGGCGTGTCGAGCCCGTGTCGACACTCAGCCCGCGAAGTCGACATTTTGCGCTCGACAAAGTGTCGAGACATGGCACACGGCCTGCAACACGGGGGTGTCACAGGGCGTGTCGACCCGTGTCGACACTCGTCCCGGGGTGTCGACACTTTCGGTCGACACTGTGTCGAGACAAGGCACACGGCCTCGGACACGGGCGTGTCCAAGGCCGTGTCCAAGGCCGTGTCGTGAGGTCGACGAACTTCACTCGACGAAGTGTCGAGATTGTGAACACGGCCTGGAGCCCAGGCTTGTTCGAGTGGACGCGGGTTAGGCCACGGGCATGTCCTAGAACCCGTGTAGTTCTCGGGTTGTTTTCGGGATAAATCGATGTTGGTACACGGCCGGACACACGGCCGTGTCAGTTGGAACATGGGTGTGTCATGTCGAACACGGGCGTGTTGGATGCCCGTATGTTGTTCCAGTCGCGTCAATTTTGACGGCGAATGAGGCACACGGCCCTGGACACGGGCGTGTGCCAGGCCGTGTTCGGTCCAGATTGGACATTTCAGTCCCGAATCAAAGTCGTTCGTTTCTTTAATTGGTGATCCAACTGCTATGGGTTACTCCTGATGGGATATACCCGGGATTGGGCCATAGAAACCCTCACTTTTACTTGAGTGGTTATCTTTCTAAAGCTTAGAGAGATAGGAGAGCCAAGGAAGGAAGAAGAAGCAAGATCCGACCATTGGCGGAGCTTCGAAGCTCCAAATCGTGAGCCGACTCCGGATCCACGGAGGCGAAGAGAGTGCGGTGCTTTTCATTCGCTTACTTTTCCATGACGCCAAGAAGAACGCTAGGGTAATAATTCTCTTCTTGAGCATGTGTAGCTCTCCTTCTTTTCATAGGAAGCCCGCTCTCGCAAGTTTGCGGTGAGTTAAAGGCGTTCCTTCGGGTAGATATGTAAAGTCCCCGTTGTGTAGAGTCCGTAAGCGAGAACGGACATAGGCATGATGTGTGAAGCCTACCCGGACATGTTGGTCTGGATCAGTGATGTTGCAAGACATAAATGCCGGAGAAGACTCCATGCGATTGTTTGTTTTTGGGTTTTCTACGTGGTAGATTGCAACATGGAGCCTTGGAGTTTAAGCCAAAGGTGCACCCGGAAAACTGGGCGGATGCGTGATCTTGCCAACTTGGAGGCCTGAGAGCCAACTTGAACATAAACGAGTTATTTGAATTGTGTGACGAAAATGGGAGTCAGGAGAAGTTTGACCTGCGCATATGGCTTAAATTGTCGTTGCGATGTGAGCACGGGTTAGATGGAACCGTACACATTTCTATGTCATTCGGTTAGATCCGTTGGTATAGATGAGGTTCTTCGGCGGTCTATGGCTTAAATTGTCGTGACCCATGCCGGGAAAACAAATTGCTCATAGGTTTGGCCGACAAAGTGGCGGTGGCCAGTCCGGAATGTCTATGGCTTTAATTGACGTGACATCGACCGGTTCACCGAGAATGTGCCCTGAGAGCACGGGGCGTGTGGCCGTGCGAGCCAACGTCTGTGATGAAATGAATATTGATATATTGCTCGCTTATTCTAATGAAATGCAGGGAAGGAGCATCGCCGCCCCGAGCTGGGGGCGGGATCATTATAATTTGGTCAGCATTGCTGACCGTTGCCTTGTTTTGCCACCATGCGGTGGTTTGTTGCTTGCAGGTGCTGCTGGATCAAGCGGTCAATAGCGGGCTAAATCCCAATTTGCGAAGGCGACCCTCGAAGGACTAATTGGATTGTTTACTGCTTTTATTCATGTATGACCGGCCTGCGTGCCGTGGTTTGTAAAACATGTAATATGAAGTGAAAAATTTTGTAAGGCCTTAAGGCCTGTACTTGTGTATGTACAACATTCCTATTTGGTATTAGTGGACATTCATGCTTTAGTGCTGGGTTCTTTATTGCAACTTATATAATCTGCTTCCGCTAGAATGCTCTGTGTAGGACGTTATGATTGGTTGGATGGTTTCCATGAGTTACCACCCGGTCTGTCTGTGGTATATGGCGTCGAGCCCCGGCCGGACCTACTGCTATATGCTATGTGACGGATAGGGGGTGTTACAATCTTCTTCCTCCAGCCAAGGGCTGCGATCAGCCCGACCTGGAGCTTATTCCAAGACCATTTCGCGGCCACCCGACCACCTCCCTGGCCGGCCACCACCACCGCCACCTTCATTGACCTTGGTCAATTTGGTCTTTGAGGTTGCCCTTAGTGGGTCCTTGGTGACCCATTGATGAGTCCATTTTATATACCTATTTTTGGAGTCATCTGGGCTAGTTTTCCTTCGTATTCACTTCACTTTTTGTTCAATATCATTCATATTTCATCTTGTCTATATTTCTATAGGAAGTGCACACTTTGTCCCGTGGTTGTGTATTTTTCTACTTTTATTGTTCGTACTCCTTTTTGTGCTCGTTTGTAATGTCTGCACATATCTGTGCTAGGTTTCGGGGTCGTGTGCGTGTTCCGGGGACATTTGGAAGCAGGAATACTGCGCACGATCATCGGATATAGTGCGCACGACCATTGGTCGTGCGATGATGATCGTGCGCAATGCACCCTCATTTCTAGAATCTGCCTAGGGTAATCGCATGACCACTGGACACAGTGCGCACGACCACCGGTCGTGCTCCACTGATCGTGTGCATTGATTCCTCTTTTCTTGTAGTCTTGTCTTGGGTAATAGCACTACCATTGGACATAGTGCGCACGACCACCGGTGGTGCGCCACTGCTCGTGCGCGTTATCCAAGTTCTTCTTCCTATTCTGCCATGCCAGTGTGCACGATCACTGGACACAGTGCGCACGACCATTGGTCGTGCGCCCGTGATCATGCGCATTGTTCAGTTCTGCTATCTATAAATATGTAGGTGCCGCCCTAATTACGAAAGAGCTCATTTTCCTCCGCCGTTTTCATCTTCAAGGAGGGATTCCACCGTCCTCCTTCATATTCCAGCATAGGGAGGTGCTCCGGGCAAGCTTTCACCGCCAAATCTAAGCCGAAGCTTCTTCTCGGCCTCTGCCTTCATCCTTGAGCTTCAAGAAGAGCTAGACCTAGATATCTCCACCAAGCTAGGAGAAGTTGTGTCATCCTCCACTGGAGCGTGACACGAAGAAGACGGGCCATTGGAAGGTGGTGATAGCCCTTCTCTACCCCGAACGCAGTTAAGGACCGAGCTTGGACGCAGATTGACAACCCGACGATTCCAACCGTGAATCCTCAGCAAGACTTCAGATCCGGTCGATTTCGCACGCTCTTTTCTTGTTTGGTTGTTGAATGTGTAGTTGAACTCTTTGTATTTGATGAAGTTATGCTTAGTGTAATATACGTTTATGTGTAATCATGTCTATGTGATTGGATGTTTTCTTTATTTACTTGAGGTGCGCCATATTCAATCCACCTCCATCCACCCTTGCCGCACTAGAAATTGCTAGTGGTGTGTGTAGCGAAGAGGTGCTTTCGACCCTCATTCCGCCGTTCTAACCACCTCATCCGCAAGCCTACTCATCCATCCGCCTAGCGATTTGGTGCATAGCGGCCCGACTAGTCTTCCATCCCGCCTTACGAAGCATCGCATAGCGGCGTTGCATTGGAGTAGTTGTTAGCCTTTTATTTCTTTTTCCACAAATACCAAAACCCACCTTAGTTAACCCCGACCTAAGGACTTCAATCTCAAGTCCTCCTCGAAATTAACTCCACCTTACTGTGTTACTTGACAGATCGATACTTGGGAAAACTGGTCCATTTTATATATTCTTGTGCGACCGGTTCACTGCCGTGATCTTTAACATCAAGGTTTTGGCGCCGTTGATGGGGAACACAGTCGTGTGAGCTTTTGGAGAGGGAGACGTGAGATTGCTTTCATTTTCCTTTATAAATCGTTTTTGTTTTGTTCTATTTCTGTTTTGCCTACCTTTTTCTTATTTGTTTAGGCAATTGTAGTAATATATTGTTGGATTTAGTAATTTGCACAAATTATTTTGAATCTGCTATTTCGGCACCATGTGGGGATATTTGTATGCCCAATGTCGTTGGTGTGGAAAGCCTTCCCACACTAGTCATGAATGCCCTACGAGAGATATTGAGAATAAGCCTCAGCGCACAATGCATGAGATGTTGTATTCGTACAACCCTTCAAACACTGTACCCCGAGCTTATGGTCAATCGTCCTCGCCACTTAGTGTAATATACGATTATGTGTAATCATGTCTTTGTGATTGAATGTTTTCGTTATTTACTTGAGGTGCGTCATATTGCATCCACCACCATCCACCCTTAATGCACTAGCATTTTCTAGTGGCGTGCGTAGCACCTCCGTGTTATGGAAGAGGATGATGAGCCGGACATCCGGATCATCACGACTCCTACCCTCGGTGGCACACCTTCATCATCTGGTTATGTATCCATGTCACCTTCATTTGTTGAAGAGAATGATGTGGACACAACCACCAGATGTGTGGCTGATCTATGCTTCGACGGGGCTGAGCCCATCTCTCCTGTGAATACATCTCCAAGCATGGAGCCGATTCTTTGTGAGGAACCTGCTCTTGACTTTTATCCAAGCAAATTTCTTCCACCTTTTGTGCATTCTACTTCAGTCCTCTATGACGACATGTTCGACGATGCAACACAAGTTGAGGCTTATGATACATGGATTGTATCCACTCCCATAGAGGAGGAAAACCTTCCTGGTGTCGAGGATTCTCCCTCGATACCAAAGGAGGAAGTCCAAGTCTTGGCCGAGGCCTCTATGGATCCGGTCGAGCCTTGTAGCATTATCGACATTGCTGATAATATTTTTCTACCTCAGCCTTTGGGGAGTGAAACCGGGATCACTCCCCCAATTATTTCTTTATGTTCATCGTCTCTTTTATTTCTTGACCCTCCTTCCTTATCTGAGCCTCTACAGGTTGAATCTCCACGGGTAAGTTGGGTTGATGTTGAGCCTTGTGCTCAGGCTATCGACGAGTGCATCCTCTTGTATGTGGAGGTTCCTACCTCCTTCATAGTGGAAGCCCCTGCCGCCACCTTTGCCCCCAACGATCTTGTGGTGGACGAAACCTTGCTGGGCAAGGATTCATTTCGTGGTGAGAAGAGTGAGGACCAGCGCTCCTTCTCTTCTTACTTCCTATTTCCTCTGTTTGCGAGGAGTAGGTATGATTATTTAGGCAGAGGGGTAACAGTTTTATCACCGTATCGGTACCCGTTACTGCAATGGATAATGGAATAGTTGACTGTGCATTTTTCTTTTCATAGACCCATTAGCTAGAACTACATAGAATTTAATAAGTCGTGTTGGGATGACAATAACCCCAATACTTATCTTTCATTTTCGGTGCTTTTATTTTCATGTCTATTTTAGTTTTAGTATTTCTTTTGTATATTTTTCTTTTGTATTTGGGGAGCTCACCCCTGCAGGTATTCATGGCACATCGCATTGGAGGGGTTGTGATTCTTCGTATGGAGGGCCTGCTTCGGTTTTTCACGCGTCTTCTGGTATGCTCACTGGCTGAGCATGGGTAACTTCTTCCCCTGTCTCTATTTGATTTAAATTCCTATATCATATGTTGTGTAGCTTAGTTTATATCTGGGGGAGAGAATTGTTACCTATTGTACGCGCACATTTCATGTGTATACTAGAAGCTTTTATAGTTTTATTTTGATTAGTTCATTGCATCACACACCACTGTACCCACATGAGCGCGTGCTTATCTTTTTGCGTGCTTCGAGTTAAACTCGTTTCTTTTGTATGATTTGGGAAAATTATGGTGCTGACATAGGATTGTGAGACGGAGTAAAATGTTGACCCTGCTGTGCTCCTAGTCGAGTGCTCTCGTCTCGTGTAGAAATTAGAGTAGATTTAATTTTTCTGTATGCTTTTAGTTTTATATTTTCTAATTGCGTAAATACTTTTTATTCTACTCAAAAATTGGTGAATCCGGTGTGAATCCGACGGTAGCTTAGGGATGTGTGTAGACGGCCGTTAGGTTCGTATTGCTCGAGTCAGGAGGATGGATAGTCTTTCTTGTTGGCTAAGAACTTGCCCCAAGCTATTCTTGAAGCATGGGTATAGGTTAGTTCACTCGCATGAGCGTGATGTAGGCTATCATTTTGACAAGTTGAGCTTTCTACCATTCCTAACGTCATATCCTAACTAGGCCCATTATGCCTACCCCTCCTTTTGATTCAGCTCCACCATGATTTCACCAAAGCCTCAGAGCCAATCCTAGTCACACACCCAAGTTTAGCTTTAGAGTTTTATATTTTCATTTTGGGATGTGATGTTGTGTTATTATTTGTGAAAATGTGCAAGTGCTCCCAAGTTTATATCTGTTGAATTGTGAAAATAAAATGAAGAAAAAGAACAATATTTATAAAGACAAAAAAGAGTGAAAAGAAAAAGTTTAAATTAAAAATCTGTTTGGAAATGTGATTATATTTGGAGTAGGCGGTGCACACACCCATATTTGAAAAATTAAGTCTGGGGGTATGGTGTACCCGCATGTATTTTGCTTAGCAGAGGGATTCTTTTTATGATAGCTCATTTGGGTTAGGTGTTTATCCTTCTTGTTTATCTTTGTTTTTCTCACTGAAAACCAAGCCCCATCTCTTCACCTATAGTCCTACTGATTCGTGTGTGAACCAAACTAGTGTCGTGGAGAGAATGCGAAAGGGAAAGCATATGGTCACCGACATTGGTGGATTCCTTTGGAGGTTATCCCGAGCCCCGATCTTTGATAATGTACGCCTAGCGATTAGTCTACTTTCTCCCTACGTGTGACCGGCTGATTCACCGTGATTCCATTTTTTTGAGTAGTAATAAAATTTTGATACACATTGTGAAAAGTATAAACTATTTTCTATACTTAGAAATTTCTTGTAACGTCCCGAATCGCTCTAGGCCCCTAGTGTGTGTGTTTTGAGTCAGGAGGGTTGACTTGAGTCCTGAGAGTGCAGGGAATTGGACTGCACTTGTGGAGAAGTGGAGAATCAGTGTAAAAAGGAAGTGACACGGGTAGGGACACGGCCGTGTGCCTACCCGTGTGCGTCGAGTTGAGCTCGACGACCCGTGTCGAGATCGTCGAGCTGTGTCGACACCTAGGGACACGGGTAGGGACACGGCCGTGTGCCTACCCGTGTGCGTCGAGTTGAGCTCGACGCCCGTGTCGAGATCGTCGAGCTGTGTCGACACCAAGGGACACGGGTAGTGACACGGCCGTGTCCCTACCCGTGTGCGTCGAGTTGAGCTCAACGAGAAGTGTCGAGATGCAACCCGAGAAGTACACGGCCAATGACACGGCCAGGCACACGGCCGTGTCATGTGAACACGGGTTGGGACACGGGCGTGTCCCTACCCGTGTCAAGCATTGAATCGACATGGAAACCGCCACGGCCGTTTCGCGGAAGCGGGACACGGGTACGGACACGGCCGTGTCCCTACCCGTGTCATATTTTATTTATATAAGGGACAGAAAACCCTAGCCGTTTTCATGCTCTTTTCATCCCCTATTTCCAGTGAGAACTCCTGTGAGAGGGAAAACTGCAGGAGCAAGTCCTACCGAAGGAGATCCGCCATCGCCGTGAAAGAGAAGATGCCGCCGAGGAGAACTACGCGATCCATGGCGAGAAATGGTGGTACCGCTGGAGCCAACGTGAGTTTCCTACCCTCTCCCTTGGTGCTAGATCTATAGTTATGCCTTAGGAGAGACATCGACTCAAGAGAGTCTTGATGGAGAGGAGAAGATCTCTAGGTTAGGCCATGTTAGAACTTGTGTTCTAGACTTTAGATCTCTTCAACCCTTCCCCTTATCTTCAATATGACGATGGGTGGATGGTCTCGTGAGGAGTTTATGGCCTTTGAGGTTGAATAAGGGAGAAGAATATTTCTGGAAAATTTAGAAACGATCGCTTGAGGAGGAAGACGAACCTATGCCGTTCATTTTCCTTTAAGATGCGCGCAGAATCTGTATTCTGCGCGCAGCGATCTTCTAGGCCATTTTCCCTATGGATAAGGCCAGATCTGGGCTTTTGGCTAAACACGAAAGTTGAAGCCCTTGGAAATACCTTTCCAACGAGTGGTTGCACGACTTCAGGTGATGTCTGTAGCCACGGGAAAGTCTAAACGAAAATGGGGTTTTACAAATCCTGCATGCAGAAACTGTGTTCTGTACGCAGCGGACTTCAAGTCCGATTTCAAGTAGGATAATGTCAAATCTGGGTTGAGCTCTGAATATGAAAGATGTAGTCCATGGAAATACCTTTCCATCGAGGGGTTACACGACTTCACCGGATTCCTGTAGCCTCGGGAATCTCCGGTCGAAGTTGCTGACCAGATTCAACCTGCGCCTAAATTCTGGGCTTAATGGAAAAATGGATTTTGTTTCGGTGAAATTATTAATGCAAGATACTTGCCTTGGATGAACCCTTATGATTAATCATTTGTTGTGTGATTGAAGTATCTTATTAATCATATTTCATATTACCAAATTGTGAAACAAACTTGTTTAAAAGAATTGAACTGGTAGGAATTGAAAGATTGAATATGGTACACTTCATGTTTAAGTTATGATATTACTAAAAAGGATGATGTGATAGATCTTATATGCGCATTACGTTACTTTACATTGTCATCATTTGGGAAGTCATATAGATGAATAGGCCATGGCCATGGGTATGTTTGACTAATGAAATGAGTCTAGTGGACCAATACTTAGAGCGTTGTCTCCCTACGGGTAGTATTGTGTAAGTTCGTAAGTGCGGTGTTGACCGCCACTTGTTTTGGTTGTGTTGAGATAGGGTGCGGATGGATGGTTGGGTTGTGCCCTCGTGTTTACTTCCGAGGCCCCTTCCATGTTGTGTTGATATGGTGTTTGCATGTGGTGTGAGTCGACACGCGGTGTCGTAATCCCGGGTTAAGGATAGTGTGGCAGGTCTACGGGCTCGCCAGTCGTCACACCGACGGGAGTTGACAGTTAGACTTGGTCGGTTTGGGCTGTGTCCTCGGTGTTCACGTCCCGAGGCCCCTCCGGCCATGTGAACGGTTGGGCTGTGTCCTCGTGCTTTCTTCCGAGGCCCCTTCCGGGTCACGCAAGTCCAGTTCGGGCTGTGTTCTTGGTGCACATCTACCCAAGACCCCGCTGGGCCATAGTACGCATGGGCTCCGCTGTTGTGTTCTTAGCGTTGAGGCGTACGGAGGCCTAGGTGAAGTAGTGTGATACCCGCCTAGTAGTAGAAGTGCCCGTTCTACTGTCACCGCCTGGCCACGGCGGCTGATGCCTGAGAGGTTAGCTACCTGCTCGAAAAGTGGGAACTACAGTCTGTGTCGACATAGCAAGTGCATGGGTGAGTCATTGCATAGCATTCATAGCATTTCATATCATTGCACAACAAGATCCTCATCGTATAAGTTTGTATGGGCACTCTTATACGATGAGTTACTTTATGTAACCCGATCCTTAACTTATAAGTTTGTATGAGCATTCTTATAAGTTAAGTTACTTCCTGCTCTTACTTATACTTGCTAGTTTACTTGTAGCTCTTATATAAATGCTGATAGTGATATTGTTTCTCTTACTCTACTGCCACCTGTTTGTACCTGTCATACACTTATAAATATTGTACCCTTGTTTCTCTTTCTCCGCCCGGTGCCGAGGAGTCGCCGGGGGAGCGGATGTGAAACCACTTAGTCGTTTCGACTAACGGTTGCTACGTCTTCCTTTTTAGGAGGTCACACCGCAGGTAGAGCAGCCGCAGACTACGCAGCAGGACAGCCAGGCCAGGACGACAGGGCCTGATGTGACGGTGCCGTCGATACCGTCTGTTACTGATGTTAGTGTTTTGCTTACTCTGATGTAGCCCGTTTGGGCAATGATTAGCTGTACTCTGATATTTTGTAGAAGCATGTTTAGCTTCTCTTTATTGATGTTTTGGACTTTATATACTTAGTGTGGATTTTGACTTCTCTTGCTTATTTATTGGTTGGGTTGGCATGAATTATTGATATTTTTGTAGCCGGCGGAATAGGCGTCTTGTGGTACAGGTTAGCCCGTGTGCTAATGCTACCGCAAGGCGGCTGTTCCGGGCATAAGACTCCCTCTTCGTGCCGTGTTTTGGGATCCGGGAGGGGGGAGACTTACAAATGGTATCAGTTTGCCACGATCCTCAACTAAGAAGTCATTCAACAATGGTGCCACCCCCGTTTGGTTAGTCAGTTTGGGGACAAACTGACTTAGCGGAAGCAGTGGTGTGCCCATATGTAATTCACATTAAGTTGTCCAACTTTGACCTTAAGTTTAGCCAACCTGACCACAAATTTGTCGTGTATGTGTAGGTTCCACTGCATGTTGAGCCGATGGGGGGTACTCTTACCCCTCCCATACCCACTCAGTTCCAACAGTCTGAGTTGGGGCAGACGCTCACCGCCATTCTGGATGCTTTTAAGGCTCAGCAGGCTCCGATGCAACAACAGGCCCCGAGCTCCAACTGGCTGAGCACCTTCCGGGCTCTCTCCCCTCCCGTCTACCTTGGGACGGAGTCAGCCGTACGTACAGAGGAATGGCTAGACACGATACAGGAGTTGTTGGCCGGTATCCGTTGCCCAGCCAACATGGCAGTGACATTGGCAGTGTCCGTCTTGGACTTACATGCGAAGAGGTGGTGGAAGTCCCTCATGGGCTCTACCTTCCAAGGCCGGATCTACACGGAGATAAGTTGGAATGAATTCTCGGGTGTTTTCTTGGAGCACTTTATCCCTACTTCGGCCCGAGATGAGCTTGAGCAGAGGTTCCTTCTACTAAAGCAGGGATCAAAGTCGGTTACAGAATACCAGCGGGAATTCCAGCATCTCGCAAGGTTTGCAGATTCTTATGAGTTGGATGACAGAGGTTATGCCAAGCGCTTCTATAAAGGGCTGCGAGATCCCCTAAGGCAGTCCCTTTTGTTTATAGCGGATGGTAGCTTGGCGGAGATCATTGATATGGCGAAAAGATTGGAGGCAGACCACATGGGATGTAGCAAGAGGCCTGCGGAGGACGTGATGGAAGCCGGCCCAAGTAATAGAAGGAGACGGGACTTCAGAGGAGGAAGAGGTTATCAAAGAGGTGGAGGGCGTGTCCACCGAAACTATAGGGTGGAGCATCCAGTTCCGCAGCCGCCTGCGTTGCCTCCACCCCCACAGCCTCAGCGATTCCAACAACCGGAAGGGCGGCGTGGTCTGGTGTGCTTCGAATGCAACCAGCCGGGCCACATCCGACGTTTTTGCCCGCAACTATATGGGAACGCCCCTCCTGCTCTCCCTCCTGCTCTCCCTCCTGCTCTCCCTCCAGCAGCTCCACGAGGGCGAGGATATATGCGCGGTCGAGGACGAGGACCGCCAAGAGGAAACCCCGGACCAGCCCGGGATCAGGTGTACGCGCTTGACATGGCGCAGGAACGGAACCCACAAGATGTGATTGCAGGTATGATTTAATTTATTTACATATTTGCATGGTCTAACTTGAATTGATTAGAACTTACTAGCCACTAGCAATAAGTTTTGGTTGTTGGTACTTAGGCACCGTGATTATTGGCGGGAAGACAGCCTATGCGCTGTTCGATACCGGTGCCTCACACTCCTTTGTGTCCGAGGATTTCATAAAAGACATGGGGGATGTACAGTACTTCACTGGCATAGCCCGACGTGTACGCCTTCCGGACGGCTCGGAGATGATCGCAACCGCCAAGTGCGAGTTGGAGTTATTTATTGATGGGAAGGCCTTTGATACGCCGGCCACGGTTCTGAGGATGCCGGAGTTTGACATCATTTTGGGCATGGCATGGCTGGACTGGCACTTCGCGAGGATCGACTGCGCGGAGAAGCGGATCTATTTGAGGCATGGAGACTCTGACGTCATCTTCCAAGGTATTGGCTTCGCGCCACGTATGATATTATCTTCTATTCAGGCTGTAAAGGCTCATATGAAGGGGGATGAGGTCTTCATGATCTGGTTCGAGTTGAAGGAAGCAGCGTTGGAATTAAAGGATGTACGGGTAGTGCGGGATTTTCCTGAGGTATTTCCTGAGAAGCTACCAGGATTACCTCCGCATAGAGAGGTTGACTTCCAGATCAATCTAGTACCAGGTGCCAAGCCTGTATCCAAGGCTCCGTACAGAATGGCTCCGAAAGAACTCGCGGAGTTTAGAGTTCAATTGCAGGAACTGGTGGATTCAGGGTTCGTTCGCCCCAGTTCATCACCATGGGGAGCCCCTGTGCTGTTCGTGAAGAAGAAGGATGGAACACTGCGATTGTGCATAGATTATCGGGAACTCAATCGATTGACGGTGCGGAACACTTACCCACTACCGCGGATCGATGAGTTATTCGATCAACTAGTGGGAGCACATTGGTTTTCTAAATTGGATTTGCGCTCCGGATACTATCAGTTGAGGATATAAGAAGGGGACATCCAGAAAACGGCCTTCAGTTCGAGATATGGTTTGTATGAGTTCACAGTAATGCCGTTTGGGCTCACAAATGCCCCTTCGGCCTTCATGAGCTTGATGAACAAGGTGTTTGAACCGTATTTGGACATCTTCGTCATTGTTTTCATCGACGACATCTTGGTCTACTCAAAGACGGAGGAGCATGTCGAGCACCTGACCTTGGTTTTGAAGAAATTGAAGGAGCATGCCTTGTATGCCAAGTTTAGCAAGTGTGAATTCTGGCTTAAGGAGGTAGCCTTCTTGGGGCATGTGATCAGTGGAGCAGGATTAGCGGTGGATCCAGCGAAGGTGCGAGCCGTGAAGGAGTGGTCGCCCTTGAAGTCGGCGGCTGATGTACGAAGCTTTCTTGGACTTGCTGGGTACTACCGCAAGTTCGTGAAAGGATTCTCCAAGATTGCCCTTCCTCTTACCTCCTTGACGAAGAAGGGAGTGCCATTTGAGTGGACACCTCAATGTGAAGCGGCATTTCAAGAGCTGAAGGATAGGCTTACCTCCGCCCCCATCCTTGCACTTCCGTCGGGGAAGGAAGGATTTCAAGTTTACACGGACGCTTCATATCAAGGGATGGGAGCGGTATTGATGCAGCATGGGCACGTGATCGCATATGCTTCAAGGCAGTTAAAGAAACATGAAATTAATTACCCGGTTCATGATTTGGAGTTGGGAGCAGTGGTGTTTGCTTTGAAAGTCTGGAGGCATTATTTATATGGCGTGCACTGCGAGATCTTTTCCGATCACAAAAACTTGAAGTATGTTCACACTCAGAAGGAGTTGAACCTGAGGCAACGGCGGTGGTTGGAATTTCTATGCGACTACGAGTTCACCATGAACTACCACCCCGGGAAAGCGAACTCGGTAGCCGATGCCTTAAGTAGAAAAGTGCCAGGCTCTAGCCCAGAGTCTCGGCTGATGAGCATGGAGTTGGCTCGGATGATCGAGGAGATGGAAATTACTCTATTATTCAAGGATCCTTCGGCAGAGTATGCGGAGTATTTGGCCAACATGAGCATAGTTTGTGATATCCGAGACCGGATTCGGGTGGAGCAAGGAATGGATGCGGCCTTGGCCCCGGCAATCAAGACAATTGAAGATGGGACCACCGATGAGTACATACTCAAAGACGGCCTCATTTATTTTCGTGGCCGACTCTATATTCCCAAGGGCGGCAAAATTCGGGAAGATATATTGAGAGAGGCGCATTCCTCTCAATATTCAGTGCATCCGGGTATTGCTAAGATGTACGCCGGACTGCGGAAGACCATGTGTTGGCCGGGAATGAAGAAGGATGTCCGCTACTATGTTACACATTGCGAAGCTTGCCAAAGAGTGAAGGCTGAATGCAGGAGTCCCGGTGGTTTGTTGCAGTCATTGCCCATCCCCGAATGGAAGTTCGAGGATATCTCCATGGACTTTGTTCATGGGTTACCTCGTTCCCGCTCCGGGAATGATTCAGTATGGGTTATTGTGGATCGACTGACAAAGGTGGCCCGGTTCATTCCAATGAAGAAGGAAGCACACGTGGATGCTTTGGTACGCCTTTTTGTGGAGCAATTTGTACGGTATCATGGCGTGCCCAAGACAATTGTTTCAGATCGGGATGGTCGGTTTACATCCAATGAGTGGAAGGCGGTACAGGCGTATTTGGGCTCACGCCTAACCTTTAGTACCGCATTTCATCCACAGACGGACGGGCAGTCAGAGCGGACCATCAGAACACTGGAGGATTTATTGAGGTTATGTGTGTTGGACAGAGGAGAGCCATGGGAAAGGCTCTTGCCACTAGTGGAATTCTCCTATAATAATAGCCATCAGGCGAGCATCGGCATGGCGCCCCATGAAGCCCTTTATGGAAGAAGGTGCAGGACTCCCTTGTCTTGGGTACAAGATGAAGATCCGAAGGCATTGGGAAACGAATACATAGATGATACTGATGCGGCGGTCAGATTGATACGGGATCGCATGTTGGAGGCTCAAAGTCGACAGGCGAAGTATTACAATAAAAAGCACCGGATGGTGGAGTTCCAAGTGGGCGAAAAAGTGTTCCTTAAGATTCGGCCGATGCATGGAGTTTCGCGGGTGCGTGGAGTGAAAAAGCTCAGCCCGAGGTATGTTGGGCCTTATACTATATTGGAAAGGATTGGCCCGTTGGCCTATCGGTTGGAGTTACCACCGGAACTGGAAAATCTTCACGACGTGTTCCATGTATCGTCGCTTCGAAAAGCACTGTTGCGGCCCGACCAGTATATTCCCACTACTGATGGTGCGGTGGCATCAGATAGGACTGTGCGACTAGAGCCGGTACGAATTGTTGACAGCGAGACAAGAACATTGCGCCGCAAAAGTGTTCCCTTAGTGAAGGTGCAATGGATGAATCATGGGAAGGAGGAGTACACTTGGGAGCCAATGGATTTAATGCGGCAACGCTACCCGGAGTTGTTTGCTCAAGGTAATTTTATTTAAAAGCATATGTTAAATTTCCTGTTATACACTTCTCCCCACAACCTAAGCCTGATTTCGGGGACGAAATCTTTTATTTTGTTTATAGGATTTGTAACGTCCCGAATCGCTCTAGGCCCCTAGTGTGTGTGTTTTGAGTCAGGAGGGTTGACTTGAGTCCTGAGAGTGCAGGGAATTGGACTGCACTTGTGGAGAAGTGGAGAATCAGTGTAAAAAGGAAGTGACACGGGTAGGGACACGGCCGTGTGCCTACCCGTGTGCGTCGAGTTGAGCTCGACGACCCGTGTCGAGATCGTCGAGCTGTGTCGACACCTAGGGACACGGGTAGGGACACGGCCGTGTGCCTACCCGTGTGCGTCGAGTTGAGCTCGACGCCCGTGTCGAGATCGTCGAGCTGTGTCGACACCAAGGGACACGGGTAGTGACACGGCCGTGTCCCTACCCGTGTGCGTCGAGTTGAGCTCGACGAGAAGTGTCGAGATGCAACCCGAGAAGTACACGGCCAATGACACGGCCAGGCACACGGCCGTATCATGTGAACACGGGTTGGGACACGGGCGTGTCCCTACCCGTGTCAAGCATTGAATCGACATGGAAACCGCCACGGCCGTTTCGCGGAAGCGGGACACGGGTACGGACACGGCCGTGTCCCTACCCGTGTCATATTTTATTTATATAAGGGACAGAAAACCCTAGCCGTTTTCATGCTCTTTTCATCCCCTATTTCCAGTGAGAACTCCTGTGAGAGGGAAAACTGCAGGAGCAAGTCCTACCGAAGGAGATCCGCCATCGCCGTGAAAGAGAAGATGCCGCCGAGGAGAACTACGCGATCCATGGCGAGAAATGGTGGTACCGCTGGAGCCAACGTGAGTTTCCTACCCTCTCCCTTGGTGCTAGATCTATAGTTATGCCTTAGGAGAGACATCGACTCAAGAGAGTCTTGATGGAGAGGAGAAGATCTCTAGGTTAGGCCATGTTAGAACTTGTGTTCTAGACTTTAGATCTCTTCAACCCTTCCCCTTATCTTCAATATGACGATGGGTGGATGGTCTCGTGAGGAGTTTATGGCCTTTGAGGTTGAATAAGGGAGGAGAATATTTCTGGAAAATTTAGAAACGATCGCTTGAGGAGGAAGACGAACCTATGCCGTTCATTTTCCTTTAAGATGCGCGCAGAATCTGTATTCTGCGCGCAGCGATCTTCTAGGCCATTTTCCCTATGGATAAGGCCAGATCTGGGCTTTTGGCTAAACACGAAAGTTGAAGCCCTTGGAAATACCTTTCCAACGAGTGGTTGCACGACTTCAGGTGATGTCTGTAGCCACGGGAAAGTCTAAACGAAAATGGGGTTTTACAAATCCTGCATGCAGAAACTGTGTTCTGTACGCAGCGGACTTCAAGTCCGATTTCAAGTAGGATAATCTCAAATCTGGGTTGAGCTCTGAATATGAAAGATGTAGTCCATGGAAATACCTTTCCATCGAGGGGTTACATGACTTCACCGGATTCCTGTAGCCTCGGGAATCTCCGGTCGAAGTTGCTGACCAGATTCAACCTGCGCCTAAATTCTGGGCTTAATGGAAAAATGGATTTTGTTTCGGTGAAATTATTAATGCAAGATACTTGCCTTGGATGAACCCTTATGATTAATCATTTGTTGTGTGATTGAAGTATCTTATTAATCATATTTCATATTACCAAATTGTGAAACAAACTTGTTTAAAAGAATTGAACTGGTAGGAATTGAAAGATTGAATATGGTACACTTCATGTTTAAGTTATGATATTACTAAAAAGGATGATGTGATAGATCTTATATGCGCATTACGTTACTTTACATTGTCATCATTTGGGAAGTCATATAGATGAATAGGCCATGGCCATGGGTATGTTTGACTAATGAAATGAGTCTAGTGGACCAATACTTAGAGCGTTGTCTCCCTACGGGTAGTATTGTGTAAGTTCGTAAGTGCGGTGTTGACCGCCACTTGTTTTGGTTGTGTTGAGATAGGGTGCGGATGGATGGTTGGGTTGTGCCCTCGTGTTTACTTCCGAGGCCCCTTCCATGTTGTGTTGATATGGTGTTTGCATGTGGTGTGAGTCGACACGCGGTGTCGTAATCCCGGGTTAAGGATAGTGTGGCAGGTCTACGGGCTCGCCATTCGTCACACCGACGGGAGTTGACAGTTAGACTTGGTCGGTTTGGGCTGTGTCCTCGGTGTTCACGTCCCGAGGCCCCTCCGGCCATGTGAACGGTTGGGCTGTGTCCTCGTGCTTTCTTCCGAGGCCCCTTCCGGGTCACACAAGGCCAGTTCGGGCTGTGTTCTTGGTGCACATCTACCCAAGACCCCGCTGGGCCATAGTACGCATGGGCTCCGCTGTTGTGTTCTTAGCGTTGAGGCGTACGGAGGCCTAGGTGAAGTAGTGTGATACCCGCCTAGTAGTAGAAGTGCCCGTTCTACTGTCACCGCCTGGCCACGGCGGCTGATGCCTGAGAGGTTAGCTACCTGCTCGAAAAGTGGGAACTACAGTCTGTGTCGACATAGCAAGTGCATGGGTGAGTCATTGCATAGCATTCATAGCATTTCATATCATTGCACAACAAGATCCTCATCGTATAAGTTTGTATGGGCACTCTTATACGATGAGTTACTTTATGTAACCCGATCCTTAACTTATAAGTTTGTATGAGCATTCTTATAAGTTAAGTTACTTCCTGCTCTTACTTATACTTGCTAGTTTACTTGTAGCTCTTATATAAATGCTGATAGTGATATTGTTTCTCTTACTCTACTGCCACCTGTTTGTACCTGTCATACACTTATAAATATTGTACCCTTGTTTCTCTTTCTCCGCCCGGTGCCGAGGAGTCACCGGGGGAGCGGATGTGAAACCACTTAGTCGTTTCGACTAACGGTTGCTACGTCTTCCTTTTTAGGAGGTCACGCCGCAGGTAGAGCAGCCGCAGACTACGCAGCAGGACAGCCAGGCCAGGACGACAGGGCCTGATGTGACGGTGTCGTCGATACCGTCTGTTACTGATGTTAGTGTTTTGCTTACTCTGATATAGCCCGTTTGGGCAATGATTAGCTGTACTCTGATATTTTGTAGAAGCATGTTTAGCTTCTCTTTATTGATGTTTTGGACTTTATATACTTAGTGTGGATTTTGACTTCTCTTGCTTATTTATTGGTTGGGTTGGCATGAATTATTGATATTGTTGTAGCCGGCGGAATAGGCGTCTTGTGGTACAGGTTAGCCCGTGTGCTAATGCTACCGCAAGGCGGCTGTTCCGGGCATAAGACTCCCTCTTCGTGCCGTGTTTTGGGATCCGGGAGGGGGGAGACTTACATTTCTTTTAGTATATTTTTATGCATGCGAGCATGCGACTTTGCTTGTTACTCCGTATCGTAATTTCCTTGTTAGCTAAATCATTTTCCCTATCTGTTTGATTTTGTTTGCTCGAGACGCGCAAACAGTTAAGTCTGGGGGGGTGTGATGAGTTCATTTTATATACCTATTTTCGGACTCATCTGGGCTAGTTTTCCTTCGCATTTTCTTCACTTTTAGTTCTATATCGTTCATATTTCATCTTGTCTATATTTCCATAGGAAGTGCACACTTTGGCCTGTGGTTGTGTTTTTTTTGTACTTTTATTGTTCGTACTCATTTTTGTGTTCGTCTGTAATGTCTGCACATATCAGTGCTGGGTTTAGGGGTCATGTGCACATTTGGAAGCAGGAATACTGCGCACGATCATCGGATATAGTGTGCATGACCATTGGTCGTGCGACGATGATCGTGCGCAATGCACCCTCATTTCCAGAATCTACCTGGGGTAATTGCACGACCACTGGACACAGTGCGCACGACCATCGGTCGTGCGCCACTGATTGTTTTCATTGATTCCACTTTTCCTGGAGTCCTGTCTGGGGTAATCGCACAATCATTGGACATAGTGCGCACGACCACCGGTCGTGCGCCAATGCTCGTGCGCGTTATCCCAGTTCTTCTTCCTAATCTGCCATGCCAGTGCGCACGATCACTTGACATAGTGCGCATGACCACTGGTCATGTTCCCGTGATCGTGCGCATTGTTCAATTCTGCTTTCTATAAATATGCAGGTGCCTCCCTAATTCCTAAAGAGCTCATTTTCCTCCGCCGTTTTCATCTTCGAGGAGGGATTCTGCCGTCCTCCTTCATCTTCCACCATAGGGAGGTGCTCCGGGCAAGCTTTCACCCCCAAATCTAAGCCAGAGCATCCTCTCGGCCTCCTCCTTCATCCTTGAGCTTCAAGAAGAGCTAGACCTAGCTATCTCCACCAAGCTAGGAGAATTTGTGTCATCCTCCACCGGAGGGTGACACGAAGAAGACGAGCCATTGGAAGGTGGTGACAGCTCTTCTCTACCCCGGACGCAGTTGTGGACCAAGCTTGGATGCGGATTGACAACCCGACGATTCCAACCGTGAATCCTGAGCAAGACTTCGGATCCGGTCAATTTCGCACACTCTTTCCTAGTTTGGTTGTTGAATGTATAGTTGAACTCTTTGTATTTGATGAAGTAATACTTATTGTAATATACATTTATGTGTAATCATGTCTATGTTATTGGATGTTTTCATTATTTACTTGAGGTGCGCCATATTCCATCCACCACCATCCACCCTTGCCGCACTAGCAATTGCTAGTGGCGTGCATAGAGAAGAGGTGCTTTCGACCCTCATTCCGCCGTTCTAACCACCTCATCCGCAAGCCTACTCGTCCATCCGCCTAGTGATTCGGTACATAGTGGCCCGACTAGTCTTCCATCCTGCCTGGCGAAGCATCACATAGTGGCGTTGCATAAGAGTAGTTGTTAGCCTTTTATTTTCTTTTTTCGCAAATATCAAAACCCCCTTTAGTTAACTTCGACCTAAGGACTTCAATCTCAAGTCCTCCTCCAAATTAACTCCACCTTACTGTGTTCCTTGAGAGATCGATACTTGGGAAAACTCGCCCATTTTATATTACTTGTGCGACCGGTTCACTGCCGCGATCTTTAGCATCACCCGTTGTCCTCCCGTAACGTCTAGGTGGGGTTGACTTGGCCCTTGGAGGTCACTTAACCCTTAATCAGGGTACTTTGACCACTTTAGGTCTAGAGTTGACTTGGGTCAACTTAGCCTTTTTGGTTGACCACAATGTGTCCTTGGTGACCCATTGGCCTCTCACTAGGGTTAGGAAGGTATGTGTGGGGTCCACTTGGATAAGGGAAGGTTAGTTGACCCTATGTAGGTCAGATTGACCCATTTAGGGTTAGAGTTGTCTTTGGTCAACTTAACCACTTTGACTGCCCTCCATGGGTCCTTAGTGACCCATTGACCTCACTTTAGGTCTAGGAAGGCCCTCGTAGGGTTAGTTGGGCTTTACTAGGGCACACTGTGTAACACCCCAAAAACGCACTTTGGGTTTCAGGTTGGGTGACATGGCCAGGAACACAGGCGTGTCCTAGGGCGTGTCATGCTCGGGTTGAGCAGTCGGGTGTTTGGTCGAAGAATTTTCATTCGACGAAGTGTTCTGGAGGGACACGCCCAGTGATACGGGCGTGACCTAAGGCGTGTCCTCCTTTGTGTCGACACCTCTGTGTCGACACCTCTTTTGTGTCGACACCTCTGTGTCGACAACTCCTTTGTGTCGACAGCTCTGTGTAGACACCTCTGTGTCGACACCTCTTTTGTGTAGATACCTCTGTGTCGACACCTCTTTTGTGTCGACACCTCTTTTGTGTCGACACCTCTGTGTCGACACCTCTGTGTCGACACCTCTGTGTCGACACCTCCTTTGTGTCGACACCTCTGTGTCGACACCTCTGTGTCGACACCTCTGTGTCGACACCTCTGTGTCGACACCTCCTTTGTGTCGACACCTGTGTGTCGACACCTCTGTGTCGACACCTCTGTGTCGACACCTCCTTTGTGTCGACACCTCTATGTCGACACCCCTGTGTCGACACCTCTTTTGTGTCGACACCTCTGTGTCGACACCTCTATGTCGACACCTCCTATGTATCGACACCTCCGTGTCGACACCTCTTTTGTGTCCACACCTCTATGTCGACACCTCTATGTCGACACCTCCTTTGTGTTGACATCTTTATGTCGACACCTCTTTTATGTGGACACCTCTGTGTCGACACTTCTATATCGACACCACCTTTGTGTCTACACCTCTATGTCGACACCTCTTTTGTGTCGACACCTCTGTGTCAACACCTCTGTGTCGACACCTCCTTTGTGTCGACACTCGAGTCTTCGGTCGACAAAAATGGTCGACAGAGTGAACACGCCTGTGATACCGGCGTGTACCCTATGACACGGGCGTGTCAGAGGGCGTGTCCCCCTCTAGTCGACGAAATGAGCTCGACGTGTAAGACCCCCCTCCAGGATCCCAAAACATGGCACGAAGGAGGTCTTATACCCGGAATAGCCGCCTTGCGATAGCATTAGCGCACGGGCTAACCTGTACCACAAGACGCCTATTCTGCCGGCTACAACCAATATCAATATAAACATGCCAAGCCAACCATAATATAAAAGAGAAGTCAAATCCACACCAAGTATATAGTCCAAAGTACATCAAATAAGAGAAGCTAAAACATACTTCAACAAATATCAGAGTATACCTAGTAACTGCCCAAAAGGGTTACATCAAAACCTCGAAACACTCACATCAGTAACTGACGGTAGCGACGACACCATCCCTTCAGGCCCTATCGTCCTGGCCTGGCTGTCCTGCTGTAAAGTCTGCGGCTGCTCTACCTGCGGGGTGACCTCCTAAAAAGGAAGACGCAGCAACTGTTAGTCAAAAAGACTAAGTGGCTCCACATCCATTCCCCCGGAAACTCCTCGGCACCGGGCGGGGAAAGGAACAAGGGTACAAGTATAATAAATAATATAACAGGTACAATCAGGTGGTAATGGTACAATAAGATTAGCAGCATTATAATCTAGCAGTTCTACATAATCAATAACAAACTATCAAGTACAAGTATCTACAGCAGGAAAGTAACTTAACTTATAAGGATGCCCATACATGCTTATAAGTTAAGGATCGGGTTACATAAAAAGACTCATCGTATAAGAGTGCCCATACAAACTTATACGATGAGGATCTTGTTTGTGTAATGCTATGTAATGGTATGTATGCTATGCAACGACTCACCCATGATCACACCATGCAAATGCTATGTCGACATAGACTAGTAGTTCCCACTATTCGAGCAGGTAGCTAACCTCTCAGGCATCAACCGTCGTGGCCAGGAGGTGATAGTAGAGCGGGCATCTTTACTACTAGGTGAGTATCGACACTACTTCACCTAGGCCTTCATACTGAAAGAATTGATTCCTAACCACCAAGAGGGGGGGGGGGGTGAATAGGTGTAATTCCTTTTTCTTCTAAGGCGGAATATTAAGTCAGTTAATTAAAAAAAACATATAGTTCTATAGCTATCACAGCACAACAATAACAATACCACACACAATCACAGATTGCACACTGATTTTATAGTGGTTCCCCAAGGTCTGGGTACATCCACTTTCCCCATTCGCCTATCTAGTAGTGTGCTATATTCGGCCTAACTTCTTTCCTTCTCCTCAGATATGCAGATCTTACAGCTCAGAACCCAAACAAGGCTCCTACAACTCAGAGTGAGTCCACACTCCTACAGCTTAGGAAATCTGCCCTACCTCAGCCTTCAACAAGGCCTACAACTCAGAGATGAAAATCTCCTACAACTCAGGCTCACAGCCCTACCTCAGCCTTCAACAAGGCCTACCACTCAGAGAAATAAATCTCCTACAACTCAGCCTTTATAAATCAGACTTACAACTTAGATCTTAAAAAGATCCTACAGAAAATAGATGTAAATTTGAAATTCACCACAACCCTGGTTGAGAGAGAAAGGATGGAAGGTTTCTTGATCAGTTCTTGAAAAAATCTGATGTTAGAGATCAACCTGTCTTAGCTTTCTTAAAAGCTTCTTGATCTGAACACAGTAGGGTTGATCTCCTTTGAAGTTGATCTTCAATCAGCTTCTTTCTTGAAATTCAGAAATCAATCTGAATCCTTCTTGGCAGACTGGTTCAGAATCTGCACTTGAGAGACTTGTTGATGTAAGTCCCTTTCTACACTTGAATAGATGGAGCTCTCTCTCTCCAAATTCTTTTGAAGATTCTTCTGAATTCTTCTTTGAATTCTCTTGACAAACTCTGAGTAGATCACCACTTGAGAATGCCTTCTTAGATCTTCTGTTGAAAATCTTCTTCTGTTTTTCATATGTATATGTGTATCCTATTTGTATATCACTTTTCTTCTGTTGATAGAGAATGTCTTTATATAGACTTTCTCCATGGTAACTAGCTGATCCAGTTTCTAACGAACTTCTGACAGCATTGACAGCTTCAGTAGACCGTTTGGTTATGGCAGCTGTCAAGTCTCCCAGTCACTTCTTGAAACTCTGTCTCTCTCAGCAAAGTGTCGAGACTGAAATTCATCATGTTTCGATACAAGTAAACTAAGTGTCTACACAAGCCTTGGTTGTGTCGACACAGCTCCCTTGGTGTTGACACTGCTTCTCGACACAGCTCCTGTAGAATGTGTCGACACTAGTTCAGTGTGTCGACATTGTCACTTCTTCTCTTCCCAAAAATCAACTTTGTTGAAACTCTGCTATGTGTCGGCACAAGTCCTGTGTGTCGACACAGTTGATGTCGACAAAGTCTTCTGTGTGTCGACACATTTGATGTCGACTAAGCTTTTTTGTGTGTCGACACTGCCTCTGTGTGTCGAAACAGTTTCTTTTGGTGTCGACACAACCTTTCCAAGTGTCGACACAATTGACTCTAGGTGTCGACACAGCTTTTATCCAGTGTCGACACAAGCCTTCATAAGTGTCGATACAGCTTCTTTTGGTGTCGACTCATGGACTTAGAAACTTTTCCTGTATTCCTGCATTTTCTTAACCTGCACCTATAAAGTCAAAACAACATCAAATACACCTTGATGCATATCATTGAGTAAGGTGAGACTTCTTAAAATCTGGTACACATTTTCCAATGTACCCAACAATCTCCCCCTATTTGGAGAAGTCATAACCCTTAGTCAATGATATACACCATTCATAATAAACAAACAGTATGATGTATAAAAACATTACATGACATGGTAACTTATAAACAAAACATGTATAAAAATGTCATCACAAAATAACGATGCCAACATAATGAGCATTAATCATTGTTTTGTTTAAACTTTCAAAAGTTTCTTAACAATAGTTTACATAGATTTTTAACAACTAAAGATTATATTTTTGTAAAATCTAGTTAATCTAATCTAAGGCTGGTCTGGCTCCTTGATGACTATGCCTTTTCCTGACTGGATCTTGGCTTGTACTGGAGCTTCAGTATCTTCAGCTGGCTTCTTGCCTTTCAGATCCTTCTTCTTTTGTTCTTCAGCACTTATCTTTTGCCTTTTAAAATAATGGAAAGGCTTTGGGAAGTACTTGCTATGCTCCTAAGCATTAGGAGGTAGCTTCCCAGCTTTTACCTTTCTTCTATATTGTAGAATGGCTTCCTGCCTAACTTCATATTTTTGCCATTCTTGCTCAGTGTACCATTTGCCCCTATCATGGGTCTTGTCCTTCACAGCCTTCCAGGAAGTCAATATAATATTCCTGGAAGTTGGGCTCCATTGCTCAAAATCAGGCTTCAACTCAGCCTGTTCTCTGAACCTTTTCTTAGACAATAGAGCTTCTTGCTCTTTATTCAAAACTGCCTCTGACATTTCTACTTTCTCAAGGATAACTTTTGTAGTACCCTCTGGAGGGTTGTACATCTGATCAACCAGGTGTTGAATTTGCTCAAAGTTAGAGGGGGGATATATAATTTGAGCTACTTCCTGCTTACCCCCTTCATTTCCTACAACTTGAATTCCTGACTCAGCTGTGTTGTAATCATCACATAGGGGTGGATATCCCAGAGTTCCTCTAACAACATTTGTTATCCATTTGGCATGCTCTGAGCAAGCATTGACTAATACTCTCTCCCCCTTTATGAATTCTCTCTCAATATGAGCTCTGAGGTCTTCTTTCTGAAATCTGACTTGACCATCTAGATAATTAACACCATCTTTATAAAATGACCTTAGTTTCAGTAGCTGATCAGAAATGATCTTTTGATAATTCTTAATAGCTGCTTGTACAGCAGCTAGTCCTTCCTGTAATTGTTTATCAAAATCTGACTTGTCTTTAGCCCTTGCCTCAGTCAGGGCAGCAGCAGTATTCTTTAATTCTGTAACAAACATATTATGTGATTCAGTCAGATTATCATTCATTCTAAGTTGATTCTCAAGGACATAGCCTTGCTTAACAGCAATATCATCAACTTGAGTCTTTATTGCTTGTTGTTGTTTTGCAAGATAGACTACAACATTGCCACCTTTGTGGAAGAAATCTGTCATTTCCTTCTTGTTCTGATTTACTTCAAATCTTATGGATTTAATATCTTGACCCAAGGAGAATTGAAAATCTTTTTGGGTCTCATCCATATATTTCTCCATGGTTATCCTTTGTTCATTTAACTTTACTTGCAAAGATACCAGTAAGGAGCTATAATCAGTGGCTGGGGTAGGTTGTGGAGCAATTTGCAATGCCCTTTTATAGCTTTGGCTTCTTCTTTTGAAAACCATCAGCTTTCTCTTCTTTGCTTGAATTTCTGCTTCATCTTCAGAAGCTGAGGTACTTGCAAGATTCACAATATCCTTTGGACTTGTGGGCAGCTCTTTGTTAGCTTGCTCCTCCTCAATGTTAGCTTGCACCCCCTCAGTTCTGACTTGATCTAAATCAGGGAACAAATCTTCAAGGGTAAACTCTTGTTGAGTTGTGACTTGAGGCACCACCAACTCAGGAGCATCAGCAGCTGTAGATGTATCCTTCATGATAACATGATGTGCTTGAGTGTTGTGTTGAGTGGTCTGGTTAGCATCAATCAAAGTCTCAGTTAGTGGTTCATACTCATCATTGAAAATTGTTTGATTAACTTCTTGAATTACCTCAATAATAGTTTGAGTAGCCATATCACTGTATAAGTGTGTAGGCTCTTCCTCAAGATGAGACTCCCCCTGCATCTGAGCACCATCTGTAATGTCTTCTGCAGGAGATTTTTCAGCAATCTATTGCCTCCCTTCATCAGGCATGTCCTTTGTTAGGAATCTATCCCATCTGGAGATTATCCTTATATCCATTCTTCTCATGTGGTTGATCTTATAACCAGTAGTCTGTTCCATTACTTTTGGAATTGTTCTAGCCAAGTATATACTCATGATTCTTCATAGATTTGGCTTCTTAATGCCTTCCTTAATCTTTTCAAAGATTACTGCATACCAATCTTTGTTCAGTCTGAAGATAATCCTGGTCATTAGGCTGAACATATATGTTGAAACCCTATCATGTCCCCCTAGCTTGCAGAGAATGACCATTCCAACCACTTCAGAAAGGAATTTTCCTTGTAGATTCATCTCTTTCCTGTTCATTGCAGATCCAATGTTCATGGTGTGATCCAATCCACACCACTGAAGTGCTTCCCTAGTCTTGGATGAAGGTACTTCATCTTCTTCTTGAGTTCTTGGGAGTTGAAGAGTTTTCCTCAAGCTCTTCAAGGTAAGTTTAACTTTAGTTCCCTGAACTGTAGATTTGATCTTAAGTCCAGTCGAATCTAAAGTAGATGCGCCATGGAATTCCAGTATTACTTTCTTCCATATCTTAGTAGGTTTGGATACTAGAAATTCCAAACCATTCGCAGTAATTAGGGTTATCAGAGCTTGAATCGCTGGTTCTGCATTATCAAAAGCATTGCGAACCACCTCATAGCATTCGTTGACGTTATCTTCTCGCTTTGGCGTCATTGAGGTTGAGATAAATCTTGGATTGAGAAGAGAGAATTTGTCGACATAAGGTTTTGTTCTCGAAAATATGGAGAGCGTGTCGACAGGGTTTATCATTGACTTATTTATACCCTTCTAAATAATGAAGTTCAAAAGACACGTCAAAATTCTCTTAATATGTCGACACTGTTGAAAAGTGTCGACACAGACTTCTAATGTCTCGACAGAAGTGTTGTTGAATCTGCGCTCGATGATATGTGCCGATTTTGCGCTCGACGATCAGTTGATTCTACACTCGACGATCAGTTGATTCTGCGCTCGACGAAATCTGTGTGTTGATTCTAAGTGTTGACCCAACTTCTGGATGTGTCGACACAACTTCTCTGAAGAGTCAACACCTTTTTTCTAGATGTGTCGACACCACTTTCTTGAAGTGTCGACACCAACTACTATGTGTCGACACAGAAAACTTTTTGTGTCGACACAATTTTACTTGGCCAAATTTGTTAAACTAATTTATGTTCAACATTCCTAATTCAATTTTGAAATTGTTGAATTTAGTTTCATCTAATGGCTTAGTGAACATGTCAACAAGTTATAAATTTGTATTAATAAATTCTAAAGAAATATCTTCTTTTTCTACATGAGCTCTAAGAAAATGATATTTTATTTCTATATGCTTTGTTCTACTATGAGAAACAGAATTATGAGCAATAGAAATAGCACTAGTAGAATCATATAATAATGGAGTTCTACTTACCTTAATACCATAATCTTCTAATTGATGTTGTATCCATAATAGTCATGCAAAGCAACTTCCTGCAGCAACATACTCAGATACAGCTGTGGAAATTGTCACACTACTCTGCTTCTTACAGCTCCATGACACCAATCTTCCTCCTAGAAATTGACAAGTGCATGTTGTGCTATTCCTATCTACTTTGCATCCTGCAAAGTCTGCATCTGAATAGCCTATTAGTAGAAAATATTTATTACTAGGATACCAAAGGCCTAGATTAGGTATGCCCTTAAGATATCTCAAAATCCTTTTGACAGTAGTATAATGAGATTCTTTAGGGCAGGATTGGTACCTAGCACAGACACATGTTGCATACATGATGTCATGTCTACTAGAAGTCAGATAAAGGAGGGAGCCAACTATCCCTCTATACAAAGACTCATCTATAGGTTTTCCTGCATCATCTTTGCTAAGAGATATACTTGTCCCCATTGGAGTTCTCATGGTAGTGGATGACTCCATACCATACTTCTTAATTAACTCCTGGGTGAACTTAGACTGGGATATGGACAAGCCATCTTCAGTCTGTCTTACTTGGAGTCCCAAGAAGAACTTAATTTCTCCCATACTGCTCATCTCAAACTTCCCTTACATAAGTTTTGCAAACTTTCTACAAAGGTTGTTTTCAGTAGAACCAAATATTATGTCATCAACATATATTTGGACTAGGATGATCTTTCCTTTGGACTCTCTAAGGAATAAAGTCTTGTCTATTTTCCCCCTTGAGAATTTGTTCTCAATGAGGAAAGTAGATACGGTTTCATAGAAAGCCCTTGGGACTTGTTTCAACCCATATAAAGCTTTCCTAAGTTTATAAACATAATTAGGATTGAGTGGATCAACAAAACCTGAGGGCTGTTCTACATAGACCTCCTCTTTTAAGTCTCCATTCAGGAATGCTGATTTAACATCCATTTGGAACACTTTGAAATCCTGATAAGCTGCATATGCTAGTAATAGCCTGATTGCTTCCAACATTGCCATAGGTGCAAAAGTCTGATCAAAGTCTATGCCCTCTTCCTGCCTGTATCCTTTGACAACCAGTCTTGCCTTGTTCTTCACTATGATCCCACTCTCATCAAGCTTGTTTCTATAAATCCACTTTGTCCCTATGACATTATGGCCCTTTGGTTTTGGAACCAACTGACCTTGCACCTTCTGAATTGATTTAACTCCTCCTGCATAACATCAATCCAGTGTGGGTCTTGAATAGCTTCTTCAAATCTCTTGGGTTCCAGTTGAAATAAGAAGCTTGGGTAAAGAGCTGGGTTTAAGTTCCTGCTCCTTGTTTGTACTCCATGTCTTGGATCACCAATGATCTGGTGTGCAGGATGATCCTTTAAATGTCTAACTACTAGAGGTAATCTATCAACAATTTGACATTCTTCAATCTCTTCATTATGCTTCACCTCAAGGTCTTCATCAGCGTCTTGAGTGTCTTGTACTCCCCCTGGATAACAACTACCATTTTCCTTATCCTGCTTTGCAGTTGGATCTTCTCTGATAGTAAGCTGGTCCATCTTCTGTTGTATACCTAGAGAGCTACAAGAACTACTAGGAAACTCACTGTTAATAAGTTTTAATTCATCAAATATGACATGAACAGACTCTTCTACAACTTGAGTAGCCAAATTATAGACCCTATAAGCCTAACTATTATTGTTGTACCCAACAAATATCCCATCTTGGGATTTGGCAGCAAACTTAGTTAGGTGAGACTAGCCATTGTTAAGCACATAGCACTTGCAACCAAAGATCCTAAAATAGGATAAGTTTGGTTTTCTGCCTTTCATAACCTCATAGGGTGTCTTTTTGTGGCTTTTGGTGATGGAAGCCCTATTGAGCACATGACATACAGTGTTTAATGCCTCAGCCCAGAAATATTCTGGGAGAGTAGTGTCACTCAATAGTGTTCTTCCAGCCTCAATCAATGTCCTATTCTTTCTTTCAGCAATGCCATTTTGCTGATGTGTTCTAGGTGAGGAGAATTCCTGATGAATCCCAAATTCTTCACACAACCTTGTCATACTTTCAGATTGGAATTCAGTTCCATGGTCACTTCTGATTTTGACCACTGAACAATCTAATTCATTTTGAATTTGTTTGACAAAATTGTAGAAGACCTTTGGGGTTTCAGATTTCTGCCTCAGAAAGAATACCCATGAAAATCTAGAATAGTCATCTACCACCACAAAAGTGTAGACCTTCCTACCTAGACTATGAACTGGCATAGGACCAAATAAATCCATATGCAAGAGGTATAAGCACCTCACTGAGTCTTTGGTTTCTAGGCTATGAAAGGAGGATCTGGTATTCTTGCCTTTTTGACAAGCTGAACATATTCCATTCTTAAAGCACTTAACTTGAGTACCATTCCTCACTAACTCTTAAATAAAGAGTTGTCCAATATTCTTGTAGTTAAGATGAGCTAGCCTTTTGTGCCATATGACACAATGAGAGACTTTCTCATCAGCCACAAGACAGATAGGAGAATTTTTATTCTCACTCTCAAAGTTTAGGCAATACACATTTCTTTTTATATAGCCAGTCAATATGACTTTTTGATCACTTGACCTTTTGATATGACACCCATTCTTGATAAATGAAATGTCATATCCAAGATCACTCAGCTGGCTTATGCTTATTAGGTTGTGTTTCAAACCCTTCACATAAGCCACTTTAGTGATAGTGATTAAGTTGTTAGAAATGTTACCAAACCCTTTGATGACTCCTCTTTCAGAACCACCAAAGATTACTTTAGGCCTATTCAATATTGGTGAGTAGTCCTTCAGCAATCCTCTTGTTCCAGTCATGTGCCTGGAACATCCACTATCCAAATACCATATAGTGGCATGGCAACTTGGACTCACCTGCAACAAAGATTACTTAACCTTAGAACCCAAATAACTTTTGGGTCCTTGGTTCAAGTTAGCCTGAAACTTGGCAAATCTGCCTGCATCTCTTCTAACAGGTAGACTGCTATTCTTCATGACACTGGTGTTGTGCCAACAGTCTAAGGCATAATGGCCTAACTTGCCACAGCACCAGCACTCAAACTTATTATACCTCTTTTTAGGTACAATCTTAGCTGTAATGTTGGCAGCAGATCTTTTGTTTTGTGCTACGGCTTTGCCTTTATTATTGGACTGGGTAGCCCATGCAGTTCCCTTAAAACCTAATCTTGCCTTACCCTTTTGAGACACAAAGTCATCAATTAAGGGTATGACAGATTTTGGCTTTGAGAAACTAGCCACTATTTCCTTCTCTTTTTGAAGTCTGTCTTCCAGACTTTTGATCTGACCATTTTTAAATGTGATTGTACCCAACTGAATAACAATTATGTTTTTCAGCTTGTCAATCTCATTCATCTTCTAATCCAACAGCTTTTTTGAATCAGATACAACCAACTTAAGAGCTGCAATTTCCTTAGCCTGATTTTTGGCCAGGTTATTGTTTCTCTTGAGTGCCTGCAAAAAATCCCCATATTCATCTATAAGCTGATGAATATCTCCTTCAGAGTCAGACCCATCCACATCTCTTGATGCAGTTGCATCTAATTCTGACCCAGTGTAGTAATCAGAATCTACAGATAAACTTTTTACTTTACTGGGACCAGGTTGATCCTGGCATTGTTATTCTTCAAACACAGCCATCAGTCCATTGCACTGATGGTCTTCTTACTCATTGATAGAGTCCAGTAATTTCAAGAACTCATCCTCTTCTTCTGTTGCAAACAAACCAAAATAGGCCTTGATGAGTCCACTTTATATACCTATTTTCAGACTCATCTGGGCTAGTTTTCACGCGGTTGCACTTCACTTTTAGTTCTTTATCGTTCCTATTTCATCTAATCTTTATTTCCATAGGAAGTGCACATTTATGCCCGTGGTTGTGTATCTTGTTATTTTTATAGTTTGTACTCCGTTTTGTGATTGTCTGGAATGTCTGCACAGATTAGTGATTTGTTTTTCCTATCAGTACAGGGGTCGTGTGCGTGTTCCGGGATGGTTGTGAAACAGGAATACTGCGCACGATCATGGGATATAATGCGCACGACCACTGGTCGTGCGCCCCTGATCGTGCGCACTACTCTACGATTTCCAGAATCAGCCTGGGGTAAGCGCACGACCACTGGACATAATGCGCACGACCGCCGGTCGTGCGCCACTGATCGTGTGCATTGATTCCTCTTTTCTGGAGTCCTGTCTGGGGTAATCGCACGACCATTGGACTTAGTGCACACGACCACTAGTTGTGCGCCACTACTCGTGCGCGTTATCCCAGTTCTTCTTCCTGATCTTCCATGCCAGTGTGCACGAGCACCGGACATAGTGCGCACGACTACTGGTCGTGCACCTGTGATCGTGTGTATTGTTCATTTCTGCTTTGTATAAATAGTGCAGGTCTCGCCCTAATTCAAGAGAGGATCCGGAGCTCGACATTTCTCCGCCGTTTTCCGCCTTCTCCGCCATTCCCCTTAATCTTCCACCCTAGGGAGGTGCTCCGGGCAAGCTTTCACCGCCAAATCCGAGCCGGAGCTTCCTCTCGGCCTTCTCCTTCATCCGTGAGCTTCAAGTAAGGTTTGACGCCATAGCCATCAAGCAAAGGAAAGCTAGCAAACTTTGTCCGCTATCGTGAGACGAAGAAGACGGGCCATTGGAAGGTGGTGACAGCCCTTCTCTATCCCGGACGCAGTTGAGGACCGAGCTTGGACGCGGAATGACAACCCGACGATTCCAATCGTGAATCCTCAGCAAGGCTTCAGATTCGGTCGATCTCTTGACTTGTTCTTGCTTTATTGTCGAATATTGGTGTTTAACTTTATTTATATTGATGAAGTATGCTTAGTTTGTAAAACATTTTTATACAATTATGTCTATGTGATTGTATGTTTTCGTTATTTACTTGAGTTGCGCCATATTCCATCCACCACCATACACCCTTGCCGCAATAGCAATTGCTAGTGGCGTGCGTTGCGAAGAGGTGATCACGACCCTCATTCCGCCATTCTCACCACCTCATCCGCAAGCCTACTCGTCCATTCGCCTAGTGATTCGGTGCATAGCGGCCCGACTAGTCTTCCATCCCGCCTGGCGAAGCATCGCATAGCGGCGTTACATAGGAGTAGTTGTTAGATTTTTACTTTCTTTTTATCGCAACAATCAAAACCTCCCCTTAGTTAGCTCCGACCTGAGGACTTCAATCTCAAGTCCTCCTCGAAATTAACTCCACCTTACTGTGTTCCTTATGAGATAGATACTTGGGAAAACCTCCATTTTATATTACTTGTGCGACCGGTTCACTGCCGTGATCTTAAGAAACAATTTTTTGGCGCCGTTGCCGGGGAACACAGTCGTGTGAGTTTTTGGAGAGGGAGATAATAGATTGAAGCCCTTTTCCATTTGTGCATATTATTCTTTTTTCTTATTTGCTTTGGTTATTATAATTTTTATTTTGCTTATTTCTTTTTGCCCTTTTCTGATTTTTGATTTAGATAGCAGTTCCGTGCTATTTTCATTCTAGCTGTGTAGCACTTTTTCAGCAATTATTTTTGTTCGTGATGGATCCTGATGCTGAGTGTCGTATCCTTGACACTTTGCGCCGATCCATCGATGCCATTGCTGTTATGAATGCCGCGCATTGCATTCGGTGTTTGTTATGTCAAGGTATGGGCCACATGTTGAAGGATTGCCCTCATTTGTGCAAGCCTTCTCCCTTTGAGGGCGTGTGCACAACAACCTCCCGTTCTCGGAAGACTGTTGTGGACAGGCCTACCAGGGTGCTGCCTGGCCCATACACTGACATAACGCACTTTGCTCATTCTTTACCCGTTGAGATTACTGAAGAATCTCTAGCCGCATACAGTTCTTTCATGGGTCCCTCGATCCCTTTTTACGAGCTTTCCTTGAGTGATGATGATCACTCTAGTGTTAGCCAACAAAAAGAGGAGCAGGAACTCATGGACGCTCCTGTATGGGACGATGAGATTGTTCCGGTCGTCGACGGGGCGGCGTCAGCGAATGATTTTGCGTGGGGCCTGCTCATTCAGTGCTTGATTTTGAGAGCAGCCTTGCCCCTCTGCAAATTTTGCCGGATTGTGCTATTCCTCTTTCTTGTGAGTCGGTTGATGATGCCGTGATTGTGGATGATTCGGTTCCCGAGGTTGCGCCGAAGTGGGATGATGATTCTTCTATCTCCGACGGAGAAGGTGGATCTTCGGAACACTTTTACGCACCCCAGTGGGATGAGGAATATTCTCTTTCCGATGCGGAGGTTTGCACCTCCTTATTGGATGAGGCCGTTCATCTTACCACCGCAGACCTTGAGTTCTTGGATTCCCCTCTGTACGACTCATATAACACCGACAGTGATCTATGCTTGGATCCTGCTGAGAGTGACACCGGGATCACTCTCCCATTTTCTGATTATTTTAGTTCTTCTTCTCCTTTATTTCTTGATCCTTCTTCTTTATCTGAGCCTGTGCAGGTTGAATCTCCACAGGTAAGTTGGGTTGACGTTGAGCCTTGCGCTCAGGATGTTGACGAGTGCATCCTCTTGTGTGAGGAGGTTCCTACCTCCTTCACAGTGGAAGCCCCCGCCGTCACCTTCGCCCCTAGCGAACTTGTGGTGGACGAAACCTTGCTAGGCAAGGATTTGTTTTGTGGTGAGATGAGTGAGGACCAGGCCTCCTCCTCATCCTACTTCCTATTTCCTCTACATGTGTTGGGCAGGTATTATTATTTAGGTAGAGGGGTAACTGCTTTATCACCGTATCGGTACCCGTTACCGAAACGGATATTGGAACAGTTACCTGTGCACTTTTTATTTCATAGGCCCATTAGCTAGAACCTTTTCGTAGCCGAATAAGTCGTGCTAGGATGACAATAACCCCAGTACTTATCTTTTATTTCCTGCATTTTTATTTTCATGTTTATTTTTGTTTTAGCATTTCTTTGTATTTTCTATTTTTCTTTTTGCGAAGCTCACCCCTGCAGGTATTCATAGCAAATCGCATTGGCGGTGTTGTGATTCTTCGTATGGCGGGCCTGCTTCGATTTCCACGCGTCTTCTGGTATGCTCACTAGCTGAGCATTGGGTAACCTCTTCCCTTAGCTCTTTATGATTTTAATTTCTCTATTATATGCTGTTTTGCTTAGTTTAAGTCTGGGGGAGAGATTTGTTACCTATTGCACGTGCACATCTCATGTGCATACTAGAAGCTTTTATTGTTTTATTTTGCTTAGTTCATTGCATCACACACCACTGCACCCACATGAGCGCGTGCTTATCTTTTTGCGTGCTGCGAGTTAAACTCATTTCTTCGTTAGATTTGGGAAAATTATGGTGTTGACATAGGATTGTGAGACGGAGTAAAATGTTGACCTTGCTGTGCTCCTAGTCAACTGCTCTTGTCTCGTGTTGAAATTGGAGTAGATTTAATTTTTCTGTATGCTTTTAGTTTTATATTTTTCTAATTGCGTAAATACTTTTTATTCGACTCAAAAGTTGGTGAATCCGGTTTGAATCCGACGGTAGCTTAGGGATGTGTGTAGACGGCCGTTAGGTTCGTATTGCTCGAGTCGGGAGGATGGATAGTCTTTCTCGTTGGCTAAGAACTTGCCCCAAGCTATTCTTGAAGCATGGGTATAGGTTAGTCATGCATGAGCGTGATGTAGGCCATCATTTTGGCCCGGTTGAGCTTTGTACCATTCCTGACGTCTTATCATCGCTAGCCCCATTGTGCCTACCCCTCCTTTTGATTCAGCTCCACCATGATTTCACCAAAGCCTCATAGCCAATCCTAGTCGCACACCCAAGTTGAGCTTTAGTGTTTACATTTTAATGTTGGGGTGTGATGTGGTGTTATTACATGCGAAAATGTGGATGTGCTCCAAAGCTTATATTTGCTGAATTTGTTAAAAGAAAAGAAATTTGAAAAAGAAAAAGAAAAGTTAAAAAAATGATGTTAAAGTGAAAAAGTGAAAAGTAAAAGTAAAATTGAAAATCTTATTTGAGATGTGAGTATTTTTGGAGTAGGCGGTGCACACACCCATATGTTAAAAGTTAAGTCTGGGGGTGTGGTGTACCCGCATATATTTTGGTTAGCTGATGGATTCCTTTTATACTAGCTCATTTGGGTTAGGTGCATAGCCTTCCTGTTTATCTTTGTTTACCTCACCGAAACCCAAGCCCCATCTCTTCACCTAAAGTCCTACTGATTCGTGTGTGAACAAAAGCAGTGCCGTGGAGAGAATGCGAAAGGGCAAGCATATGGTCACCGACATTGGTGGATTCCTTTGTAGGTTATCTTGAGCACTGATCTTTGGAAATGCTCGCCTAGCGATTAGTCTACTTTCTCCCTACGCATGACCGAATGATTCACCGTGATTCTATTTTTGAGTAATAATAAAATGTTGATACGCATTGTGAAAAGTATAAACTATTTTGTATACTTAGAAATTTCTTCTATTATATTTTTGCGCGCGCGAGCATGCGACTTCGCATGGTACTTCGTATCGCAATTTCTTTGTTAACTAGTATTTTTCCCTATCTGCTTAGATTTTATTTGCTCGGGACGAGCAAACAGTTAAGTCTAGGGGTGTGATGAGTCCACTTTATATACCTATTTTCGGACTCATCTGGGCTAGTTTTCACGTGGTTGCACTTCACTTTTAGTTCTTTATCGTTCCTATTTCATCTAATCTTTATTTCCATAGGAAGTGCACATTTATGCCCGTGGTTGTGTATTTTGTTATTTTTATAGTTTGTACTCCCTTTTGTGATTGTCTGGAATGTCTGCACAGATTAGTGATTTGTTTTTCCTATCGGTACAGAGGTCGTGTGCGTGTTCCGGGATGGTTGTGAAACAGGAATACTACGCACGATCATGGGATATAATGCGCACGACCACTGGTCGTGCGCCCCTGATCGTGCGCACTACTCTACGATTTCCAGAATCAGCCTGGGGTAAGCGCACGAGCACTGGACATAATGCGCACGACCACCGGTCGTGCGCCACTAATCGTGTGCATTGATTCCTCTTTTCTGTAGTCCTGTCTGGGGTAATCGCACGACCATTGGACTTAGTGCGCATAACCACTGGTCATGCGCCACTACTCGTGCGCATTATCACAGTTCTTCTTCCTGATCTTCCATGCAAGTGTGCACGAGCACCGGACATAGTGCTCATGACCACTGGTCGTGCGCCTGTGATCGTGCGCATTGTTCATTTCTGCTTTGTATAAATAGTGCAGGTCTCGCCCTAATTCGAGGAGGATCCGGAGCTCGACATTTCTCCGCCGTTTTCCGCCTTCTCCGCCGTTCCCCTTCATCTTCCACCCTAGGGAGGTGCTCCGGGCAAGCTTTCACCGCCAAATCCGAGCCGGAGCTTCCTCTCGGCCTTCTCCTTAATCCGCGAGCTTCAAGTAGGGTTTGACGCCATAGCCATCAAGCAAAGGAAAGCTAGCAAACTTCGTCCTCTATCGTGAGATGAAGAAGACGGGCCATTGGAAGGTGGTGACAGCCCTTCTCTATCCCGAACGCAGTTGAGGACCGAGCTTGGACGCGGAATGACAACCCGACGATTCCAACCGTGAATCCTCAGCGAGTCTTCGGATTCAGCCGATCTCTTGACTTGTTCTTGCTTTATTGTTGAATATTGATGTTTAACTTTATTTATATTGATGAAGTATTTTTAGTTTGTAAAATGTTTTTATACAATTATGTCTATGTGATTGTATGTTTTCGTTATTTACTTGAGTTGCGCCATATTCCATCCACCACCATCCACCCTTGCCGCACTAGCAATTGCTAGTGGCGTGCGTTGCGAAGAGGTGCTCACGACCCTCATTCCTCCATTCTCATCACCTCATCCGCAAGCCTACTCGTCCATCCGCCTAGCGATTCGGTGCATAGCGGCCCGACTAGTCTTCCATCCCGCCTGGCGAAGCATCGCATAGCGGCGTTGCATAGGAGTAGTTGTTAGATTTTTACTTTCTTTTTATCGCAACAATCAAAACCTCCCCTTAGTTAGCTCCTACCTGAGGACTTTAATCTCAAGTCCTCCTCGAAATTAACTCCACCTTACTGTGTTCCTTGTGAGATCGATACTTGGGAAAACCCCCATTTTATATTACTTGTGCGACCGGTTCACTGCCGTGATCTTAAGCATCAAGACTCAGCCTCAGATTCAGACTCTGAAGTTTATTGATCTGTCCAACTTTTCTCTTTCTTAGCTACCAAGGATTTCTCCTTCTTGCTCTTGTGCTGAGACTTCTTTTTATCAGTAGACTCCTTCCTTTTGTCTGGACAGTCAGCCACAACATGTCCAGGTCTGTTGCAGTAATAACAAACAATCTTTGATGTAGTTAACTTGCTAGCCTTTGTCCCACTCCTGTCCTTCCTGGAAGATTTCCTCATCTGATAATAGTCATCCTTGGACTGAGATGAGGATGGCTTAGATTTCCCCTGCTTCTTCTTTAAGAATCTCTGAAACTGCATTGTGAAAGCAGCAAAGTCTTCATCAGAATCACTGCTGTCTGAACTGTGATTATCAGAATTTTCTGAGATCACTTCTGCAGCTTTCTTAGGAGAAGATGAAGACATCCTTCTATTATTCCTTGTGCCATCTACCTTGAAGGCCACTGACTTTTCTCTATTGTCAACCTTTGTATTTTTCTCTTCCTCCTTTCTGGCCAACAGCTGCATCTCATAAGACAGCAATTTGCCAAACAGTGTTGGAGGTGAAATTTCTGCCAGTCTGGCCACTTCCCTTATGACACAGATCTTTGTATCCCAATCCTTAGTCAAAGACCTAAGGAATTTGTCATTCAGCTCATATGTACTGAAGATTCTTCCATAGGACATTAATTCTTTTACAATTCTGTAGAACTTCTTATAACATTCAGTTATACTATCAGACTTGGATTGTCTAAAACTCTCAAAATCTTGATTATCATAGACTTTCTATCTTGCCTAACCTCTTCAGAACCCTCCATGTAGACAATCAATGTGTCCCATATCTCCTTGGATGTTTTGCAGTGAATCAGATTCTGGAATGTTGAGTCATCTATGACACTCACTATAATATTCTGTGCTCTTTTATCCATTGTAGCCAAGATGATCTCATCCTTAGTCATTTCTGAAATATCCTTAGGAATCCTATGATTAGCATCAAGAACAAAAACCTTCATTGGAATATATGGTCCTTCCTTAACTGTTATGTAAATTCTAGGATCAGATGCCTCCATAAATAGTCTGACCCTTTCCTTTCATATTCCAAAGATTTCCTTCCTGCAGATAGGCAATTTCATTGCACCAAGTTCTTTATGGTTTTCTCCTGAACCCATCTTCTTTAACTTACTTCTGCCTTACAGATCTTACTCAGACTGTTAAGTCAATCTTTGAGTAACCTCCCTCTGATACCACTTGAAATAATTGATTCCTAAACACCTAGAAGGGGGGGGGGTGAATAGGTGTAATTCTTTTTTCTTCTAAGGCAGAATATTGAGTCAGTTAATTAAGAAAAACATATAGTTCTACAGCTATCACAACACAACAATAATAATACCACACACAATCACAGATTGCACACTGATTTTATAGTGGTTCCCCAAGGTCTGGGTACATCCACTTTCCCACTTTGCTTATCTAGCAGTGTGCTAGATTCGGCCTAACTTCTTTCCTTCTCCTCAGATCCGCAAATCTTACAGCTCAGAACCCAAACAAGGCTCCTACAACTCAGAGTGAGTCCACACTCCTACAGCTCAGGCAATCTGCCCTACCTCAGCCTTCAATAAGGGCTACAACGCAGAAATGAAAATCTCCTACAACTCAGGCTCACATCCCTACCTCAGCCTTCAACAAGGCCTACCACTCAGAGAACTTAATCTCCTACAACTCAGCCTTTATAAATCAGGCTTACAAATCAGATCTTAAAACGATCCTACAGAAAATAGATGTAAATTTGAAATTCACAACCACCCTGGTTGAGAGAGAAAGGATGGAAGGTTTCTTGATCAGTTCTTGAAAAAATCTAATGTTAGAGATGAACCTGTCTTAGCTTTCTTCAAAGCTTCTTGAATCTGAACACAGTAGGGTTGATCTCCTTTGAAGTTGATCTTCAATCAGCTTCTTTCTTGAAATTCAGAAATCAATCTGAATCCTTCTTGGCAGACTGGTTCAGAATCTGCACTTGAGAGACTTGTTGTTGTAAGTCCCTTTCTACACTTGAATAGATGGAGCTCTCTCTCTCCAAATTCTTCTGAAGATTCTTCTGAATTCTTCTTTAAATTCTCTTAACAAACTCTGAGTAGATCACCACTTGAGAATGTCTTCTTAGATCTTCTGTTGAAAATCTTCTTCTGTTTTTTGTATGTATATGTGTATCCTATTTGTATATCACTTTTCTTCTATTGATAGAGAATGTCGTTATATAGACTTTCTACATGGTAACCGGCTGATCCAGTTTCTAATGAACTTCTGATAGCACTGACAACTTCAGTAGACCGGTTGGTTATGGCAGCTGTCAAGTCTCCCAGTCACTTCTTGAAACTCTGTCTCTGTCAGCAAAGTATTGAGACTGAACTTCATCATGTGTCGACAAAAGTAGACTAAGTGTCGACACAAGCCTTGGTGGTGTCGACACAACTCCCTTGGTGTTGACACTGCTTCTCGACACAGCTCCTGTAGAATGTGTCGACACTAGTTCAGTGTGTCGACACAGTCACTTCTTCTCTTCACAAAAATCAACTTTGTTGAAACTCTGCTATGTGTCGACACAAGTCTTGTGTGTCGACACAGTTGATGTCGACAAAGTCTTCTGTGTATCGACATTGCCTCTGTGTGTCGACACAGTTGATGTCGACTAAGCATTTCTGTGTGTCGACACTGCCTCTGTGTGTCGACACAGTTTCTTCTGGTGTCGACACAGCCTTTCCAAGTGTCAACACAATTGACTCTAGGCGTCGACACAGCTTTTCTCCAGTGTCGACACAAGCCTTCATAAGTGTCGACACATCTTCTTCTGGTGTTGACTCATGGACTTAGAAAGTTTTCCTGCATTCCTGCATTTTCCTAACCTGCACATATAAACTCAAAACAACATCAAATACACCTTGATGCATATCATTGAGTAAGGTGAGGCTTCTTCAAATCTGGTACACATTTTCCTATCTACCCAACACGTACGCCTCAACTCTAAGAACACAACAGCGGAGCACATGCGTATTATGGCCCAGCGAGGTCTCGAGTAGATGTGCACCGAGAAAACAACCCGAACTGGCCTGATGTGACCCAAAAGGTGCCTCGGAAGAAAGCACGAGGACACAGCCCAACCGTTCACTTGGCACGGAAGGGGCCCCAGGACATGAACACTGAGGACACAGCCCAACCGCCCAAAGTCTAACTGTCAACTCCCATCGATGTGACGATCGGCGAGCCCGTAGACCAGACACACTATCCTTAACCGAGGATTACGACACCGTGTGTCGACTCACACCGCATGCAAATTCCACATCACCATGGCATGGAAGGGGCCTCGGAAGTAAGCACGAGTACACAAGCCAACCTTCCTTCTATACCTCATCTCAACACTAACCCAACTAGTGACGGTCCACACCACACTTACATCCTTCCACAATACTACCCGTAGGGAGACTACGCTCTAAGTATTGGACTACTAAATTCCATTCCAACCCTCAAACATACTCATGGGCATAGTTTTCTTTCTATATGTCATTCCAAATGATTTAAACATAATATAACATAATGCGCATAAAAAATAGTCTACCATTTTCTAACAAGTCATTTCATTTAAGTAAGCTTGCTTCACAATTCAGTTATATGAAATCCAATTAGTAGTCTTCATCATTCATAGCACTATGGTGGTAAAAATAAAATAGTTCACCAAAATATAGAGTTAATTTGCAACTTCAATTCCACCGAATCCAAATCCGTATTATATAAAAAACCAGAATTTAAGTGCAGAATAAATCTGGATAACAAATTCGACCGAAGATTCCCGAAGCTACAGGAATCCGGTGAAGACGTGTAGCCCCTCGATGGAAAGTCTTTCCATGGGCTAACACTGTCATATTCAAACCACAACCCAGATTCAATAGTATCATACTTGAAATCAGCCTTGAAGTCTGTTGCGTACAGAACAAAATTTCTGCATGCAGGATTTATCGGACGTCATATTTGTTCAGACTTTCCTATGGCTACAGACTTCTCCTGAAGTCATGCAACAACTAGTTGGAAATATATTTTCAAGATCTTCAACTTTCATGTTTATTCGAAAGCCCAGATCTGGCCATAACACATCAGAAAATGGCCAAGACGATCGCTGCGCACTGAACACAGATTCTGCACGCATCTTAAAGAGGAATGAACGACATCGGCTCATCTTCCTCCTCAAGTAGATCCTCCAAAATCACACTAGAAGGTTGGAGAGGTTGAAGACACAACTATCCTTAGAGCACAAGCCCTAGAACGACCTCTTCCTAGATAAATCACCATCTCACTAGTCTAGACTCTTTTAAGTTGACATCTTACCTAGATATCTATAGATCTAGCACCAAGGGAGAGGGGAGGAAGCTCACCTCATTTCCGGTGTTTCCACTATTTCCGACCATGGATCGTGTAACTTTCCTTGGCGGCATTTTCTCCTTCACGACGATGGCAGATCTTCTCCTCCAAGAATTTCTCCAGCAGTTTTCCCTCTCTACAGAAGTTTCTCTCAGGAAAAATGGCTGGAATGAGGAGTGAAAACGGTTAGGGTTTTCATAACCCTTATATATAAAAAGTGACACGGGTAGGGACACGCCTGAGTCCTTACCCATTTCCTGCTTGGGTGAAGCGTCAACGACTATTTTAGTGTCAGTTCAATACTCGACACGGGTAGGGACACACCCATGTCCTGACCTATATCCAAATGATACGACTGTGTTCCCTGGCCGTGTCCTTCTCTGGATACATCTAGACGATCTCAACTTGACACCGACAAACGAGTAGGGACACGCCCGTGTCTCTACCCGTGTCATATAATTCGTCGATCTCGACACACAGTTCGTCGATCTCGACACTCTCTGTTGAGTTCAACTCGACACACACACACATAGACACGGGTAGGGACACTCCTGTGTCGCTACCCGTATCATACACCATTGTGTCGACATACACCAGTGTGTCGACACACTACACCAGTGTGTCGACACACTACACCAGTGTGTCATCACACTACACCAGTGTGTCGACACACAACACCAGTGTGTCGACAAACTACACCAGTGTGTCGACACATTATGTCGACACCAGTATGTCGACACCAGGGTTTCGACACACTACACCAGTGTGCCGACACACTGTGTCGACACGAGTGTGTCAACAACAGGGTTTCAACACACTACACCTGTGTGTCGACACACTGTATCGACACCAGTGTGTCGACACACTATAGATGTGTGTCGACACACTGTGTCGACACCAGTGTGTCGACACCATGGTGTCGACACACTAAACTAGTGTGTCGACACCAGGGTATCGACACACTACACCAGTGTGTCGACACCAGTGTGTGGACACCACTGTATCGACACCATTGTGTCGACACCACTGTGTCAACACCATTGTGTAGAGCAAATACTTGGGTGTTACAACTCCTATTCACATGTGTTGCCCATTTGTCAGCACTCCCATGACCCCAGTCAGCGCTACTGACTCTAAGAAACACTCACGAGGGGCCTAGTGTGATTTGGGACATTACACGACGATCGTCGAGTGCAATCACACGCCCCATGACACGGGAGTGCCTGGGCCGACACGAGCATGTCTGGGCCGACACGGGCGTGTACACTGGCCGTGACTTGTTTCGGGATAAGGCTATTTGTGCACCGCTTAGGGTACACAGCCTGTGACACGGGCGTGTCACAGGGCGTGTCGGACCCGAAAAGTGATTTTGCGGCTTTTTTGTGGCCGTCCATTTTCTTCAGCTGGGATCTAACAGCTGAGAGTCCGCCTTACTTCCTTAAGGCCGAAAACTGAGAAAGAATTCTCATTATGTTATTGCCTTGGTTCTAGGTCAACTTGGTCACCCTAGGTCCACTTCAATGGACCCTTAGGGCTCTAATAGACCTTGCAATAGGTTGATGAGACCATTGTGGGGGTCTTGATGTTTTGGTAAAGTCCCACGGTTACCTTAAACTAGGGTTCATAAATTTACTATTTGCAGACCATAGTGGTCTCACCTACATTCCTAGGTTCACTTGACCCTCTTGGGCTTCCTAGGGTTTTGTCATAACCTAGTCATGACAAAACCACTCCTAGGGGTCTAGTTGTCTTGGGGATATTACAAATCCCAATATATAAACAAAAAAATTCGTCTTCGAAATTCTAGTTAGGACTACAGGGTTTCAAATATGAAAGATAAATTATAACATCACGAGAGGTTGTGAGTAGTACCTGACTGAAGAGCTCCGGGTATCTCTAGTGCATCAAGTCCTGAGGCTCCCATGTGTGCTCCTCTCACCCATAATTCCTCCATAGGACCTTGACCATTGGAACCTTCTTGAGGCGTAAGACTCGTATCCCCTTGTCGTCAATCCGGATCGGTTCCAAGTGAACTGACCGATCAGATGCTACCGGCCCGTCTGTGGCCGTAATCTGCTGCTCCGGTCGTAGTAGAGCCCTCCTAAGAGAGGATACATGGAACACGTCATGCAGACTCGCCAGCTCTGGTGGCAGCTCCAGCCCATATGCCAACGGACCGATCTGCTCCCGAATCCTAGAAGGCCCCATATATCTTGGGTTGAGCTTCTTCTTCCGACCGTGTACTTGTGAAACCCCATGCATTGGTCGGATCTTCAAGAACACTTGGTCCACCACCTAGAACTCCACCTGAAGATGTCGAGCGTCGTAACACTTACCCTGTCGGCTCTGTTCCTCTAGCATCCTGTCCCGTATCAATCTCACCTGAGCATCAGTGTCCTCGACAAACTCCGAACCCAAAGCCTTCGGATCCACATCCTGTATCCATGACAGTGGAGTCCTACACCTCCGTCCGTATAGGGCCTCATAAGGAGCCGTCCTTATGCTGGACTGGTAGCTGTTATTATATGAGAACTCGATCAGTGGCAACAGCTTCTCCCAAGGCTGACCGCGATCCAATATGCAAAGTCGCAGCTGATCTTCCACGGTCTGATTGGTGCATTCCGTTTGCCCATCAGTTTAGGGATGAAACACTGTACTGAATGTTAGCCGAGTGCCCAAGTAACTCTGCACTGATCTCCACTCCCTAGACGTAAACCTTCCATCCCGGTCCGATATAATTGACCTGGGTAAGCCATGATAACGGACGAACTGCTCCACGAACCTCCAAACCAACACACCAATCGAGTCATCCTTCTTAATTGAATAAATCTGGCTACCTTCGTCAGCCGGTCAACGATCACCCATATCAAATCGTTCCTTGTCCGTGATCGGGGAAGCCCATGTATAAAGTCCATCACGACATCATCGAACTTCCACTCCGGCACTAGGAGTGGCTGCAATAATCCTGCGAGGTTTCTGCACTCTGCTGTCACGAACTGGCATGCCTCACAATGGGTCACGAAGTAGGTGATATCCTTCTTCATGCCAGGCTAGTACACGGTCTTCTTCAGATCTGCAGTCATCTTTGTAATCCTCGGGTGTACCGAATACCGACTACAGTGGGCCTCCGTCATAATATCCTCCCGGATTTGGCCTCCCTCTGGTATGTAAATCCGTCCTCTAAAACATACTAAACCATCCCTCAGCGAGTAATCCCCAGCAGTGCCTGCTTCTAAGGCCCGGAATATCGGTTCTCGCTGGGCATCCTGCCTCTGCCCTCTCTGACTCGGTCTCGAATATCATCTTGGGCAATCAACAATGCAAGGTACTCCCGGTATAGCTCAGGGAGATCCTCAGACACAAAGGATATCTGCATCTTTTCTAACATCTGGAATTACAAGGCCATCAACTGCCGTCTTGTTCCAGAGTTTGTGGCCTTTCGGCTGAGTGCATCTGCCACCACATTCGCCTTCCTAGGGTGGTAGTGCATCTTGTACTGGTAATCTGCTAGAAACTCCACCCACCTTCTCTGTCGGATATTCAGCTCTTTCTGCAAGTCCACATACCTCAAAGTTTTGTGGTCGGAGTATATGTCACAGTGGACGCAATACATATAGTGTCGCCAGACTTTCAGAGCAAATATGACCGCTCCCATCTTTAAGTCATGAACTGGGTAGTTCTGCTCATGCTTCTTCAGCTGCCGAGAAGCGTATGCTATCACATGACCATTCTGCATTAGCACCGTACCCATGCCCTGGTAGGAAGCGTCGGTGTAGACCTGTAATCCTTCTTTCCCCGAAGGAAGGGCAAGTATAGGTGCCGAGGTCAGCCGACCCGTCAGCTCCTAAAAAGCCACCTCACACTGCATGGTCCAGACAATGAGCACATCCTTCCTTGTCAGGGATGTGAGTGGAAGGTCAATACAAGAAAATCCGTCCACAAACTTCCGGCAGTAACCGACAAGTCCTAGAAAACTCCGTACATCTGCGGCCGACTTCAGCTGTGGGCAATCCCGAACTTCCTGAATCTTGGCCGGATCGACTGCCAACCCAGCACCACTAATGATATGGCCTAGAAAAGCCACCTCCCTCAACCAGAATTGCCATATGCTGATCTTCAGATAAAGCTGGATCTCTCGCAGTCTCTCCAGCGTCAGCGTCTGGTGTCGTGTGTGCTCCTCTTCTGTCCTCGAGTAAATGAGGATGTCATCAATGAATACAATAATGAACACATCCAGATATGCCTCAAACACCTGATTCATGAGGCTCATGAACGCCTACGGTGCAATCATGAGCCCGAAAGGCATCACAGTGAACTCGAATAGCCCATATCTGCTACTGAAGGCAGTCTTCAGAATGTCCTCCTCCTGGATCCGCACTTGATAGTAGCCCGACCTCAAATCTAATTTTGAAAAGAAATGCGTTCCCTCCAGTTGATCAAACATCTCAACTATCCTTGGCAATGGGTAGGTATTCCGGACTATCAGTCGGTTCAGTGCTCGGTAGTCGATGCACAACCTAAGTGTCCCGTCCTTCTTCTTGACGAACAACACTGGGGATCCCCATAGTGAAGAGCTTGGCCGGACAAATTCGGCTTCCACTAGTTCCTGGAGCTGGCTTCGAAACTCTGTCAACTCCTTCAGGGACATCCGTTAAGGGGCTCTAGATGCCGGCTTAGCCCCCTGCACTAGCTGTATCCAGAAATCCTGCTCCTGGTGCGGGGGTAGCCCTAGAAGCTTCTATGGGTATACATCGGCAAAATCTCGTACCACCGAGATATCCGAGATAGAACCCTTGGCCTCAGCCATTTCAAACAGCACTTAATAGACTTCCTCCCCCTGCAAGTGGGCCTTGACGGCCTGCACGGATGACAATAAGAGAGGTGGAATATATCTAATACCTTCGATGATGATGTAGGAATCCCCATGCCTCACACTAATCCTCTTGGACATGTAGTCAATCTGAGCATGGTTCCAGTGCAACCATGTCATTCCCAGGATCAAATCAAAGACTGGCATCTTCATGATCGTCGCTGGTGCTTCAAATATATTTCTGTCGATCGCCGCCTCCATGTTGCAGCGGGCGGTGGTGAATAACTTCGATCCGTCTGGTAGCCGTATCCTCATCATCAAGCCAATAAACCGATCCACGCCTTCCAACCCTTCCACGAAGGCTTCCGACATGAATGAGAGAAAAGCACCCATATCGAATAGCGTATAGGCGGGCTTGCCGCTGATGAAGACTATGCCTGGGGTAGTTTAAAGTCTTAGAAATCTAATTGTGGTTTTCTTTCCTAGTTTATCAGTTCTATATCCATAACTCTAACTATCTAGGAAAGAGAAAACTTAAAATTAATTGGAGTACCTGTGATCACTTGCTCCGGATTCCGTTGTTGAGTAAGATCTAGTGGATACACTTGCACCCTCTCTTGCCTGTGGTCTCTGCCCTGCTATCCACAACCTCGGCCACGGCCTCGGCCTCCAAAGTACTGAGCTGGCGGGGCAGCCGGTGGTGCTAGTGGTGGTGCACACCTCACGGGGCAGTTCCTCCGGATTTGCCCCACCTGATGACAGTCGAAGCATTTTGGCGGGGGATATACCATACCCCCTGGTCTCTGCACCTCCCGCATTTGGGGTGGCTGAGGGGCCACCACTACTAGTACCCTATGCTCCTGTCTCACCTCCTGACGAGGCTGGTCTTCTACTCTTCTCCCATCTGTGATTCAGCCCTATCGCTGATCATTTCGGGCTCCACAGCCCTGATCCTCAGTTGGCCACTTCCGGACTCGGGTAGTATGCCAATCTGCCTTGATCTTTTTTGCCATCTCCAAAATCCGAGGAATAGGCCCATCGGAAACGAACAATAGAGCTTCCCTCAGATCCTCTCACAGGCCCTTATAGAACCTCTTAATGTAACTTGCATCATCCAATTGATAAGAGTCCTCAAACCGGGCTAGGTGGTTGAACTCTCGATGATACTCCACCACTGTCTTGCTGACCTGTCTCAACTGTAGAAATCTATCCTCCAGCTCGTCTCTGGCCAACTGTGGAAAAAAATGCTCCAATAGTGCAGCCCTAAATTCCCCCAAGCTATCTCAGCAACCTCTCTATCAGCAAACATCGTGTCCAGCGATGTCTTCCACCATCTCTTGGCATGGTACTCCAAGAAAGAGACTACTAAGGGCACCCTCTCCTCCCATGGGCACCAGATCCCAGTCAGCATCTCATACATAATGTCCAGCCACTCTTTCGTCTGAACGGCCGACTCTGTCCCCAAGTAGGATGGGGGGATAAAGTCCTCGGAAAGTACTCAGCCAGTTGGCCCCCGGATTTGGCTGCGGGGCCGGAACCTGTTAAGCCCTAAAAGCCTCCAGTATAGCTATCAGAGTCTGTCCCATCTCTGACTGTAGGAACGGAGTGGGGACCGGGGGAGCTGGTGTAACATCCGGAGTCTGCTGGACTCTGCCCTGTGGTGTAGGCTGTGCTGGGGCTGCGTAACAAAATCCAGTTGTAAGTAGTCGATTAAATCCTAATTAAACGAGGAGGATTTACATGTGATCCCCCCATATGGGCACACCACTACTTTCGCTGCTTAGTTTGTCCCCAAACTAAACTCGTGTGGGGGTGACCCAGGGGATGTGGACTGCTACTTTTTGATCGAGTTTTGCTTTGATACCACTTGTAAGAGCCCCCCCTCGTTTCCCTTAAAACACTAGGGTCTTAGGCCCATAACAGCCGCTTTGCGGTGACACCTTCGCACCCGTGAAGTTCATCACTACAAAACACCGATTCTGCCTGACAAATCGATCACAACTGTAGCAAAATATTAAAGGCAAGTCCACAGAAATTAATTAAATAGTAAATAAAGTCCACGATGGGAGTGTCCACAGATATATCAAATACTAAAATCTTGGGTTTATGCCCAGTACATCAAGTCCTCACTACATATCTCTCATTGCGGAAGCAAAACTAATATAACTACTAGCGATCAGGAATCACATGCCCTGCCGTCTGAACTCCGGTACTAGATTGCCCGATCTCCAAGCGTGCCGACCTCCGGGGTTGCTCCTCCATGCTGGGCTCCATGGTCCCCTAAAATGATGTGATTAGAAAACCGTTAATCTAAAAGACTAAGTCCTATCATCCCCCGCACCTTCCCCCATGGCTCCTAGGCACCGAGCGGGGAGAAGGAAAGGAGAGGACATGAAAGTGGAGAATGAAAAATAAACAGATTGCGGCGGAACTAATCTAGCAATTCTATAGTATATATGGCAGTAAATAAGGTATGAAAAACTGAACAAGAAAGTAACCTTAACTTATATGAAAACACATAAGCCAAGGGATCTTTTGCAGGGCTCCTATCGTATAAAAAGTCCCATACCAATTAATACGATATAGTGTCGGTTCTCTAGCAAGCATATATTTATAATACTGAATAAAAACCGTAACTTATAAGCGTGCTTGCACGAACTTATAAACCAAGGGGTCGTTTTGCAGGGCCTATTGTATAAAGCGTCCCATAACACTAATACAATAGGTGTCGGGTTATATGCAATGATTATGCTATGAAATAAAAATATGCCATGATATGAACATGCAAATGCAACTCACCCACCCGACTCTGTGCACACAGATCTTTAGTTCCCCCTTTCTGGAGCCGAACCTCCCAGGATACCACCGTAGTGGCAAACAGAAGCAGTGGGTTGGGCCTCGCCCACCTCTAAATCGGTAATTGCACTACCAGTCAGACCTATCATACGCCTCAACACTGGTGCACTAAGAGGAGCACCTTCCTACTCTTGCCGGTTGGGGCACTGGACGTTATTTGGCCAAGTGCTAACCATACTCGCCGAGTCAACGTATTGGCGTCGGTGCATCGACTCACCAATACTGAAGACCCACCACCTTATACCTTATGCACATGCAACCTTATGTATCAGTTACCAAGCCAAAGCTCCTCGGACCATCCCGTCCGCCATAAACTATAACCGAGCCAAAGCTCGTCGGGCCAACCTGCCCATCACCAACCATTACCGAGCCAAAGCTCGTCGGGCTAACCTGCCCATCACCAAAACCACTGGGCCTGCTTCCTGAGTGACAACCTATCTCCCTGCGACATCGAGGTGTGTGGAGGTGAAACCTTAGATTTACTAGTTACTCTTGCATTCCAATTTTTCCTACAATTTAGGTTTAGCCCAGGACTGCCCAAGGTATTTCCCGTGAAGGGCTCTCGATGGCACTAGGAACTATGATGGGATTACTCCCAAAGCTCCCTTTCGCAAGTCACTTACTATTGTTGGTTAATACCAATCTCCTAGTCCCTTAAATATTATACTATATCTAATCCTAGTGTATTTTATATTTCCTCTCCAAGGGAAAGATGATCCTTCGTCGATCCCGAGCACCACCTATCACTAGTCAACCCAACACTGTACTCATCCTAACTTCCAAAGATGAACTCATTTTTATTTATCCAAACCAGCAAACATCTAACCCCAACTCATGTGCCCAAATTTATATTCCAACATAACTTCTGCGGTTTTACTAAATGCAGGCCACGTTAAGCTATATGACGTGTAAAATGGGAGGTACACTAAATATTCACCCAGTACCCATATAATAATTACTGGAGGGATATCATGACATTTGTACATTAAATCCAGAAATTCATAATTTTCACAATTATCTGATAATTTATTTAGTTATTCTAGCAAATCAGAAACCCAAGTTTGAACGTGAAGTGCCCATTTGAGACAAGAAAATGCCCCACAAAATTTATGATAAATTCAAGATTATTATTTAACACAGAATCCAAAGTATCCCAATTTTCCAGCAAGGTTAAAGTCTCTAAATATAATTTTGAATATAACATATTTTAATCAATTTAAGAGGCAAGTGCAGCAATAATACTTCCATAAAATCTGCAAAAATTCAGGTGTGATTGTAAGGACATATATATGCTCTAGGTCAAGTTTCATAATTTATCATCAAGTAATGAGCTCTAAACAAAATATTGAACAATTTTCCAAGATGATGAGCTTGTGAAGTAGGTATTACAAATATGTATTCAACAATTCTAATAAAACTCATACATAAGCAATAAGGTCAAAAACTCCCTCTGCCTAATTTTCATGACCTTCCAATGGGCAGTATGATCATAATGACCAAATGATTAATTAGAGCAATCCCATGAGTTACAAAGGAAGTGCTAAGATTATTGATCCAAAATTTCCAATTAAATTATAAGAGGTTCAATCTCTCCTTATGACCATACTAACCAAATTTCATTATTGTTCAAGCAGTTTTACTAACCTCTTCTAGAACTACAATGTTTGTACCCAAAACTAGGGTTATGGTTTTGTGGGGCCTACCCTTTCCCAAATCTCCTAAGATTTTTACCAGAGGGATTTAAATACCCTAGAACCATCCCTACCAAATTTGAAGTTCATTTAAGGTATTTTGGCCTCATGCCCTTCACAAGGCACAAAAGCCCTTCCTTAGGGTTTGACCTTAGATCTTAGGGCAAATCTATTCCAATCTACCCCATCTTCCATTGGGAGGTGCGAAAAGCCATGCCAAGCTAGTGGCCCCAATTTCAACCTCTATTGAGGTGATTTGGCCACTCAAAACCCAAAGTGCACTTTTTGACCAAAATACCCTTTTTAGGGCAAGGCTAGGGTTGCATGATTTCAGTCCAAAACACCTCCAAATGAGATGCAATTTTAAACAGAGCCTTATAATGACCCCAAGCACCACCCATCAAATTTGGGTGAGTTTGGAGGTCATTTGGTCCAATAAATAATTCCTACATTGATTATTAAATTCCTACAAAAACTTTAGGAAACTGTTTTCCAAAAATTCCCAATTTTGGATATGATCTAGGTATATTTAATAATGGTCCACACCCAAAATTGCAGGTCATTTGGATGGATGGATTGTTGGGGGCACTCAAAATAGTCTCTGTTCTAGCCTAAGTATAGTTCTCACCAAAATGAGCATTGTGGTCAAACCACTTACCAAATTGGTTGAAACTAATTTTAAATTAAAGTAGACTCATAGGTCTACAATTTTGATGTTTACAACTTGTTCTGAAATAGCACCTAAGTATTTTTAATATTTATTATAAACTGACCAGTAAACATGACAGAAATTCAAATAATAGGATTTAAAGAAAATCAGATTCAGCACAGATCTTAAAGCAAAATCGTGGGGCTCCTGGTGATCTTCTTCCTCCAGCCAAGGGCTGAGATCAGCCCGACCTGGAGCTTATTCCAAGCCCATTTCCTGGCCACCCGACCACCTCCCTGGCCGGCCACCACTGCCACCACCTTCGTTGAGGTGGGGGCTATCGCCGGGCGGCAGCACGACCGACAGAGGGGTGCTTTCCGGCAAACCCGACCCATTTTTTCAGAAAACCAGGAAAAATCCTCACCCAATCTGGCTCATTTGAGCCCGATTCTCATCCTAAAAGATTCCTAAGATCTATCCATAGAAGAAGGATTAGAGGACGACCTGTGTGGGTGGTTGTAGCCTTGCCGATCATGGGATTGTCATGGTGGTGGTGGTGGTGGTCGAATTTCTGCAACAACACACTGAAACTCATTAGCTCCTTCAGGTAATGGGTGGAACTCAATCCCTGGAGTGCAGTGAAGCTTTTAAGAAGGAGAGTTGGGGTGTTAGGTGGGTGTAGGCTTCATTGCCATTAGTGGTACTTAGTCAAAGTTTTCGACCATGGTAGGTGGGGGTTGTAGCATGGCTCAAACCAGTCAAGGACCAGCTGGTTGAAATGGGCTGCATTCATTGTCCTAGTGAATAGAATGGGGGGGGGGGGGGGTTTGGGAAAGGGGAAGGATGAGCCCCAAAGTCTTCCCCCATTACTCCCTTCTCTTTCTCTCTCTTTTCTTTGAAGAGTTTTCTCTCTGCTACTCACCAAGCTGAAATTTGACTCCTACCTAAACCAATCACAACCCACTTGTTCATTTCATCCACTAGTACAAGGTTAGCTCAGGTGAGTTGGGCTTGAGCTTTTGTTAGACCATTTGGGGTAGCTTGACTTAAACCTTGACTAGGGTTGATCTTGGTCAATTTGGTCTTTGAGGTTGCCCCTAGTGGGTCCTTGGTGACCCATTGGCCTCCACTAAGGTCTAGGCAGGGTTTACTTGGCCCTTGGATGTCACTTGACCCTTAATCAGGGCACTTTAACCACTTTAGGGCTAGAGTTGACTTGAGTCAACTTAGCGTTTTTGGTTGACCCCAATGGGTCCTTGGTGACCCATTGGCCTCTTACTAGGGTTAGGAAGGTATGTGTGGTGTCCACTTGGCTAAGGGAAGGTCAATTCACCCTATGTATATCAGGTTGACCCATTTAGGGTTAGAGTTGACTTTGGTCAACTTAACCACTTTAACTGCCCTCCATGGGTCTTTAGTGACCCATTGACCCCACTTTAGGTCTAGGAAGGCCCTGGTATGGTTAGCTGGGCTTTACTAGGGCACACTGTGTAACACCCCAAAAACCACTTTGGGTTTGAGGTTGGGTAACACATCCTGGAACACGGGCGTGTCCCAGGGCGTGTCTTGCTCGGGTTGAGAAGTCGGTTGTGTGGTCGAGGAATTTGTGTTCGATGAAGTGTTCGGGAGGGACACGCCCAGTGATACGGGCGTGACCTAGGGTGTAAGAGCCCCCCTCCCGGATGCCAAAACACGGCATGAAGGGGGTCTTATGCCCGGAACAACAGTCTTGCGGTAACATTAGTGCACATGCTAACATGTACCACAAGACTCCTATTCCGTAGGCTACAACCAATATCAATATAAACATGCCAACCCAACCATAATATAAAAGAGAATTCAAATCCACACCAAGTATATAATCCAAAGTACATCAAATAAGAGAAGCTAAAACATGCTTCTACAAATATCAGAGTACAACTAGTAATTGCCCAAAAGGGCTACATCAAAACCTCACAACACTCACATCAGTATCCGACGGTAGTGACGGCACCTTCCCTTCAGGCCCTGTCTTCCTAGCCTGGCTGTCCTGCTGTAAAGTCTGCGGCTGCTCTACCTGCTGGTTGACCTCCTAAAAAGGATGACATAGCAACCGTTAGTCGAAAAGACTAAGTGGCTTCACATCCGCTACCCCGGCGACTCCACGATACCGGGCGGAGAAAGGAACATGGGTACAAGAATAGTAAATAATGTAACAGGTACAAGCAGGTGGTAATGGTAGGATTAACAACATTATAGTCTTGCAGTTCTACATAAACAATAGCAAACTATCAAGTATAAGTATCTACAATAGGAAAGTAACTTAACTTATAAGGATGCCCATACAAGTTTATAAGTTAAGGATCGGGTTACATAAAAGTAACTCATCATATAAGAGTGTCCATACAAACTTATACGATGAAGATCTTGTTTGTGCAATGCTATATAATGTTATGTATGCTATACAATGACTCACCCATGATCACACCATGCAAACGCTATGTCGACATAGACTAGTAGTTCCCACTATTCGAGCAGGTAGATAACCTCTCTAGCATCAACCTCTGTGGCCAGGCGGTGACAGTAGAGCGGGCATCTCTACAACAAGGAGGGTATCCACAATACTTAACCTAGACCTCCGTACACCTCAACGCTAAGAACACAATATCAGAGCCCATGCGTACTATGGCCCAGCGGGGTCTCGGGTAGATGTGCACCGAGAACACAACCCGAACTGGCCTGTGTGACCCGGAAGGGGCCTCAGACGAAAGCACGGGGACACAGCCCAACCGTTCACTTGGCATGGAAGGGGCCCCAGGACGTGAACACTGACTGAGGACACAGCCCAACCGCCCAAAGTCTAACTATTAACTCCCGTCGGTGTGACCATCGGCGAGCCCGTAGACCTGCAACACTATTCTTAACCTAGGATTACAACACCGTGTGTCGACTCACACCGCATTCAAATTCCATATCACCATGGCATGGAAGGGGCCTTGGAAGTAACCACGAGGACACAGCCCAACCATCCACTCGGCACGGAAGGAGCCCCGGGATGTGAACACTGTGGACACAGCCCAACCGTCCATCTATACCTCATCTCAACACTAACCCAACTAGTGACGGTTAACACCGCACTTGCATCCTTCCACAATACTACCCGTAGGGAGACTACGCTCTAAGTATTGAGCTACTAAATTTCATTCCAACCCCCAAACATACTCATGGCCATAGTTTATCTTTCTATATGTCATTCCAAATGATTTCAACATAATATAACGTAATGCACATAAATAATAGTCTACCAATTTCTAACAAGTCAGTTTGTTTAAGTAAGCTTGCTTCACAATTCAGTTATATGAAATCCAATTATTAATCTTCATCATTCATAGCACTACGGTTGTTAACATACAATAGTTCACCAAAATCTCGAGTTAATTTGCAACTTCAATTCCATCAAATCCAAATCCATACTATATAAATACCCCGAATTTAAGTGCAAAATAAATCTGGATAGCAAATTCGACCAGAGATTCCTGAAGCTACATGAATCTGGTGAAGACGTGTAACACCTCGATGGAAAGGTCTTTCCATGGGCTACAACTTTCATATTCATACCACAACCAATATTCGAAAGCATCTTTTTTGAAATCAGCCTTGAATTCCGCTGCGTACAGAACACAATTTCTCCTTGCAGGATTTATTGGACAACATATTTGTTCAGGCTTTCCTGTGGCTACAGACTTCGCCTGAATTCATGCAACCACTCGTTGGAAACTTCTTTTTGAGGACTTCAACTTTAGTGTTTAGTCAACAACCTAGATATGGACATATCAGATCTGAAAATGGCCAAGAATATTGATGCGCGCAGAACACAGATTCTGCACGCATCTCAGAGAGGAATGAACGACATCAGTTCATCTTCCTCCTCAAGTCGGTCTTCCAAAATCACACCAGAAGTTCCTCCTCACTTATTCACCCTCATGAGGCCATGATTCTTCACGAAACCATCCCCCATCTTCACATAGAAGGTTAGAGAGGTTGGAGATACAACTAGCCTTAGAGCACAAGCCCTAGAACAGCCTCTTCTTAGAGAAATCACCATCTCACTGGTCTAGACTCTTTTGAGTCTACATCTCACCTAAATATCTACAGATCTAGTACCAAGGGAGCGGGGAGGAAGCTCACCTCATTTCTAACATTTCCAATATTTCCGGCCATGGATCGTGTAACTCTCATCGGCGGCATCTTCTCCTTCACGGCGTTGGCAGATCTTCTCCTCCAAGACTTCCTCCAGCAGTTTTCCCTCTCTACAGAAGTTTCTCTCAGGAAAAATGTCTGGAATGAGGAGTGAAAACGGCTAGGGTTTTCACAACCCTTATATATATAAAGTGACACGGGTAGGGACACGCCCGTGTATTTACCCGCGTCCTGCTTGGGTGAAGCGTCAACGACAGTTTTAGTGTTGGTTCAATACTCGACAGGGTAGGGACACGCCCGTGTCCTGACCCGTGTCCACATGACACAGTCATGTTCCCTGGCGTGTCCTTCTCTGGATACATCTCGACGAACTCAACTTGACACACCGATACATGGGTAGGAACACACCCGTGTCTCTACCCGTGTCATATAATTCATCGATCTCGACACACAGTTCGTTGATCTCGACACACAGTTCGTTGATCTCGACACAATTTGTCAAGTTCAACTCGAGACACACACAACACACGGTTATGGACATGCCCGTGGCGCTACCCTTGTCATACATCATTGTGTCGACGCACACCAGATTGTCGACACACTACACCAGTTGTCGACACACTACACTAGTGTGTCGACATACTATGTCGACACACTACACTTGTGGGTTGACACATTGGTGTCGACACAGTGTGTTGACACACTGTGTCGACATGAATGTGTCGACACCAGGTTGTCGACACACTACACCAGTGTGTCGACACTATTATGTGGACACCATTGTGTCGACATCATTGTGTCGACACCATTGTGTCGACACCATTGCGTCGACCAAAGACTCGGGTGTTACAAATCCTATTTACATGTGCTGCCCAGATGTCAGCACTCCCTTGAACCCCAGTCAGCTCTCCTGACTATAAGAAACATGCATGAGGGGCCTAGTGCGATTTGGGATGTTACAAATCCTATAAACAAAATAAAAGATTTCGTCCCCGAAATCAGTGTTAGGCTATGAGGAGGACTGCATAACGAAAAATATAATATGCTTTTAAATAAAATTACCTTGAGCAAACAACTCCGGATAGTGCTTTTGCATCAAATCTATCGGCTTCCATGTATATTCCTCCTTCCCATGATTGGACCATAGCACCTTCACCAAGGGGACACTTTTGTGGCGCAACATTCTTGTCTCGTTATCTACAATCCGCACCGGCTCTAGTCGCGTAGACCTATCAGACGCCACAACACCATCAGGTGTGGGGATGTATTGATCGGGCTGCAACAGCACCTTCCGAAGCGACGACACATGAAACACGTCGTGGAGGTTCCCTAGCTCAGGAGGTATCTCCAACGGGTAGACCAACGGTCCAATCCTTTCCTATATAGTATAAGGCCCAACATACCTTGGGCTGAGCTTTTTCGCGCCACACACACTTAACACTCCATGCATCGGTCGAATTTTCAGGAACACCTTGTCACCCACTTGAAACCCCATCATCTGGTGCCTTACATTATAATACTTCGCCTGCCGACTTTGAGCCTCCAACATGCGATCCTGTATCAGTCGAACCGCCGCATCGGTATCCTCAATATATTCAACACGCAAAGCCTTCAGGTCTTCATCTTGTACCCAAGATAAGGGGGTTCTACACCTTCTTCCATAAAGAGCTTCATGAGGATCAATGCCGATACTAGCCTGTTGGCTGTTATTGTAGGAGAATTCTACCAACGGTAAGAGACTTTCCCACGGCTCTCCTCTATCCAACACACATAATCTCAACAAATCTTCAATTATCTGGATGGTCCTTTCAGATTGTCCGTTCGTCTGGGGATGAAACGCGGTGCTGAAGGTAAGGCGCGAGCCCAAATATGCCTGTAATGCCTTCCACTCCCTTGAGGTGAAACGAACATCCCGTTCTGAAACGATTGTCTTAGGCATGCAATGATACTGTACTAACTGATCCACAAAGAGGCGTACTAAGACATCCACATGAGCTTCTATCTTCATTGGGATAAACCTGGCTACTTTTGTCAGGCGATCAACTATCACCCACACTGAATCATTTCCTGAGAGTGAGCGAGGTAACCCATGGACAAATTCCATGGAGATATCCTCAAACATCCACTCGGGGATGGGCAACAATTGTAGCAAACCACCGGGAATCTTGCATTTCACCTTCACCCTTTGACAAGCTTCGCAATGTGTAACAAAATATCAGACATCCTTTTTCATTCCCGGCCAACACATGGTCTTCCTTAAGCCGGCTTACATCTTAGCAATGCCCGGGTGCACTGAATATTGAGAGCAATGAGCCTCTCTCAAGATATCCTCCCAGATTTTACCGCCTTTGGAAATGTAGAGCCGTCCACGAAAATAAACAAGGTCATCTTTTAGCGTATACTCATCCGTAGTCCCATCTTCGATTGACTTGATTGCCGGGGCCAGAGCCGCATCCATACCTTGCTCCACTCTGATTCGGTCCCAGATATCACAAACTATGATCATGTTTGCCAAGTACTCCGTATACTCTGCCAAAGGAGCCTTAAATATCAATGTAATATCCATCTCCTCAATCATCCGAGCCAACTCCATTCTCATCAACCGAGACTCTGGGCTATAACCTGGTACCTTTCTACTCAATGCATCAGCCACCGACTTCGCCTTTCCGGGGTGGTAGTTCATGGTGAACTCATAGTCGCATAGAAATTCTAACCACTGCCATTGTCTCAAGTTCAACTCCTTTTGAGTATGAATGTACTTCAAGTTTTTGTGATCTGAAAAGATCTCGCAGTGGATGACGTATAAATAATACCTCCAAACCTTCAAGGCGAACAACACTGCTCCAAGCTCCAAATCATGAACCGGGTAATTTATTTCATGTTTCTTCAGTTGTCTTGAAGCATAAGCAATCACGTGTCTGTGCTTCATCAATACCGCTCCCATCCCTTGATATGATGCGTCAGTGTAAACTTGAAGTCCTTCCTTCCCAGACGGAAGTGCAAGGATGGGGGCGGAGGTAAGTCTATTTTCAGTTCTTGGAACACCGCTTCACATTGGGGTGTCCACTCAAATGGCACACCTTTCTTCTTCAATGAAGTAAGAGAGAGGGAAATCTTGGAGAATCCTTTTACTAAATTGCGTTAATAACCGGCAAGCCCAAGGAAGCTCCTCACATCGGCCTCCGACTTCAAGGGAGACCACTCCTTCACGGCACGCACCTTGGCCGGATCCACCGTTAGTCCTGCTCCACTGATCACAAGCCCCAAGAAAGCAACCTCTTTAAGCCAGATTTCGCACTTGCTGAACTTGGCGAAGAAGGCGTGCTCTTTTAATTTCTTCAATACCGAGGTCAAGTGCTCAACATGATCCTCCTCCGTCTTTGAGTAGACTAGGATGTCGTTCATGTAAATAATGATGAAGATATCCAAGTACGGTTCAAATACCTTGTTCATCAGACTCATGAAAGCTGAAGTGGAATTTGTGAGCCCAAACGACATTATAGAGAAATTGTACAACCCATATATTGTAATAAATTCCGTTTTCTAGATGTCATCTTCTTGTATTCTCAACTGATAATACCCTGAGCGCAAGTCCAGCTTAGAAAACCAATGCGCTCCAACTAGTTGATCAAACAACTCGTCGATCCGAGGTCGCGGATAAGTGTTCCGCACCGTCAGCCGATTGAGTTACGAATAGTTTATGCACAAACGCAGGGTCTCGTTCTTCTTATTCACGAACAATACACGGGCTCCCCAGGATGACGAACTGGGGAGAACGAACCCTAACTCCACCATTTCTTGTAGTTGAACTCTAAACTCCGCGAGTTCCTTCGGGGCCATTCGGTAAGGGGCCTTGTATATAGGCTTGGCACCCGGTACTAGATTAATTTGGAAGTCAACCTCTCTGTGCGTGGGTAATCCTGGTAGTTTCTCAGGAAATTCCTCAGGGAAGTCCCGCACTACCCGTACATCTTTTATATCCAATACTATCTCCTTCCACTCGAACTAGATCATGAAGAATTCATCACCCTTCATATGTGCTTTTACTGCCTGAACTAAAGATAACAACATATGAGGTGCGAAGCAAACACCTTGGAAGATGACGTCGGTGTCTCCATGTCTCAAATCGATTCGTTTCTCTGCACAGTCAATCCTTGCAAAGTGCCAGTCTAACCATGCCATGCCCAAAATGATGTCAAACTCCGGCATTCTCAAGACCGTGGCAGGCATATCAAAGGCTTTCCCCCCAATGAATATCTCGAACTCGCACTTAGCGGTTGTAATCATATCTGAGCCGTCCGGTAGGCGCACTCATCGGGCTATACCAGTAAAGTATTGTACGCCCTCCATGTCCTTAATGAAGTCCTCAGACACAAAGGAGTGTGAGGCGCCAGTATCGAATAGCGCATAGGCCGTCTTCCCACCAACTATCACGGTGCCTAAGTACCAGTAACCAAAACTTATTGCTAGGTGTCTAATATGTCTCAAGCAACTTTAAGTTAGATAATGAAAACGTGGTAAGCAATTAAATCATACCTGTAATCACATCTTGGGGATTCCATTCTTGTGTCATGTCCCGCGCGTACAGTTGATCCCGAGCAGGGTCGTGGTTTCCTCCTCACGGTCCTCGTCCTCGACCACAAATATAACCACGCCCCTGCGGAGCTGTCGGGGGAAGAGAAGGAGGGACATTCCCAAACAACCGCGGGCAAAAATGTCAAATGTGGCCCGGCTGGTTGCATTCAAAACACACCAGACCACGACGCCCTTCAGGTTGCTGAAATTGTTGAGGCTGAGACGGTGGAGTCAACATAGGTGATGCGTAAGATCACGGCAGTGAACCGGTTGCATAAGTAATATAAAATGGGGGTTTTCCCAAGTATCGATCTCACAAGGAACACAGTAAGGTGGAGTTAATTTCGAGGAGGACTTGAGATTGAAGTCCTCAGATCGGAGCTAACTAAGGGGGGTTTGGATTGCGGAAACAGAAAATAAAATACTAACAACTACTCCTATACAACGCCGCTATGCGATGCTTCGCCAGGCGGGATGGAAGACTAGTCAGGCTGTTATGTACCGAATCACTAGGCGGATGGACGAGAAGGCTAGCGGATAAGGTGGTTAGAACGGCGGAATGAGGGTCGTGAGCAACTCTTCGCTACGCACGCCACTAGCAATTGCTAGTGCGGCAAGGGTGGATGGATGATGGATGGAATATGGCGCACCTCAAGCAACTAAAGCGTAAACAAACACAGAATCACATAGAAATGAATCTAGTAATATTTACATCTAAAGTGCAACAACATCAATATAAATGAAGTTTTAACACACATATACAACAATAAAGGAAGAACAAGGCAAGAGATCGACCGAATCCGAAGTCTTGCTGAGGATTCACGGTTGGAATCGTCGGGTTGTCATTCCGCGTCCAAGCTCGGACCTCAACTGCGTCCGGGATAGAGAAGGGCTATCACCACCTTCCAATGGACCGTCTTCTTCGTCTCACGATAGCGGACGAAAGTTGCAAGCTTCCCTTTGCTTGATGGCTATGGCGTTGAAACTTGAAATGAACCCAAGAGATGATGAAGGAGGCCGAGAGGAAGCTCCAGCTTGGATTTGGCGGTGAAAGCTTGCCCGGAGCACCTCCCTAGGGTGGAAGATGAAGGGGAATGGTGGAGAAAGCGGAAAACGGCGGAGAAAGCTCGAGCTCCGGATCCTCTTCTGAATTAGGGCGAGACCTGCACTATTTATACAAAAGTAGAAATGAACAATGTGCACGATCACAGGCGCACGACCAGTGGTCGTGCGCACTATATCCTGTGCTCGTGCGCACTGACATGGAATATCAGGAAGAAGAACTGGGATAATACGCACGAGTAGTGGCGCACGACCAGTGGTCGTGCCCACTAAGTCCAATGATCGTGCGATTACCCAGACAGGACTCCAGAAAAGAGGAATCAATGCACACGATCAGTGGCGCAGGACCGGTGGTCGTGCGCAATATGTCCAGTGGTCGTGCGCTTACCCCAGGCTGATTCTGGAAAATGAAGAGTAGTGCGCACGATCATGGGCGCACGACAAGTGGTCGTGCGCATTAGATCCCATGATCGTGCGCAGTATTCCTATTTCACAACCATCCCGGAACACGCACACGACCCCTGTACCGAAAGGAAAAACCAATCACTAATCTGTGCAGACATTCCAGACAATAACAAAAGGGAGTACAAACTATAAAAATAACAAAATACACAACCACGGGCATAAATGTGCACTTCCTATGGAAATAAAGATTAGATGAAATAGGAACGATAAAGAACTAAAAGTGAAGTGCAACCTCGTGAAAACTAGCCCAGATGAGTCCGAAAATAGGTATATAAAGTGGACTCATCACACCCCCAGACTTAACTGTTTGCACGTCCCGAGCAAACAAAATCTAAGCAGATAGGGAAAAATACTAGTTAACAAAGAAATTGCGATACAGAGTACCATGCGAAGTCGCATGCTCTCGCGCGTAAAAATATAATAGAAGAAATTTCTAAGTATACAAAATAGTTTATACTTTTCACAATGCGTATCAAAATTTTATTATTACTCAAAAATGGAATCACGGTGAATCATCCGGTCATGCGTAGGGAGAAAGTAGACTAATCACTAGGAGAGCATTGCCAAAGATCGGGGCTTCGGATAACCTCCAAAGGAATCCACCAATGTCGGTGACCATATGCTTGCCCTTTCACATTCTCTCCACGGCACTGGTTTGGTTCACACACGAATCAGTAGGACTTTAGGTGAAGAGATGGGGCTTGGGTTTCGGTGAGGTAAACAAGGATAAACATGAAGGCTATGCACCTAACCCAAAGGAGCTAGTATGAAGGGAATCCATCAGCTAACCAAAATACACGCGGGTACACCACACCCCCAGACTTAACTTTTACATATGGGTGTGTGCACCGCCTACTCCAAAAATAATCACATTTCCAAAAAGATTTTCAATTTAAACTTTTTCTTTTCAATTTTTTTTCTTTTTCTTTACAAATATTTTTTTTCTTCATTTAATTTTCACAATTCAGCAAATATAACATTGGAGCACATCCACATTTTCACATGTAAAATCACCACATCACATCCCAACATTAAAATGTAAACACTAAAGCTCAACTTGGGAGTGCGACTAGGATTGGCTTTGAGGCTTTGGTGAAATAAAGGTGAAGCTGAATCAAACGAATGGGTAGGCACAACGTGGCTAACGAGGATAAGACGTCAGGAACGATACAAAGCTCAACCGGGCCAAAATGATGGCCTACATCACACTCATGCATGACTAACCTATACCCATGCTTCAAGAATAGCTCGGGGCAAGTTCTTAGCCAACGAGAAAGACTATCCATCCTCCCAACTTGAGCAATACGAACCTAACGACCGTCTACACACATCCCTAAGCTACCGTCGGATTCACACCAGATTCACCAACTTTTGAGTAGAATAAAAAGTTTTTACACAAATAGAAAGATATAAAACTATAAGCAGACAGAAAAATTAAATATACTCCAATTTCTACACGAGACGAGAGCAGTTGACTAGAAACACAACAAGGCCAACATTTTACTCCGTCTCACAATCCTAAGCCATCACCATAATTTTCCCAAATCTAAAAAAGAAATGAGTTTAACTCGCAGCACGCAAAAAGCTAAGCACGCGCTCATGTGGGTACAGTGGTGTGCAGTGCAATGAACTAATCAGAATAAAACTATAACGGTTTCTAGTATGCACATGAGATGTGCACATGCAAAAGGTAACAAAACTAGCTCTCCCCCAGACTTAAACTAAGCAAAGCAGCATATAATAGAGAAATTAAAATCATAAAAAGCTAAGGGAAGAGGTTACCCAATGCTCAGCTTGTGAGCATACCAGAAGACGCCTGGAAACCGAAGCAGGCCCGCCATACGAAGAATCAGAACCCCGCCAATGCGATTTGCTATGAATACCTGCAGGGGTGAGCTCCGCAAAAAGAAAAATAGAAAATACAAAGAAATGCTAAAACAAAAATAAACATGAAAATAAAAATGCAGGAAATAAAAGATAAGTACTGGGGTTATTGTCATCCCAGCACGACTTATTACATTCTAAACAGTTCTAGCTAATGGGCCTATGAAATAAAAAGTGCACAGGTAACTGTTCCAATATCCGTTTCGGTAACGGGTACCGATACGGTGATAGAGCAGTTACCCCTCTACCTAAATAGTAATACCTGCCCAACACAGGTAGAGGAAATAAGAAATAAGAAGAGGAGAAGGACTGGTCCTCGCTCATCTTATCACAAAAGAAATCCTTGCCTAGCAAGGTATCGTCTACAGGGAGTCTGCAGGAGGAGAAAGCGATGAATGGAGCTTCCTCAATAGAGGAGGAATCAACCTCCTCGCAAAAGAGGATGCTATCATCCATGACTCGAGCTGAAAGCTCCAAGTCCTTCTGAAGAACCTGCGAAGACTCAACCCGCACAGGCTCAGATACAGAAATGGGATCAAGAAATAAAGGAGATGAATTACTAAAAGAATCAGAAATAGGGGGAGTGGTCCCGGTCTCACTCCCAGTAGGATCCAAGCAGAGATCATTGTCGGTATCATACGAGTCGTATCAAGGGGAATCCGAGAACTCAAGGTCCACGGTGGTAGGAGGAACGGCCTCATCCAATAAGGAGGTGCAAACCTCCACATCAGAAAGAGGGTATTCCTCATCCCACCGGGGTGCGTAAAAGTGTTCCGAAGATCCACTTTCTCCGTCGGAGATAGAGGAATCATCATCCCACTTCGGCGCAACCTCGGGCACCGAATCATCAACAAATACAACATCATCAACCGACTCACAAGAAAGAGGAATAGCACAATCCGACAAAAATTGCGGAGGGGCAAGGCTGCTCTCAAAATCAAGCACTGAATGAGCAGGCCCCATCGCAAACTCATTCGTTGACGCCACCCCGTCGACGACCGGAACAATCTCATCGTTCCATACATGTTAAAAGTAGCGAATAGAAAAGAACAAGCGGATAGACTTTTGAATAATTGAAATTTTATTATCCAAAAAAGGTAACTATTACAAAGGTATGCCCTCCTTTATATAGAATGGAGGAGAGATGAGAGAATACAAATAAGAGATGTGGGACTATAATTTACAGGACTAAGCGGACTATACAAAACAAACCGCACAAGCCGCGCGGTTAGACAGCAGGGCTAACCGCACGGCTACCACCAGAGAGGAAGAGAGACTGCCAGGGTAGACCGCCAGACCGCCCGGTCTCCAAGCCGGCTGAGACAAACCGCCAGACCGCGCGGTCTTCAACCCGCCAAGACAAACCGCCAGACCGCCTGGTCACCAACTTCAACACTCCCCCTCAAGCTGGAGCATATATATCGATCATGCCCAGCTTGTCGCAGATGTGGAAAAAGGAAGCGGACACCGGCTTGGTGAAGACATCTGCCAACTCGTTGTCGGAAGTAACAAATGGAGTGCAAATCTGTTTCTTCAATATTTCTTCCCGAATAAAATGACAGTCGACTTCTATGTGTTTTGTTCTCTCATGAAAGACCGGATTTTTGGAAATGTGTATCGCGACCTTATTGTCACAGAACATAGGAAGAGGATAGTTGTAAACCTCTCTTAAGTCAAGCATGAGAGCCCGTAACCACTTCAACTCACATGTAGTCGATGCCATGCTGCGATATTCCACCTCTGCACTAGACCTGGAAACGACAGACTGTTTCTTGCTCTTCCAACTCACAAGATTGCCTCTAACAAATGTGCAGAAACCTGAAGTCGATTTGCGGTCCCCTTTGTCATCCGCATAGCTTGAATCAGAGTACGCTTCAACCCTAAGGTGACCATTTTTCTGAAATAGGAGTCCTTTCCCTGGAGCAGCTTTAATATACTCTAATATCCTCAGAGCAGATTGTAGATGACACTCCCTCGGAGCTTGCATGAACTGGCTCACCTTGCCAACAGCATAAGAGATGTCGGGTCTGGTTACAGTGAGATATATGAGCTTGCCCACCAGATGCCGGTATCTCGTAAGATCGGAGAGAAGAGGTGAGTCATCTGTCCAAGTTTTGTCTTCTCCAACAGCCATAAGACAACGTGCAGGTTTAGCACCAGTCAGTCCTGCCTCCTTTAAAAGATCAAGAGCATACTTCCGTTGTGAAAGGACCATGGAGTTGGGCTTTCTAGAGATTTCAATCCCCAGAAAGTATTTCGGGGAGCCCATATCCTTTGTGACCAGATGTTGACGAAGGTGTTTCTTGGTCATCAATACCCCATCCTGGTCATCGCCAGTAAGAAGAATGTCATCAACATAAACCGCAAGAACAACAAGACCAGAGGTGGTTTTCCGAACAAACAAGGAGTGATCTGCTGAGCTTCTTATAAAACCAATGGCCGCAACAATGCTACTGAACTTGTCAAACCAGGCACGAGGACTCTGCTTGAGGCCATAGATAGCCTTCTTTAGCCGGCATACCCGTGTCTCCCCCCTGAGCAACATACCCAGGAGGTTGCTCCATGTAAACATCCTCCTGCAGATCACCATAGAGGAAGGCATTCTTAACATCTAGCTGCGAGATGGGCCAATCCCTGTTGACAGCCACAGAGAGAAGAACCCGAATAGTGCTGAGACGAGCCACGGGAGAGAAAGTGTCAAAGTAATCAATCCCATAAGTTTGGGTAAAACCCTTGGCAACCAGGCGAGCCTTATAATGATCCACACTACCATCCGGGAGAAACTTCACCACGAATACCCAGTGACAGCGAACAACATCTGTGCCGAAAGGAGGAGGAACAAGGGTCCAGGTACCCCGTTCAGTGAGAGTAGCAATCTCCTCATCCATGGCAACTTTCCAATGAGGAATAGTGAGGGCCTCCTGGTAGGAACGGGGGGTGGCAGTGGCCGAGATAGCCAGTGCAAAAGATCTGCGAGCAGGGGTAAGACGATCATAGGAAACAACTGCAGCAAGCGGGTGTTGGGTACAGGCCCGAACCCCTTTGCGAAGAGCAATCGGGAGATCCAGGTCAGCAGGTGCCTCAGTATCCGGAGTATCCGTGGTGGAGAGAGCTGGCCCGGGAGTAGAGAGAGATGGCAGCGGAGTGGAGGGAGAAAGCAGAGTAGAGGGTGGAGATGATGAGGATGGGGAAGATGGTGGAGTGGGTGGAGAGGGTGGAACAGCAGTGGGAGCAGAGGGAATGGATGGGTTGGGATAAGAAGTAGGATTAGGAGGAGTAGAAGAGGAAGCGGGGGAGAAGTAAGAGGCATTGGCAAAGAAGGTGACATCCGCAGAGACAAATTGCTTGCGGGTAACAGGGTCAAAGCAGCAATATCCTTTCTAAGTGGGAGAGTAGCCCAGAAAGACACATTTGGTGGCACAGAATCAGGAGGAAATGACCCTGTGCTCTGATACCATGTTAAAAGTAGCGAAAAGAAAAGAACAAGCAGATAGACTTTTGAATAATTGAAATTTTATTATCCAAAAAAGGTATCTATTACAAAGGTATGCCCTCCTTTATATAGAATGGAGGAGAGATGAGAGAATACAAATAAGAGATGTGGGACTATAATTTACAGGACTAAGCGGACTATACAAAACAAACCGCACAAGCCGCGCGGTTAGACAGTAGGGCTAACCGCACGGCTACCACCAGAGAGGAAGAGAGACTGCCAGGGTAGACCGCCAGACCGCCTGGTCTCCAAGCCGGCTGAGACAAACCGCCAGACCGCACGGTCTTCAACCTGCCAAGACAAACCGCCAGACCGCCCGGTCACCAACTTCAACAATACAGGAGCGTCCATGAGTTCCTGCTCCACTTTTTGTTGGCTAACACCAGAGTTATCATCATCACTCAAGGAAAACTCGTAAAAAGGGATCGAGGGACCCATGAAAGAGCTGTATGCGGCCAGAGATTCTTCAGTAATCTCAACGGGTAAAGAAGGAGCAAAGTGCGTTATATCAGTGTATGGGCCAGGCAACACCCTGGTAGGCCTGTCCACAACAGTCTTCCGCGAACGGGAGGTTGTTGTGCACACGCCCTCAGAGGGAGAAAGCTTGCACAAATGAGGGCAATCCTTCAACATGTGGCCCACACCTTGACATAACAAACACCGAATGCAATGCTCGGCATTCATAACAGCAATGACATCGATGGATCGGCGCAAAGTGTCAAGGATACGACACTCAGCATCAGAATCCATCACGAACAAAAATAATTGCTGAAAAAGTGCTACACAGCTAAAATGAAAATAGCACGGATCTGCTATCTAAATCAAAAATCAGAAAATGGCAAAAAGAAATAAGCAAAATAAAAATTCTAATAACAAAAGCAAATAAAAAAACGATATGCACAAATGGAAAAGGGCTTCAATCTATTATCTCCCTCTCCACAAACTCACACGACTGTGTTCCCCGGCAACAGCACCAAAAACTTGATGCGTAAGATCACGGCAGTGAACCGGTCGCATAAGTAATATAAAATGGGGGTTTTCCAAAGTATCGATCTCACAAGGAACACAGTAAGGTGGAGTTAATTTCGAGGAGGACTTGAGATAGAAGTCCTCAGATCGGAGCTAACTAAGGGGGGTTTGGATTGCGGAAACAGAAAATAGAATACTAACAACTACTCCTATGCAACGTCGCTATGCGATGCTTCGCCAGGCGGGATGGAAGACTAGTCGGGCCGCTATGCACCGAATCACTAGGAGGATGGACGAGAAGGCTAGCGGATGAGGTGGTTAGAACGACGGAATGAGGGTCATGAGCACCTCTTCGCTATGCACGCCACTAGCAATTGCTAGTGCGGCAAGGGTGGATGGATGCTGGATGGAATATGGCGCACCTCAAGAAACTAAAGCGTAAACAAACACAGAATCACATAGACATGAATCTAGTAATATTTACATCTAAAGTGCAACAACATCAATATAAATGAAGTTTTAACACACATATACAACAATAAAGGAAGAACAAGGCAAGAGATCGACCGAATCCGAAGTCTTGCTGAGGATTCATGGTTGGAATCATCGAGTTTTCATTCCGAGTCCAAGCTCGGTCCTCAACTGCATCCGGGATAGAGAAGGGCTGTCACCACCTTCCAATGGCCCGTCTTCTTCGTCTCACGATAGCGGACGAAAGTTACAAGCTTCCCTTTGCTTGATGGCTATGGCGTTGAAACTTGAAATGAACCCAAGAGATGATGGAGGAGGCCGAGAGGAAGCTCCGGCTTGGATTTGGCGATGAAAGCTTGCCCGGAGCACCTCCCTAGGGTGGAAGATGAAGGGGAACAGTGGAGAAAGCGGAAAACGGCGGAGAAAGCTCGAGCTCCGGATCCTCTTCTGAATTAGGGCGAGACCTGCACTATTTATACAAAAGCAGAAATGAACAATGCGCACGATCACAGGCGCACGACCAGTGGTCGTGCGCACTATGTCCTGTGCTTGTGCGCACTGGCATGGAATATCAGGAAGAAGAACTGGGATAATGCGCACGTGTAGTGGCGCACGACCAGTGGTCATGCGCACTAAGTCCAATGATCGTGTGATTTTCCAGACAGGACTCCAGAAAAGAGGAATCAATGCACACGATCAATGGCGCACGACCGGTGGTCGTGCGCAATATGTCCAGTGGCCGTGCGCTTACCCCAGTCTGATTCTGGAAAACGAAGAGTAGTGCGAACGATCAGGGGCGCACGACCAGTGGTCGTGCGCATTAGATCCCATGATCGTGCGCAGTATTCCTGTTTCACAACCATCCCGGAACACGCACACGACCCCTGTACCGAAAGGAAAAACCAATCACTAATCTGTGCAGACATTCCAGACAATAACAAAAGGGAGTACAAACTATAAAAATAACAAAATACACAACCACGGGCATAAATGTGCACTTCCTATGGAAATAAAGATTAGATGAAATAGGAACGATAAAGAACTAAAAGTGAAGTGCAACCTCGTGAAAACTAGCCCAGATGAGTCCGAAAATAGGTATATAAAGTGGACTCATCAATAGGCGGCTGCGGAACCGGATGCTCCACTCTAAAATCTCGGTGGAAACGTCCTCTACCTCTTTGATGCCCCTTCCTCTCCTAAAGTCCTGCCTCCTTCTATTGCTTGGGCCAGCTTCTATCACGCACTCCGCAGGTCTCTTACCACTACTCAAGTGGTCCTCCTCCAATCTCTTCGCCATGTCAATAATCTCTGCCGAACCAGCATCCGCTATAAAGAAAAGGGCCTGCCTTAGGGGATCTCGCAGCCCTTTGTAGAAGCATTTGGCGTATCCTCTATCATCCAGGTCATATGAGTTCGTGAACCTTGTGAGATGCTGGAACTCTCGCTGATATTCTGTAACCGATTTTGATCCATGCTTCAGTAGTAGAAACCTCTGCTTGAGCACATCTCGAGTCGATGTAGGAATAAAGTGCTCTAAGAAGAAACTCGAGAACTCGCTCCAACTTATCTCGGTATACACTCATCCTTGGAACGTGGAGCCCATGAGTGACTTCCACTATCTCTTAGCATGTAGATCCAAGACGGACACCGCCAACGATACAGCCATGTTGGCCGGGAAAAGGATCCCTTCCAATAGCTCTTGCACCGTGTCAAGTCATTCCTCCGTGTATACGGCCGACTCCGTCCCGAGGTATGCGGGAGGGGAGAGAGCCTGAAAGGTTCTCAGCCAGTTAGAACCCGGAGCCTATTGTTGAACCGGAGGCTGCTGCACCCTAAAGGCATCCAGGATGGCGGTGAGCATCTACCCAAACTCGGATTGTTGAAACTGAGTGGGTATGGAAGGAGCAGGAGTGCCCGCCATCGGCTCCACGTGCAGTGGAATATATACATAAAACACAAACGTATGGTCAGGTTGGCTAATCTTGGGGTCAAAGTTGTACAACTTAGTGTGAATTACATATGTGCACACCACTGCTTCTACTAAGTCAGTTTGTCCGCAAACTGACTAATCGAATGAGGGTGGTACAATTGTTGAAAAACTTCTTTAGTTGAGGATCGTGGCAAACTGATAACATTTGTAAGACCCCCCCCCCCCCTCTCGGATCCCAAAACATGACACGAAGGGAGGGTCTTATTTCTGGAACAGCCGCCTTGCGGTAGCATTAGCGCACGGGCTAACCTGTACCACAAGACGCCTATTCCGCCGGCTACAACCAATATCAATATAAATATGCCAACTCAACCATAATATAAAAGAGAAGTCAAATCCACACCATGTATATAGTCCAAAGTACATCAAATAAGAGAAGCTAAAACATGCTTCTATAAATATCAGAGTATAACTAGTAATTGCCCAAAAGGGCTACATAAAAACCTCACAACACTCACATCAGTAACTGACAGTAGCGACAGCACCATCCCTTAAGGCCCCGTCTTCCTGGCCTGGCTATCCTGCAGTAAAGTCTGCGGCTGCTCTACCTGCGGGGTGATTTCCTAAAAAGGAAGACGTAGCAACTGTTAGTCGAAAAGACTAAGTGTCTTCACATCCGCTCACCCGGCGACTCCTCGGCTCCGGGCGGAGAAAGGAACAAGGGTACAAGTATAATAAATAATATAACAGGTACAAGCAGGTGGTAATGGTACAATAAGATTAACAACATTATAGTCTAGCAGTTCTACATAAACAATAGCAAACTATCAAGTACAAGTATTTACAGCAGGAAAGTAACTTAACTTATAAGGATGCCCATACAAGCTTATAAGTTAAGGATCGGGTTACATAAAAGTAACTCATCGTATAAGAGTGCCCATACAAACTTATACGATGAAGATCTTGTCTGTGCAATGCTATATAATGGTATGTATGCTATGAAATGACTCACCCATGATCACACCATGCAAACGCTATGTCGACATAGACTAGTAGTTCCCACTATTCGAGCAGGTAGCTAACCTGTCAGGCATCAACAGTCGTGGCAAGGCGGTGACAGTAGAGCGGGCATCTCAACTACTAGGCGGGTATCCACACTACTTCACCTAGGCCTCCGTACACCTCAATGCTAAGAACACAATAGCGGAGCCCATGCGTACTATAGCCCAGCGGGGTCTTGGGTAGATGTGCACCGAGAACACAACATGAACTGGCCTGGTGTGACCCGGAAGAGACCTCAGAAGAAGCACGAGGACACAGCCCAACTGTTCACTTGGCACGGAAGGGGCCCCGAGACGTGAACACCGAGGACACAAACCAACCGCCCAAAGGCTAACTGTCAACTCCCATAGGTGTGACGATGGGCGAGCCCCTAGACCTGACACGTTATCCTTCACCCAGGATTACGACACCGTGTGTTGACTCACACTGCATGAAAATTACATATCACCATGACATGCAAGGGGCCTCAGAAGTAAGCATGAGGACACAACCCAACCATCCACACAGCACGAAAGGAGCCCCGGGATGTGAACACCGAGGACACAGCCCAACCGTCCGTCTATACCACATCTCAGCACTAACCCAACTAGTGACGGTCAACACCGCACTTACATCCTTCCACAATACTACCCGTAGGTAGACTACACTCCAAATATTGGACTACTAAATTTCATTTCAACCCTCAAACATACTCATGGCCATAGTTTATCTTTCTATATGTCATTCCTAATGATTTCAACATAATATAACATAATACACATAAATAATAGTCTACCAATTTCTAACAAGTCATTTCGTTTAAGTAAGCTTGCGTCACAAGTTAGTAATATGAAATCCAAATAGTAATCTTCATCATTTATAACACTACAGTGGTTAACATAAAATAGTTCACCAAAATCTCGAGTTAATTTGTAACTTGAATTCCACCAAATCCAAATCCATATCATATAAAAACCCATAATTTAAGTGCAGAATAAATCTGGACAGCAAATTCGACCGGATATTCCCGACGCTACAAGAATTCGGTGAAGACGTGTAACCACTCGATGGAAAAGTCTTTCTATGGGCTACAACTTTTATATTCAGACCACAACCCAGATTTAATAGTATTATACCTGAAATCAGCCTTGAAGTCCGCTGCGTACAGCACACAATTTCTGCATGTAGGATTTATCTGACGTCATATTTGTTCAGGCTTTCCCGTGGCTATATACTTTGACTGAAGTCGTGCAACCACTCGTTGTAAAGGTCTTTTCAAGGACTTCAACTTACGTGTTTAGTCGACTTCCCAAATCTGGCCATATCACATCTGAAAATGGCCACGAATATTGCTGCGCGCAGAACACAGATTCTGCACGCATCTCAGAGAGGAATGAACGACATCGGTTCATCTTCCTCCTCAAGTCGGTCTTCCAAAATCACACCAGAAGTTCTTCCTCCCTTATTCACCCTCATGATGCCATGATTCTTCACGAAACCATCCCCCATCTTCACATAGAAGGTTGGAGAGGTTGAAGACACAACTAGCCTTAGAGCACAAGCACTAGAATGGCTTCTTACTAGAGAAATCACCATCTCACTAGTCTAGACACTTTTGAGTCGACATCTCACCTAGATATCTACAGATCTAGCACCAAGGTAGAGGGGAGGAAGCTCACCTCATTTCCGCCGTTTCCACTATTTCCGGCCATGGATCGTGTAACTCTCCTTGGCAGTATCTTCTCCTTCAAGGCGATGGCGGATCTTCTCCTCCAAGACTTTTTCCAGCAGTTTTCCCCCTCTACTGAAGTTTCTCTCAGGAAAAATAGCTGGAATGAGCAGTGAAAATGGAAAGGGTTTTCATAACCCTTATATATGAAAAGTGACACGGGTAGGGATACACCCGTGTCCGTACCTGTGTCCTTCTTGGGCGAAGCGTCAACGACGGTTTTAGTGTCGGTTCAATACTCGACACGGGTAGGGACACACCTGTGTCCTGACCCGTATCCACATGACACGGTCGTGTTCCATGGCCATGTCCCTCTCTGGATACATCTCGACAAACTCAACTCCATACACCGACACACGTGTAGGGACATGCCTGCATCTCTACTTGTATCATATAATTCGTCGATCTCGACATGCCTGTCGAGTTAAACTTGAGACACACATACACACACACACGGGTAGGGACACGCCTGTGTCGCTACCCGTGTCATACACCACTGTGTCGACACACACCAGAGTGTCGACACACTATACCAGTGTGTCGACACACTACACCAGTGTGTCGACACACTGTGTCGACACTAGTGTGTCGACACCAGTATATCGACACACTGTGTAGACACCAGTGTGTCGACACACTACACTAGTGTGTCGACATACTACACCAGTGTGTCGACACACTACACCAGTGTGTTGACACATTACACCAGTGTGTCGACATACTGTGTCGACACCAGTGTGTCGACACCAGGGTGTCGACACACTACACTAGTGTGTCGACACAATGGTGTCGATACAAAGGTATCGACACACCACTGTGTCGACACAAAGGTGTGGACACACCACTGTGTCGACACAAAGGTGTCGACACACCACTGTGTCGACACTATTGTGTGGACACCATTGTGTCGACACCATTGTGTCGACACCATTGTGTCGACCAAAGACTCGGGTGTTACAAATTCTATTCATATGTGCTGCCCAGTTGTCAGCACTCCTCTGAACCATAGTTTGCTCTCCTGACTCTAAGAAACACGAACGAGGGGCCTAGTATGATTTGGGACGTTACATAGGGCGTGTCCTCCTTTGTGTCGATACCTCTGTGTCGACCCCACTTTTGTGTCGACACCTCTATGTCGACACCTCTGTGTCGATGCCTCCTTTGTGTGGACACCTCTGTGTCGACACCTCTGTGTCAATACCTCTTTTGTGTCTACACCTCTGTGTCGACACATCCTTTGTATCGACACCTCTGTGTCAACACCTCTTTTGTGTCGACACCTCTGTGTCGACATCTCCTTTGGGTCGACACCTCTGTGTCAACACCTCCTTTGTATCGACACCTCTGTGTCGACACCTATTTTGTGTCGACACCTCTTTTTTGTCAACACCTCTGTGTCGACACCCCTGTGTCGACACCTCTTTTATGTCGACACATCTGTGTCGACACCTCTGTGTCGACACCTCTTTTGTGTCGACACCTCTGTGTCGACACCTCTGTGTCGACACCTCTGTGTCGACACCTCTGTGTCGACACCTCTGTGTCAACACCTCCTTTGTGTCGACACTCGAGTCTTTGGTCGACAAAAATGGTTGATAGAGGGAATACGCCTGTGATATGGGTGTGTACCCTTCGACACGGGCGAGTCGGAGGGCGTATCCCCCTCTAGTCGACGAAATGAGCTCGACGATCGTCGAGTGCAATCACACGCCCAGTGACACGGTCGTGTCTGGGCCGACACTAGCATATCTGGGCCAACATGGGTGTGTCTAGGCCGACACGAGCATGTCTGGGCCGACACGGGCGTGTACCCTGGCCTTAACTTGTTTCGGGATAAGGCGGTTTGTGCACCGCTTAGAGTACACGGCCTGTGACATGGGCGTGTCACAGGCATGTCGGACCCGAAAAGTGATTTTGAGACTTTTTTGTGCCCGTCCATTTTATTCAGCTGTGATCTAACAACTGAGAGTCCTCCCTGCTTCAATAAGGCCAAAAACTGAGAAAGAATTCTCATTATGTTATTGCTGTGGTTCTAGGACAACTTGGCCACCCTAGGTCGGCTTCAATGGACACTTAGGGCTCTAATGGACCTTGCAATGGGTTGATGAGACCATGGTGGGGGTCTTGAAGTCTTGGTAAAGCCCCATGGTCATCTTAAACTAGGGTTCAGAAATTTACTATTTGCAGACCATAGTGGTCTCACCTACATTCTTAGGTTCACTTGGCCCACTTGGGCTCCCTAGGTTTTGTCATGACCTAGTCATGACAAAACCACTCCTAGGGGTCTAGTTGTCTGAGGGATGTTACATTCACAATTCATAAACATCCACACAATACACAGAGTCTTCTCTGGTTCATAGTACAAACATTACTAATCCAAACTACCTGTCTAGATGAGCTTCACACAGCATGCCTATGCCGTACTACCTATTTTCGGCTCTAAATGCAGACTCAACCTTGAATCACTTATGCTTTCCAACTCTTGGTGGAGGATTCCATGCAAATGCATAAAGAAAGGACATCACTTGTCCAAGAAGGAGATCGTTAACCTCAACGATCGCTTTGGAGCCATGAACTAGCCGGATGGAAATCACCGCCATGGCTTTGCCTCCACGAATCCGCACTCGGCTCACGATTCAGCACACTGAAGTTTTTCCGGCAGCAGGGTTCTTCTCCTTCTTCCTTCCTTGATCTCCTCACTCCCTAACCCTTTAGAAAGAGAATGGCCTAAGAAGAATGAAGATTACCTTCTTCCTCTCAGCCTTATACTCAGCAGGGAAGGGCCTGCACCCTTGGATCAATAACGAGCGAAATCAACGCCCACGATTTGCCAGAAATATCCATTTTTGGGCAGACACGCCCGTGTCACAGGCCGTGTCCCTTAAGCGGTGCATGAACCGCCTTACTTAGAATAGGACATGGCCATGTGATACGCCCGTGTCACATGGCTGACATACCCGTGTCACACAGTAAACGGCCGTGTGGCATGGCGTGTCCCTCAGGCAACGCACCACAAACTCAACCCGAGAGGGACATGGCCATGGGACACGCCCATGTCCCAGGCCATGTACCCCAAGACACACTCGTGTCCAACAGCACACACATCCCTGGCTGATCTAGAGAAGGACACTCCTTGTGACACGCACGTGTCACAGGCCGTGTACTCAACTTGACTTATTGCTTGACGATTGTCGAGCATAGTTCGTCGACCAGAGGAGGACACGCCCTCGGACACACCCGTGTCGCAGGGCGTGTTCCCTCTCGAGAACTTCTCGAGTGCATTTCGTCGAGCACTCGAGAGGCTACTCAACCCGAGCAGGATATGCCCTGGGACTTGCCAGTATCCCAAGCCGTGTTGCCCAACCTGAACCCAAATTGGGATTTGTGGTGTTACAGAGATTTCTACTCTCACTGAACGGGGTACATGGACCCTCTGTCCTCCTCCCTTTGGTACGGTTGTTGTTGGTTGTCATGTGTCTATGTGCTAAAGTTCCACCCTGATGATAGTGTGGATCGTTACAAGGCCCGTATGGTTGCCAAAGGCTGTACTTAGACATATGGGTTGACTATTTTGACACATTCTCTCCAGTTGCTCGTCTCAACACTATCCGGGTCCTTCTCTCTGTGGCTGTGAATAGGGATTGACCCATTTCACATCTGGATGTTAAGAATACTTTTCTCTACGGTGATCTACATGAAGATGTTTACATGGAGCGACCTCCTGGGTATGTTGATCCGGGGGAGGCACGAGTATGCCGGCTAAAGAAGGCTATCTATGGCCTAAAGCAGAGCCCTCGTTACTGGTTTGACAAGTTTAGTTGCATTGTTGTTGCCATTGGTTTTGCAAGAAGTTTAGTCGATCACTCCTTGTTTGTTCGGAAAACTGCCTCGGGTCTGGTAGTTCTTGCTGTATATGTTGATGACATTCTTCTTACTGGTGATGACCAGGATGGGGTAACTTTGACAAAGAAACACATTAGTCCACACATGGTCACAAAGTATATGGGCTCCCCAAAATACTTTCTGGGGATTAAAATCTCTAGGAAGCCCAACTACATGGTCCTTTCCCAACGGAAGTATGCTCTTGATCTTCTAAAGGAGGCAGGATTGACTGGTGCTAAACCTGCCCGATGTCCCATGGCTGCTGGAGAAGACAAAACTTGGACAGATGACTCGCCCATTCTATCCGATTTTATGAGGTATCGGCGTCTAGTTGGCAAACTCATTTATTTCACGGTAACCAGACCCGACATCTCCTATGTTGTGGGCAAGGTGAGCCAGTTCATGTAAGCTCCTAGGGAGTGTCATCTACAATCTGCCCTGAGGATATTGGAGTATATTAAAGTAGCACCAGAGAAAGGACTCCTTTTTCAGAAGAATGGTCACTTAAGGGTTGAAGCATACTCATATTCGAGCTATGCTAATGACAAAGGTGACCGTCAGTCAACATCAGGTTTTTGCACGTTTGTTGGAGGAATTCTTGGGAGTTGGAAGAGAAAGAAACAGTCTGTGTTCTCCAAATGTAGTGTAGAAGCAGAATATCGCATCATGGTGTCAACCACATATGAGTTGAAATGGTTACGAGCTCTCATGCTTGACTTAGGAGAGGTCTACAACTATCCTCTTCCTATGTTCTATGACAACAAGGACACGATATACATCTCCAAAAATCCGGTCTTTCATGAGAGAACTAAACACATAGAAGTCTACTGTCATTTTATTCGGGAATAGATCTTGAAAAAACAGATTTGTACTACGTTCGTCACTTCCGACAAAGAGTTGGCAGACATCTTCACCAAGCCGGTGTCCACTTCCTTTTTTCACATTTGCGACAAGCTGGACAAGATTGATATCTATGCTCCAGCTTGAGGTGGAGATATGCACAGGAAAATGAAAACAGAGCAAGAGTTAGAATAATTTGGCAAGGGCAAGGGAGTCACTTGCCTCTACCTCTAGGAAAAACAACAGCTACCACCGAAGCTTGGCACCGGTGGCAAGAACAGCCACCTAGAAGACCAAAACTGAAACTTGACGAAAAGAAAAGAAATCAGATAATCTCAACTCCTAGAATCAACCCTAAATCAAGAAAAACTTACATGAAAGGGAAGATCTAGATGAGAGCAAGCCAAATCCGCTATCGCACGAGAAAAACGAGCTTCCTCCCGCAAACACCGGCCAGAGGAAACCCCCGCCTCCTCTCAAAACCCTTCCGCTAGAAGCTATCCAGACCCAGGAACGATGAAAATGAGAAGGAAAAACGGTTCACGGCAACAAAAGATGCTCTCAGGAGAAAAAGTACGGAACACGCCCGAGACACGCCTGTGACACGGCCCGATGCGCCCGTGTCACGGGGTGTGTACTTACTCGACGAATGTTGATCTCCACTCGATGAAAACACGGGACACGCCCCAGACACGCCCGTGACATGGCCCGACACGCCTGTGTCACGGGGCGTGTACTCACACACCTACCCACTCGACGACCGTCAATCTCAGCTCGACAAAATAGGTGACACGCCCTATGACACGCTCGTGTCACAGGCCGTGTACCAACTCAAACAGCACTCGACGATCTTGGAGCGTCGATCGTCGAACGGAGAGACACGCCCCGTGTCACGCCCGTGTCCGATACGACACGCCCGTGACACGGCCGTGTTCTCACTAAAACTCCGCCTGACGACCATCGAGCGCAACTCGACGAAGGGGGACACGCCTTGTGACACGCCCGTGTCACAGGCCGTGTTCCTACAAAAACCCCGTCGACCAAAAATTCATCGACCATAGAAACAGGAGCTCTACCCGAGCATGACACTCCCTGGGTCACGGGCGTGACCCAGGCCGTGTCACCCAAACTTACAGAAAAAAAGAAACCCGCTAACTCCTAGCAAACAAAAGACAAGGCACCGGCCTACTAGCTTGGCCACATCAGGCACGCACAACACATCAAACATTACAAACATTACAGCTAACAGAACAAACGTCGAAACGAAGCAAAAGAAAATGATCCCGAATTTCGACCAAAACTCGCACCGTAGCTAAACTCCCAAGCTACGAAAACAACGGTGAGGTCGAAAACAACATCCGACGATCGCACACTTGGGCTAACACCTCCCGAAGCCAAAACACAAGCATTTCCCTAAGAGGCCCAACCGAGTCACCAGAACAGACTCCGGCTAGCTGGGGAAACTTGCCAACAGGCTACAACCAGGCTACACCAGGAACCTAAAAAGCTAAGACCACGCTCTACAACGGCGAAAGGCTGGAAAATGCGTCATCGTAACGCCAATCCCAGATCAAACAAAACCGAGTAAAACCGAGGGCGTTACAGCCACTCCCCCTAAAAGAAAGTTTCGCCTCGAAACTTTACTCATAACACTCCTATGAGGAAGGAGAGAGAAAGAGCCAGGAAAGGGCTATATATAAATAAATAAAGCAGAGCATACCAGGCACAAGATCAGGGAAACAGATGAGGGTGAGCCTCCCTCATAGCCGACTCCAATTCCCAAGTCGCGCTTTCTACATCCTGATTCCTCCATAAAACTTTAACCATAGGAATAGTCTTCTTCCGCAGCGCACGAACCTGAGAATCCAGAATTCGGACAGGCACCTCCACGTAAGAAAGATTCAGCTCCAACTGAGGCACAGAATCCAAAACCTGCCTGTCATTCATCACACATTTCCGCAGCTGACTGACGTGGAAGACATCATGCACACCAGGGAAATTTGCGGGCAAAGCCAGCCTATAAGCTGATATCCCAATCCGCTCAACAATTGGAAACGGCCCCACGTACCTCGGGTCCAACTTCCTGTTCTTGCCAAACCGCTTGACTCCGATCAACGGGGAGACCTTTAAGAACACTGAGTCCCCCACCACAAATTCCAAGTCCGATCTACACCGATTGGCGTTTTTCTCATATCTCTCCTGGGCTATCCGAAGCTTTTCCGGTATAAGCTTCACAGCGGTTTCCATCTCCTCGAGCGCTTCTGGACCCAACAAAGGTCTCTCGCTAACCTCAGCCCAAAACAAGGGAGTCCTGCAGCGCCTCCGATATAAAGCTTCAAAAGGAGCCATTTGCAAGCTTTCTTGATAACTGTTGTTATACGCAAATTCCATAAGCCGCAAGCGCTCATCCCACGCTCCTCCGTGGTCCAAAATATAGCATCGGATCATATCTTCCACAATCTGATTTACTCGCTCCGTCTGACCATTGGTCTGCGGATGATAAGCCGTGGAATATCTCAAATCTGTACCCAACCCTTCTTGAAGGCTCTTCCAAAAATGAGACGTAAACCTGGAGTCTCGATCGGATATGATACTCACGGGTACACCATGCAATCTGATAACCTCATCCAGATATAGATCGGCTATCTTCCTCATCGGATAATCGATCTTAAATGGTACGAAGTGAGCACACTTCGTCAATCTGTCTACGATCACCCAAACTGAATCATGCCCCTTAGGAGATCTTGGTAATCCTGTAATGAAATCCATCGAGATACTCTCCCACTTCCACATCGGAATCTCTAAGGGTGTCAGCTTGCCACCAGGCCTCCCATGGTCGGCTTTCACACGCCTGCAAGTGAAACATTCTGAAACAAATTTGTCTATATCCTTCTTCATACCATACCACCAGACAATCTGCTTTAAATCATGGTACATCTTGGTAGACCCTGGATGGTAAGCAACACTAGATCCGTGGGCTTCTCTGCATACCATATCCCGAATATCTCCAACTGCGGGAATGCAGAACCTGCCACGATACTTCAAGGTACCCGCTTCATCTGCAGAGAAATCTGGTAGTTCACCTTTTTCAGCTCGAAGATACAAATGCAGAAGATCGGGATCATCCTTTTGATGCAGTCTCGTAAGTACAATCCACGAAGGTTCTGTCACTACCAAGCTACTCTGCGAATCGTAGATTCCCACAGAAATGTCCATCAAAAGAAACTCTTCCACTAGACGCTCGGTGGAGAGATTGAAAATCTTACCTGACTTCCGACTCAGGGCATCAGCCACCACATTCGCTTTACCCGGATGTTACTGGATTTCAACATCATAGTCAGCCACGTACTCCAACCATCGCCGCTGGCGCAGATTCAATTCTTTCTGGTTGAAGACATACTTCAAACTCTTATGATATGTGAAAATCTTGCACTGCGCACCATATAGCAAATGCCTCCACAATTTCAATGTATAGATCACAGCTGCAAACTCCAGGTCATGCGTAGGGTAATTCCTCTCGTGAGTCTTTAGCTGCCTCGACCCGTACGCAATCACCTTCCCGCCCTGCATCAATACGCAGCCCAGTCCGACATGCGTCGCATCCACATATATATCATACTCACTATCTTCGGTAGGCAAGGACAAAATGGGAGCTGAACATAGCCTTCTTTTTAGTTCCTCAAAAGCCTCCTCACATTTGCCATCCCAGATGAAGGCTACATTCTTCTGCGTCAACTTGGTCAACGGCGCGGACAAGGTAGAGAATCCCTCTACAAATCTTCTATAATATCCAGCCAAGCCCATGAAGCTTCTGATCTCTTTGGGAGTAACAGGCCTCGCCCATTCCATAACATCAGCGATCTTTTTTGGGTCCACCGATATTCCCTCCTTATTCACCACGTGGCCGAGAAAAGAAACTTGAGGCAGCCAAAATTCGCATTTGCTCAGCTTGGCGTATAGCTTATGGTCTCTCAGAGTCGTCAAGACCAGTCGCAAATGTCGATCATGCTCCTCCGCATCTCTAGAGTACACCATAACATCGTCTATAAAGACAATCACAAACTTATCTAGGAAATCCTTGAAAACCCTATTCATCAGATCCATGAAAGCCGAGGGCGCATTCGTCAAACCAAATGACATAACCAAAAACTCAAAATGCCCATGACGAGAGCGGAACGCCGTCCGCGGAACATCTGACTCCCGAATCCTCAACTGGTGATAGCCCGAACGAAGATCTATCTTGGAAAACACGGCACTACCACGCAGTTGGTCAAACAGATCGTCAATCCGAGGCAAAGGGTACCTGTTCTTAATAGTAACCTTGTTCAGCTCTCTATAGTCGATGCATAGCCTCATCGACCCATCTTTCTTTTTAACGAACAGCACTGGTGCACCCCAAGGTGAAGAACTCGGCCTTATAAAACCTTTTGCCAACATCTCATCCAGCTGAATTCGCAACTCTTCCAGCTCCCGCGGGGCCATCCGGTACGGCGCCTTTGCAATAGGACGCGTGCCTGGCTCCAAATCTATAACAAATTCGACATCTCGATCGGGTGGAAGACCGGGAAGATCATCAGGAAACACATCAGAGAAGTCACACACCACAGGAATCTCTTTCAAACACGGCACTCTGACAACTGTCCCTACCAGAGAGACCAAATAGGCAAAACAGCCAGAATCAAGCAACTTCCGAGCACGCACCGCAGAAATGACTGGAGACTCCTGGAGAGAATAGCCATAAACGCTCCCTGGCTGACCATTGTCCTTGACGAAGTCCAAGCGCTTACCCTTGCACTGGATCACTGCATCGTACCTTGACAACCAGTCCATGCCCAAGATAACATCGAAGTCCTCCAGGTCAATCACCTTCAGATCTGCCTTGGCTAGAAAATCCCCCAACAAAATCGGACAATCAAGGACACCCAGGTCCGTAACCACAGAGTCACCGGAAGGGAACTTAATGCAAAAGGCACCACCACACGATCTAGGCCCAAACTGAACCGCTCCACGAAGGCTCTAGCCACAAACGAGTGGGTAGCACAGGAATCGAAGAGAACGCGCGCCCAACGGTTCTTTACCTTAAATCGTCCTACAAATAGCGCACGCATCTAAGGCAGTAAACGGAAAAATGAAAACTACAACCAAAAAGGAAACATAACGAAACGACTGGGGAGGAGTCGGACCTGAAATAACCTGGGTCGAAGTCTGCGCTTCGTCTGCCGAAAGCACATTCAGCTTCCCCTTTCCTCTATCCAATTGCTGAGGCGGTGGCAAAGCCTGGAGGGTAACTGGCTGCAGAACAGGCTGGAACTGCGGGCACTTTGTCTTGAGATGACCCTTCTGCCCACATTGAAAACATACCTTATCTCTTAACCAGCAACGGGCAGCCTCACGCCCCTTCCTTCCACATAAGACACATACTAAGTCTCCTCTAGGAGCACCCTGAATCGCGTGCACCTGTTCCTTCTTCTGCGCTCCCAACCTTTTGAAACACTTCTCAAAGGGGTGGCCTGGCCGGCCACAGAAACTACAAACCTCTTTGTTCCTCTTTCTCAAGATAGCATCAGGTTCCTGAGGGCTCTTCCCTCCAACAAACTTCCGCTTATCCTTCCTCAACTGCTGGCCTCTATTCTTGGCATTCTCAATGGCCTCAACTCTCAAGGAAGCTTCAACCATGCTGGCATTGTTGAAATTTGTGAAGTGGAAGTGGGTGATGGGACAGGCCGGGCGGCCTGGGGCGGACAGCTTTGGCGGACTAGGGGGACTGGGCGGACTGAGATGTGCGGCCTGGTGGAAGGTCTAGTGAGAAGCCAGTTGTTCTTCTGGGCGGTTTGCACGGGTTGAGTCCGCGGACTATGCGGCCTGGATTCTGCGGATAGGGTGTTTGCTGATTGGCTTTGCCAAGGAGCGGCCTGAGCGGATGAAGGTTGCGGACTGGTGCATTGCTCAGTGGCCGCGGGTGCAAGCTTGTGCTGATAGGCGGGTTGGCTCATGTCCGCGGGAAGCTTGCGGACTGGAGTGTCCGCGATGTGGGCTGTTGCGGACTGAGCTAAGAGCTTGGCTGAGGCCTTGTAGAGCTCTGGTGGCACAGCAGGCGATTTGCTGTGGAGGTCGTTTGGCGGTCTGTGTTTTGGAGTCCGCGGTTGGCTGCTGCTTTGGACAGAAGTGCGAGGAGCTCGCGGACTGCTGGCGGTCTGTGCAAGGGAGTTTGGCGGACGGGAATTTGAGTCCGCCATGCTTGCATTGTTCCTTTATGGTTTTGGACTTGGTCACACTTTGTGCTAAGGCCATTGTGTCCGCGGTATCCGCCAAGTCCGCTGTGACCGGGTGGACTGTTGCTGTCTTCCTTTGGTCGTGGACTTGTGGCGGATTGAGGTGTGAGTCTTGCGGACTGCCTCGGGTTGGTGCAGACTGCCATTGGAGGGGGTTGCTGTCTGACAGTGGTTGGAGCTTTGCGGGCTGATGCCTTGCCCGCATTGCTTGGGCGGACTGGAGAGGGTTCGCCAATGGTTGCCTAGCTCCTGGCGGTTTTCCTTGGTATCCGGCTAAGTCCATGCGGACTCGGCGGACGGTGTTTTTGCTATCGCGCGGGCTGGGGTGGTGACGCTATCTCTAGGGCGGTGACCACACTCCTCACCTCACCTATAAATAGGACCCCCTGACACATCTACAGTAACTTGAGTGAACAGTAAGTTGGGGTGTGCAAGGAGCTGCGGTCTGTGTTTGTCAGTCCGCGCGGATTGTTTCAGGCTGACGGTTTGCTGTGTGCAGGTACGCGGATAGCTTCAAGGAGCCAGGAGTTTGGCTGTGAATTCGGTCAAGTGCTTGGAAGTGTGCGGTCTCTGCGGACTCAGCAGGAGGTCTCTCTGCGGCTTGTCAGTTCTGTTTCAACTTTGCCAGCTTCAATAACCTGTCCGCCGGCTTCAGGCGGGTAGGGGTGTTCCTCAGTTCAAGTTCAGCAGGAGGAGAAAAACGGTGTGTCCGCGCGGCATCACGGCTTCGGCTAACTCCGTGCTATTCGGCGGATTGCAGCATAGCTTGGGCGAGCTCAGCGGACTCGGCGACCTCGGCGACCTCGCGGTCTCGGCGGACTCCGGTGCTGTCCGCCCGGCTTGTTTTTTGGTACTTTCTGTTTTCAGCTGTTATACTAGCGAAATCATGTCTCTCTATGTATGCCTCGCATTGTAAAGAAGTGAATGTATAAAAGACCTGCTTGTGCCTCCATTGTTTGTTGGGATTTACCTTTGTACCTCTAGTCCTTGGTTTCCGCTGTTTCAACGTGCGAACTGGGTAGTGCCGAAGATATTAATTTGGCGTTTGGGCTACCTTGCTGACCACGTTGAGAAAATTTAACATGGTATCAGAGGGAGGTTTCTGAGGTTCAGCTGCATGAGCGGAAGTCAGCCAGTGTTGTTACTCAGTGATTGAGTGGTGATCAACCTGTGTTGTTGCTCGGAGCTGCTGAAAGGTTGCCAACAGGTGTTGCAATGGAAGGGAGTTTTGCAAGGGGTCTGGGCATTGAACTCTTAACGCCGACTTACTTCAAGAAGTGGAAGTCGTGCATGAAGAGTTATCTTCTTGGCGAGGAGCTGTGGGAAGTCGTTGGTGGAGACGACAGACAGGAAGTCACTGCTGCTTTCGGTACTGCTGAGCAGGTCAGGCTCTGGAGAAGGACAAATGCTAAGGCAGAGTTCATTCTGAAGAGAGCCGTGTCTCCGGAACTGTTTGATCACATCATTGGATGTGAGTCGGCTGCTGATATTTGGACAACCATTGATGAGTTGTTCAATAGGAAGAATGTGGCGCGGCTTCAGTTCCTGGAGAATGAGTTGGCCAGGGCAACTCAGGGAGACCTTTCCATCTCCAAATACTTCTTAAAGATGAAGAGCTTGTGTGCTGAGCTGTCGGCACTGGATCCTGATGAGCCTATCTCTGAGGCAAAGATGAAAAGGCACATTATCTGCGGCTTGCGCAAGGAGTATGTGGCCTTTGTTACATCTATTCAAGGGTGGGCTACTCAGCCGTCGTTGCTTGAGCTGGAGAATCTGCTTGCCTCGCAGGAGAGCTTAGCAAGGCAGATGGCTGGAGTCAATCTGAATCAGGAAGGCAGCGAAGCCCTCTTCTCAGGCAAGAAGAAGGGATGGGAAGGGAAGAAGAAGAAGAAGGTGCAGGCCGCTGTTGAGAAGGAGACTTCAACTTCATATCCGCCGGAGAGGAGCAATGCTCCTAAGGACTGGAAGAAGAATTTGAAGTGCTACCGGTGTCATCAGCGAGGGCACTTCAAGCGGGACTGCAAGGTCAAACTGCAGCCTGGGCATGCTGCGGGAAAGGAGGAAGCTTGCTCGAGAAGTGAAGAAGCAGAATGGGGCGGAGCTTTCATGACGGGCACTAGTGTCCGGGCCTTGTCTGCTGAGGACTTCAACAGCGAGTGGATCGTGGACTCCGGGTGTGGTCATCACCTCACCGGAGACAAATCGAAGTTCACCTCCATGCAGCCATACTCAGGTAATGAAGCTATTATCACTGCTGATAATACTGTTTATGCAGTAGAGAAAGAGGGGGTCGTGTCTTTGGGTAGTGATCAGGGTCCACTCACGTTAAGGAGTGTGTATCACGTGCTGGGCATGAAGAAAAACCTCTTCTCGATGACTAATGCGGTGGACGCTGGGTATCATGTTCTGTTTGGGCCAACAGACGTGAGGTTCCTTCGCAACGTATCAGCGGTAAAGGCTGATGTTGCTCATGTTGTGAGGAGGGTGAAGAGCTTGTATGTTCTTTCCACCAGTGCTTATGTTGATAGAATGAGGGCCAATGATAGTGCTGCTATCTGGCATGAGAGGCTGGGGCATGTTTGCATGGACAAGCTGAAGGCGATGGCGAGTAGAAGTTTGGTGAGGGGGTTGCTAATGTTGTCCTCCTTTGGTGATGGGCATGTTTGTGCGGGCTGTCAATACGGAAAGGCACATCGCCTTCCGTTTGATAAATCACAAACAAGGAGCAAGAAGCCACTGGAGTGGATTCATGGCGACCTGATGGGACCAACGGTTACTGCCAGCCTTGGCAGAAGCAGGTTTATGCTTGTCTTGGTTGATGACTACTCAAGGTATACTTGGGTGTACTTCTTAAAGGAGAAGTCGGAAGCCTTCCGGTTGTTCGTGGAGTTCAAGGAGTTGGTAGAAGGCCGGCTTGGCCTGCGGATTAAGAAGTTTAGAACTGATAACGGGGGTGAATTTGTCTTCTCCGAATTTTCTAACTTCTGCAGGAAGCACGGGATCCAACGGGAGCTTACTTGTTCTCACACTCCACAACAAAATGGGGTAGCGGAGCGGAAGATCCGTCATTTGACGGAAACCTGCAAATGCTGGCTTCATGCGAAAGATATCCCAAGGTCCTTTTGGGCGGAGGGAATGTCTTGTGCTGCTTATGTTATCAACCGGATGCCACTCAGCCCTATCAACATGAATACTCCCATTGAGCTGTTGCTGAAGGAGAAGCCGAGTGTTGGACACCTTAGGGTATTCAGTTCAACTTGCTACGTGCATGTCCCAGATGCCTCATGGACAAAGCTGGATGCGAAGGCAAGGAAACTTGTCTTTGTTGGCTATGATGAGCGGAAGAAGGGATGGAAATACATGGACCCTGTGAAGAAGAAGTTTGTGGTGTAAAGAGACGTTGTCTTTGACGAGCTGACGTCATATGGAGGTGGCTCGGTGGAGCTAACCGGAAGTAGCAAGGTTGATGAAGCACCGGTGGAGGCTGCTGAAGGCTTGGAAGAGGAGCTTGCTGTTTCACCAGCATCTCCTGTTGCTTCGAACTCCGAGGCTGAGCCTTCTGGCTCAGGAAGCAGGGGGAGCACTGCTCAATGCTTGCCCCAGGTAGGAGTGGAGCCCGAAGAAGCAACGGAAGCCGTAAGCAAGGAGCCATGTCTTCGGAGATCGAAGAGGGTGGTTAAGCCACCGGCTCGGTACTGTGATGGGAATGCAGTGAGCTTTGTCTCCTGCTTCTTTGCAGGTCCTCTGGATGAGCGAGATCCTGCAAACTTCAACGAGGCCACTGGAGTAAAGGAGTGGGATGATGCCATGAAAGAAGAGATTGATGCTCTGAAGAAGAATGAAACCTGGGACCTTGTGCCCAAGGTTGATGGCGTTACTCCGGTTACTTGCAAGTGGGTGTACAAGTTGAAGAAGAAGGGTGTTGGGAGCATTGATCGGTTTAAGGCTCGCCTGGTCGCTAGAGGATTCTCACAGCAGTATGGAGAAGACTATGAGGAGACATTTAGTCCAGTTGCGAAGATGACTTCTGTAAGAGTGGTGATCGCCTTGGCTGCTAGCAAGGGATGGAGGTTGTGGCAACTCGATGTGAAGAATGCCTTTCTTTACGGAGAGATTGACAAGGACATCTTCATGGATCAGCCGCTTGGTTTTGTCTCTGAGAAGCATCCGGACTATGTCTGCAAACTCAGGAAGGCTCTCTATGGGTTGAAGCAAGCTCCTAGAGCGTGGTATGGGAAGATTGCAGAGTACCTGCAATTCTGTGGATACCTTGCTTCTAACTCGGATTCAAGCTTGTTCGTCAAGAAGAAGGGAGAGCTTCGAGTCTTGGTCCTGCTGTATGTGGATGACATGATCATCACAGGGAACTCGGAGGGGGAAGTAGTAAGGCTCAGGGCTGAGCTTGCTATACGCTTCGAGATGAAAGACTTGGGAGAGTTGCATCACTTTCTAGGTCTGGAAGTGGAGAGGAAGGAGTGTGGGGTTCTCATTAGCCAAAAAGGGTATGCTGATCGCATTGTGAAGCGGTTTGGCATGGGCGAAGGGAAGAAGTGCTCTACTCCACTGGAATCTGGGCTGAAGCTTCGACGAGATGAAGGAAGGGTTCTTCATGATCCCTTGGTGTTCAGGGCTCTTGTTGGGAGCTTGATTTACCTGACGATTACAAGGCCGGATATTACTTATGCGGTTGGCCGAGTAAGTCGGTATATGGCTGAACCAAGGAAATCTCATCTAGTGGCGGCAAAAGGAATTCTGAAGTATGTCAAGGCTTCTTCTGACATGGGACTCCTCTATAGAAGGGACGCGGAGGTTGCGTTGCTCGGGTACACGGATGCTGACTATGGCGGTGATTCAGATGATCGAAGGTCTACTTCAGGTTATGTGTTCACTTGCGGTTCAGCTAGCATCTCATGGTGTAGCAAGAAGCAGGACTCGGTGTCGGTTTCAACCACGGAGGCGGAGTATAAGGCTTCGGCCTTGGCTGCTCGGGAAGCCGTTTGGTTGAGGAGGCTTATAGAGGATGTTCATGAAGAAGTGCAAGGGCCTACTTTACTCCGGGTTGACAATGAGAGTGCTCTCAAACTGGTTAACAATCCAGTGTGTCACGCCAGGACCAAGCATATAGAGATTGATCACCACTTCATCAGGGAGAAGGTGTTGGAGGGGTCTCTGCTGGTCGGGCATGTCCGGAGTGAAGATAATCTTGCTGACATCTTCACGAAGCCACTGTCGAAGGGGCCCTTTGAACGCTTGCACAGCTTGCTGGGCTTGGTCACCACTTCCCACTTCAAGGGCGAGTGTTGAAATTTGTGAAGTGGAAGTGGGTGACGGGACAGGCCGGGCGGCCTGGGGCGGACAGCTTTGGCGGACTAGGCGGACTGGGCGGACTGAGATGTGCGGCCTGGTGGAAGGTCTAGTGAGAAGCCAGTTGTTCTTCTGGGCGGTTTGCACGGGTTGAGTCCGCGGACTATGCGGCCTGGATTCTGCGGATAGGGTGTTTGCTGATTGGCTTTGCCAAGGAGCGGCCTGAGCAGATGAAGGTTGCGGACTGGTGCATTGCTCAGTGGCCGCGGGTGCAAGCTTGTGCTGATAGGCGGGTTGGCTCATGTCTACGGGAAGCTTGCGGACTGGAGTGTCCGTGGTGTGGGCTGTTGCGGACTGAGCTAAGAGCTTGGCTGAGGCCTTGTCGAGCTCTGGTGGCACAGCAGGCGATTTGCTGTGGAGGTCGTTTGGCGGACTGTGTTTTGGAGTCCGCGGTTGGCTGCTGCTTTGGACAGAAGTGCGAGGAGCTCACGGACTACTTGCGGTCTGTGCAAGGGAGTTTGGCGGACGGGAATTTGAGTCCGCCATGCTCGCATTGTCCCTTTATGGTTTTGGACTTGGTCACACTTTGTGCCAAGGCCATTGTGTCCGCGGTATCCGCAAAGTCCGCTGTGACCGGGCGGACTGTTGTTGTCTTCCTTTGGTCGTGGACTTGTGGCGGATTGAGGTGTGAGTCTTGCGGACTGCCTCGGGTTGGTGCGGACTGCCATTGGAGGGGGTTGCTGTCTGACAGTGGTTGGAGCTTTGCGGGCTGATGTCTTGCCCGCATTACTTGGGCGGACTGGAGAGGGTTCGCCAATGGTTGCCTAGCTCCTGGCGGTTTTCCTTGGTATCCGGCTAAGTCCATGCGGACTCGGCGGACGGTGTTTTTGCTATCGCGCGGGCTGGGGTGGTGACTCTATCTCTAGGGCGGTGACCACACTCCTCACCTCACCTATAAATAGGACCCCCTGGCACATCTACAGTAACTTGAGTGAACAGTAAGTTGGGGTGTGCAAGGAGCTGCGGTCTGTGTTTGTCAGTCCGCGCGGATTGTTTCAAGCTGACGGTTTGCTGTGTGCAGGTACGCGGATAGCTTCAAGGAGCCAGGAGTTTGGCTGTGACTTCGGTCAAGTGCTTGGAAGTGTGCGGTCTCTGCGGACTCAGCAGGAGGTCGCTCTGCGGCTTGTCAGTTCTGTTTCAACTTTGCCAGCTTCAATAACCTGTCCGCCGGCTTCAGGCGGGTAGGGGTGTTTCTCAGTTTAAGTTCAGCAGGAGGCGAATAACGGTGTGTCCGCGCGGCCTCACGGCTTCGGCGGACTCCGTGCTATTCAGCGGATTGCAGCATAGCTTGGGCGAGCTCAGCGGACTCGGCGACCTCGGCGACCTCGCGGTCTCGGCGGACTCCGGTGCTGTCCGCCCGGCTTGTTTTTTGGTGCTTTCTGTTTTCAGCTGTTATACTAGCGAAATCATGTCTCGCTATGTATGCCTCGCATTGTAAAGAAGTGAATGTATAAAAGACCTGCTTGTGCCTCCATTGTTTGTTGGGATTTACCTTTGTACCTCTAGTCCTTGGTTTCCGCTGGTTCAACGTGCGAACTGGGTAGTGCCGAAGATATTAATTTGGCGTTTGGGCTACCTTGCTGACCACTTTGTGCCACAGAAACTACAAACCTCTTTGTTCCTCTTTCTCAAGATAGCATCAGGTTCCTGAGGGCTCTTCCCTCCAACAAACTTCCGCTTATCCTTCCTCAACTGATGGCCTCTATTCTTGGCATTCTCAATGGCCTCAACTCTCAAGGAAGCTTCAACCATGCTGGCATAACTGACTGCTCCGTAGTCATTTGCTAACTGTTGAATGTCGCTTCTTAGTCCATCCAGAAATCTCTTAACTCGGTCTGCTTCAACACTCACCAGACTAGGAGCAAACTGACTCAGCTTACTAAACTCAATCTCGTACTCACTAACCGTGAGTTTCCTCTGCTTCAAATGGAGAAAGTCATTCATCAGCCGGTCCCTCTCGACTGAAGGAAGATATTTGCTCAACAACATCTTCTTAAATGACTCCCAAGAGCATCCTGCCACCAAGCTTTCTTTCTCCCTCAGCCACCAATTCTTTGCTAAGCCCTTGAGCTGGTAGGCAGCGAGCATCACTCTCTGATCCTCTGTAATCCCTGAGTAAGAGAACATCTCCTCAATAGTAATCAGTCAGTCATCCAAAATCATGAAATCCGCTTGCCCATCATAAGTAGGGGGTCTCAGCCGCTGAAACTGGGATATAAATGCCATCTCCGGGGGCACCACAACCAAAGGCACGGGAGGAGCAGGAGGGCAGGAATAGCTACCTCCTCAGCGGGGTCCGGAACTCTCAGAGCCTCTCCCACCACCACTGGTACGAGGGACTGAATCTGAGCCTGCATAGCCACCACCTGCCTTGATAAGGCCTCATTACTCTACCACAGGTTTTCTACCAACGCCTCGCTCTGCGCACCTGACATCCTATAATCGCACAAGCTTTAGACAAAACCTAGCCCAACAGCTAGAACAAAGCTACCCGGTACAGACAAACACACTTAAATATGAACTTCAACGGCAAAACTTGCTCTGGGAGTTGTTTTTACCATGATGATGTTATGCTTAACCTAAGATGGTTCACCACCATCATACTAACTCATGTGCCTAAACAATGAATGCATGTATTTGTATTCTTTTTGACTCAAATCCATGTGTGTACATATGTCATCGTGCAAATCTTTAGCTTGGCACGTTGTGCTTATGAAATGTTATGCTATGCATGATGTGCTATGCATTCTAAAAAAAGGCCTTAATGCATGTCATGGGCGGCGTACACATGAAAATGTTATGCATCCCATACTACATAACATTCCCATGCAACGAAAAAAGAAAACGTGCTAGCCGCATTCATGTGGTGAGGTTATGCATCCCATACTACATAACCCTCACATGTTGCCTCCTATGGTGGATCCATATACGAACACATATTATGCATCCCATACTACATAATATGCCCCGTATACTTCTTTATGCTCATGAGTGTAGTGTTCGTGCTTTAGCCAAGACGTGCTGATGACATATCGGTGTGTGTATGGTATGACGCTAACCACTAATGCAAACAAGGGAAAAAGTTGCCCGACCATTTGTCAAGCAACCTCCCTCTAATACCAACTGTCACAACCCGCATTTTCTCAACGATAGAATCGTATCAGAGCAAGAGAAAACACGTGTCGTGATGCCACATCGTGCAGGGGATAACTGCACACGCTCAGACAAAACTCCAGACCTTAGATTTTAAGGAAAATCATTGATTAAATATGAAAGAAAATCAGTTATGTTGAAAGGTCGTATCCCTAGGCATGGTGGATCAGCTAGTCCACAATTAAAAGTATATTTATACGCAGCAGAAAATACTTTGGTTCAATTAAGTTGACATCCTAAACGAGCATAAGTGTCCCCGAGGGACAACTCATGGTATGCATGACTCTAAAGTAAATATAATATATATGAAAGATAGTCTTTTTACGCTAAGGAAATATAGTGTCTTTGTTTTATAAATATGTTATGCATGAGGTACATATAATAATGCTTTTAGGGTTTAAAATATCTAATGTGCAACCTAGCATAAATCCTTCCCAGAAGCAAGTAAACAACCACAAATAGGCAAAAACAGCAATTTAAGTTCATACCCAGCATCGCAAGAAGCCACCAGTGGGCGCCAACAACCTAACACGAACCCACTGGCGAGTATGTATGTCTATACAGAAAGGTAAAGAACTACCTCACAAAATCGGGGATCCGCTATCTCAGCCACCCAAGAGGCCACCAATCAGCCCCTCCAAAAGAACTAGCCGCTGAACTGGCTACAACCTGGACCTGAGGCATTCAAGAAGAGAACACCTCAGCAAGAAAATAATCAAAAGGTAAATAGAGCATTAGATTTGTGAGAAAATAAAAAGAAGGGTTTACCAACCCGACAATAAACTGCTATAAGCAAAAGAAAGGGCATGACAGTAAGAAAAGAGTACTGTCTAAAGCACAGCAAAGCACACCAAGTGCGAGCAATAAAAGCAACTTGCCCTACAAAGAGTCTGCAACAGCAACAAGACATATACATATATGCCAAAAGAAAGAGAAAACATAAACAGGAAAGGGACTAGCAATCCTAACACGTGGGTAAGTGGCAGTGGTCAAAACATGGATCTGAATACATAACCAAAACCAGATCCAAAAAGGGCTAATGGGTCAACAGTGGCAGCTTTAGGGTCCCACACACAGCAACCCAAATCGGGGCAAAAGGCGGTGGCCACATCTCTCCACATCAAAATCCACCCCTCCAGAGGCCACCAAAACTCCACCTCATGCCATAACCCAAGAGTCGGCAAGCAAAACTAGCCGAACACCCAATATCACCCCCTAGAGAAAGGGAAAAGTCACACTAACAATCCTAAGGAAACACACGAACCCGAGACAGAAATGTCGAGCCCACTCGATGCGGTGTTGAGTAAGCTCTGCTTACTTGACGCTGAAAATACTTAGCCGCAAATCCTACGCTAGGTGACGGCGTTGAGTGAACTCGGCTCACTCGACGCTGTCAGCTCTTTCCACTTATGGTAAACGTAAGTTTTAGTCAAAACCGCAGCCTAAACTCTCTCAACGCGCGAAAACAGGGAGTTGGAAATTTAATCCCAACCCTCCGTTCCATCCTAACTACTCGGGCTACCGCAACTAAACCTAAACTGTAACTAACCGCAGCCTCACCCTAACTCTAGCTACCCACTATACACCAAACCTCATACAAAAGAGAGAACATTGATTTAATTACAAAAAGAACAATGAAATAGCCCATGGATGAAATGAAGGAAAAAGGCATCCTATTATTCTAATTTCTAAGGAGGAAAAAGATAAAGAATACGGAAGTATTGCACAGGAAAATGAAAACAGAGCAAGAGTTAGAATAATTTGGCAAGGGCAAGGGAGCCACTTGCCTCTACCTCCAGGAAAAACAACAACTACCACCCAATCTTGGCACTGGCGGCAAGATCAGCCACCTAGAAGACCAAAACGAAAACTTGAGGAAAAGAAAAGAAATCAGATAATCTCAACTCCTAGAATCAACCCTAAATCAAGAAAAACTTACATGAAAGGGAAGATCTAGACGAGAGCAAGCCAAATCCACTATCGCACGAGAAAAATGAGCTTCCTCCCGCAAACACCGGCCAGAAGAAACCACCGCCACCTCTCAAAACCCTTCCGCTGGAAGCTATCCAGACCCGGGAACGATGAAAATGAGAAGGAAAAACGGTTCACGGCAACAAAAGATGCTCTCAGGAGAAAAAGTACGGAACACGCCCAAGACACGCCCGTGACACGGCCCAACACGCCCGTGTCACGAGGTGTGTACTTACTCGACGAACGTCGATCTCTACTCGACGAAAACACGGGACACGCCCCAGACACGCCCGTGACACGGCCCGACATGCCCGTGTCACCGGGCGTGTACTTGCACACCTACCCACTCGACGACCGTCAATCTCAGCTCGATAAAACAGGTGACACGCTCTGTGACACGCCCGTGTCACAGGCCGTGTACCAACTCAAACACCACTCGACGATCGTGGAGCGCCGATCGTCGAATGGAGAGACATGCCCCGTGTCACGCCCATGTCCGATACGACACGCCCGTGACACGGCTGGGTTCTCAATAAAACTCTGCCTGACGACCATCGAGCGCAGCTCGACGAAGGGGGACACGCCCTGTGACACGCCCGTGTCACAGGCCGTGTTCCTACAAAAACCCCGTCGACTAAAAATTCGTCGACCAGAGAAACGGGAGCTCTACCCGAGCACGACACGTTCTGGGTCACGGGCGTGACCCAGGCCGTGTCACCCAAACTTACACAAAAAAAGAAACCTGCTAACTCCTAGCAAACAAAAGACAAGGCACCAGCCTACTAGCTCGGCCACATCAGGCACGAACAACACATCAAACATTACAAACATTACAGCTAACAAAACAAACGTCGAAACGATGCGAAAGCAAACGATCCCGGATTTCGACCAAAACACGCATCGTAGCTAAACTCCCAAGCTACGAAAACAACGGTGAGGTCGAAAACAACATCCGACGATCGCACACTCGGGCTAACACCTCCTGAAGCCAAAACACAAGCATTTCCCTAAGAGGCCCAACCGAGTCACCAAAATAGACTCCGACTAGCTGGGGAAACTTGCCAACAGGCTACAACTAGGCTACACCAGGAACCTAAAAAGCTAAGACCACGCTCTACAACGGCGAAAGGACGGAAAATGCGTCATCGTAATGCCAATCCTAGATCAAACAAAACCGAGAAAATCCGGGGGCGTTACAGTCTTCAATATCGTCGATCTCCGTTCGACGATATTGGAGAGCGTCGAGCTCTGTTCGACGATCGTTCAGAGAACAAAATCATCGAGCACCGTTCGACGATCGTTGACCGGAAGAGATAGTTCAGACTATCTGAGAATTGTTGAACTCAGGTCGGCGATTTTGGAAAGCATCGATCTCCGTTCGGCGATCTGGGGGAAAATCGTCGAGCGCAGTTCAGAGACCAGAAATACACTCTAGACACTTAGAAAAATCAAGATGTTTGTCTAGTATTGGTCAATTTTTAAAATTTCAAAATCTTGGACATTATTTTAGACTTCCTCCATCTAACATTCCTAACTAATTTAGGAAGAAGGTGTGTTTCTTTTCATCCAAGGGTTTGGTGAAAATATCTCCCCTTTGCAGCTCAGTTGGGATATATTGAAGTTCAATTTTATTCTTCTCAACATTATCCCTTAAAAAGTGATGCCTAATTTCTATGTGTTTTGTCCTACTATGGAGGACTGGATTTTGAGCTATAGAAATAGGACTGGTGTTATCACAAAATATTTTTGACTTCTTTAACTTGTAGCCATAGTCTAGGAGTTGGTTTTGAATCCACAAGATTTGTGAACAACAACTGCCTCCAGCCATATATTCAGCTTCAGCAGTTGAAGTTGACAAAGAAGTTTGTTTCTTGCAAAACCAAGAGACAAGTTTGTCACCAAGAAACTGACAAGTTCCACTAGTGCTTTTCCTGTCAATTCTGCATCCAGCATAATCAGCATCAGAAAATCCAGTTAATTCAAATGCTGAATCTTTTGGATACCAGAGACCTAGATTTGGACAACTTTTAACATACCTGAGAATCCATTTAACTAATGTTAGGTGTGACTCTCTAGGGCTTACTTGGAATCTAGCATATATGCATGTAGCAAACATTATGTTTGGTCTACTAGCTGTAAGGTACAGTAAAGAGCCAATCATTGCTCTATATGTTGTCTGATCAACAGGTTTCCCATGTTCATCAGCATCCAATACAACATTAGTAGACATAGGTGTTTTCATACAGGATGCTTCAGACATAATAAATTTCTTGACCAATTCATTTGCATACTTGGTTTGAGAAATGAAGATGCCTTCAGCATGTTGTTTGACTTGCAATCCTAGAAAGAAGGATAACTCACCCATGCTACTCATTTCAAATTTAGAATGTATTAGGTTGGAGAACCTTCTGCACAAATTTGAATCAGTAGAGCCAAAAATAATATCATCTACATAAATCTGTACTAGTAGGGTATGGGACTTATGGGTTCTAATGAAAAGAGTTTGGTCTACTCTACCCATTATAAATCCATTTTCCAGAAGGAAGCATGGTAGGGTCTCATACCATGCTATAGGAGCTTGCTTGAGACCATATAATGCTTTGTTCAACTTAAAGACATAATCAAGATAAGTTGGAGAGATAAAACCTGGATGTTGTCTCACATAGACTTTTTCTTTGATGTCTCCATTTAGAAAGGCATTCTTTACATCCATATGATATACCTTGAAGCCTTTGTGTGCTACATAAGCTAAGAAGATTCTGATGGCTTCCAATCTTGTAACTGGTGCAAAGGTCTGGTCATAGTCTATGCCTTTTTCTTGAGAATATCCTTGAGCAACTAGCCTTGCCTTGTTCCTTACAATTACTCCTTGATCATCCAATTTGTTTCTGAACACCCACTTTGTTCCAACAATGGAGTGATCCTTAGGCTTTGGCACTAGTTCCCAAACTTTGTTCCTTTCAAATTGATGCAACTCTTCTTGCATTATAATGATCCAATGTGGATCTTGCTCTGCATCTTGAATGGATTGAGGTTCAATTTGAGATAGGAAGCAAGTGTGCAACAGGTTTTGGTTGACTTGATTTCTGGTTTGCACACCAGCTGAGATGTCTCCAATTACTTGGCAAATTGGATGGTCTCTTGATGTTACTAAATCAATAGGGGATGGTTATTGTTCACCAACCTGTGTTGTTGTTTCCCCTTGTGGTACAACAACTGGCTCTTCAAGTTGTTTCTCTTCAATATGTTGAATGCTTTCTTCATCTTGCACTGCTTTCCTCTTTTTGAGTAACCTGTAATCTGTTCAAATCTTCAGCAAGAGAATATACCTGTAAAGATTCTATGGTATAAGTGTTCTTCTCCTTGAAAGACATGTTAGATTCATCAAATGATATATGAACAGATTCTTCAATTTTAAGAGTTGATTTATTATAAACCCTATAACCATTACTGATCATGGAATATCCCAGAAACACTCCTTCATCAGCTTTAGATTGAAATTTTGCTAAATATCTATTGTCATTATTATGTATATAACAAATACAACCAAAAATTCTAAAATAATCAACTTTAGGTTTCTTCCCTTTGAGTAATTCATAGGGAGTCTTGCCCTTTAGTTTATGTATTAAACTTCTGTTCAGCACATAGTTGGAGGCGTTCACTACCTCTGCCCAAAAGGATAGAGGAAGGTGAGCATCTGACAACAATGTAGTGGCAGATTCAATAAGGGTTCTATTTTTCCTTTCAGCTACCCCATTTTGTTGAGGAGTTCTACGAGCTGAGAAAGTATGTCTGATCCCTTCACTCTGACAGAACTCTTGCATAAGAAGAGAATCAAACTCTGTCACATGATCACTTCTGATCAGGGCAATGTGAGTATTGAACTCAATCTGTATACATTTGACAAACTCTGTCAAACACTTGAAGTTATCAGACTTCTTCCTCAGAAAGAACACCCATGTGAATTTAGAGAAGTCATCTACAACTTCTAAGGTGTAAGATTTCCCTCCTAGGCTTTGTACTGTAATGGGTCCAAAAAGATCCATGTGTAACAGATACAAGATCCTAGGTGAATCACTCTTATTAAGTGATTTGAAACTATTTTTAGTTTGCTTGCCTAATTGACAAGCCCTGCAGAGTCCTTCCTTCTTGTAGGGGCCAGAAGGTAGTCCTCTAACAAGGTTGTCCTTGGATAGCCTAGCAATAGTTCTAAGGTTTAAATGTCCTAGTCTCTTATGCCATAAAATATTAGGTCTACAAACAGAATTAAATAGGCAAATGTCTACATCTGTTGAAAGAAAATCTACTAGATAGATGTTACCTTTCCTTTTACCTGTCAACACAGTTGTGTTGTCCTCTGACTTGATCTTGCATAAAGCTTTGCTGAAAGTCACCTGGTAGCCTTCATCACATAGCTGATTGATGCTTATTAAGTTGCGCTTCAGTCCTTCTACATAGGCTACCTTTTTGAATGTTACTGTCCCAATCTGGACTGCACTATACCCTTTAGTTTGTCCAAAGTTTGAATCACCAAATATGACTATGGGTCCAAGCTTGGCTTTAAAGGATGTAAGGTTGTCCTTGTTTCCTATCATGTGCTTTGAACACCCACTATCCAAGTACCATTGCTGGTTAGATGTTGGATATGTCTTCACCTACACATAAAATAATTCATTTGTTTTTGACCCAGTTTACCTTGTGCCTAGGTTGATAACCTTTAAACTCAGAAATAAAAGTCATCCCAGGTTGACTCTTATAACCCTTAGGATTGGATTGTGATTTTCCCTTGAAAGAATTTCCAGAGCTCCGATCTCTGTTCGACGATCGTGGAGCTGCATTCGACGATCTTGGGTCAGATCGTCGAGCTCCGTTCGACAGTCGACTGTGGCAAAGTTCAGGAATTAGAGATCATTAACCTGAGTTCGACAATTTTGCCTGAGATCGTCGATCTGCGTTCGGCGATCGTCGAGCTCCGTTCGATGATTTCTGCTGGAACTTAGTTTTCTTAGGCAGATCAGAATTCTTCCTAGCTACCTCTACAACTCCCTTCCCTTTATCATAAATGAACTTGATTGGGGTTGTTAGAACTATAGGTTGGCTGGATGAAGCACCCAAGCCCAGTGTACTATTAAATCTGGAGTTCACTGTGCTTGTGATGTCCATCGGCTTAATACTTCTCCCATTAAGGGATTCTTCCAGCTTCTTGGCCTCTGATAGTTCACCTTTCAGTGAAGTTATCTCCTCCCTACAGCACTCCAACTCCTTGGAGAGCTTGAGGTTTTCTGACCTTAAGAAACTATGTTCAGATAAATGATTTCTGAGAGAGATAATTTCTTTCTCAGATTTTAGTAAGTCTAAACATAATGCTTTAAACTCAGATTTAAAGTCCTCTGAATTGAAATCAAAAGAATTAATTACCTTGTCCTCTTCAAGTTGAGTCTCTAAGTCTGACTCTGACTCTTCTTCATCTGAACTATGTTGTGAGGCATTGATTGCCATCATGCAGAACTCCTTCTCTTCTACATCATCTTCATCATCACTAGAGATGGATGAATCTTCTGATTCCTCTTCAGTTTCACTCCAGGATTCAGCAACAAATCCCTACCTAGTGTGTTTGTTCTTGCTTGTGGAGGGTTTGCCATTGCTACTTTTCTTGAAGTCCTTTTCTCTTCTTCTTTCTTTCTTATCCCTTCTATCCTTGTTTTTGTTCTCTGTACAGTCAGGTACAATGTGCCCTGGTTTCCTACAACCAAAGCAAACAATTTCTTTATTGTTTGACTTATCATACCTTGGCTTATCATGCTCCTTGTATGATCTCTTTCTGAAGTCCTTTCTGCCCATCTTGTAAAATCCTTTGGCCAACAGACTGTGCAGCTCATCATTGTCTGTGACTTTGTCTTCAGGCTGATCTTCAGTTGCTTTGAAGGCTATTGTCTTCTCTTTTCTTGTGGCTGGTGAGGCAGCCTTCTGCTCTTCTTCTCCGTTCTTAATGAGCAGCTCATAAGATTTGAGCTTGCCCAAAAGAGCTTCTGTGGTGATCTCATTCAAACTTCTGACATCCTTGATTGGCCAGATTCTTGAGTCCCAAGTGCTTGGGAAGCACATTAGGATTTTGTCATTAAGTTCAGTCAGTGAGATTTCCTTATCCAGAGTCTTGAGTTCATTGACTATTAGACTGAGCCTGTTATACATTTCAGCTACTGGCTCAGCTTCTCCTTTCTTGAAATTCTCATATTGGGATATGAGGTGGGATCTTCTGTCCTTTCTTTCATCAACTGATCCTCAGACTATTTCAGATAGCTTATCCCAGATTTCCTTTGCTGAATTGCATTCAGCCACCTTTTGGAATATCTCATCAGACATGGTCTGGGCTAAAATATTCATAGCCTTCGCATCTGCTACCTTCCACTTCTTGATATCAGCATCTATTCCTGATGGTGGTGGAACAGCATTTTTACTTGTATTCTCTGGAGGTCTTGGACAAACTGTCAAAACAGAATTAAAAATGTCCTCATCAATAGAATTCATGTATAATCTAATCCTTGCTTTCCAAAGTGCAAACTTAGACAGATTGCACACTGGAGGTCTGGTGCTACTATAATATTTGTTTTGGGCCATGATTTGTGAAGAAATAATCTAACAACAAAATCTACAGCAAGCAGATCTAACTAGGGATCTTGGGGTTCAGGTGTTAGCCTGTGCAACCACCAAGTTGTGGTATGTTTAACCAACCTCGCTCTGATACCAATTGAAAGTGCAGCTAGATCTGATATACTCTAGAGGGGGGATGAATAGAGTATGATGCTTAAAAACTTTTTACAATAATTGTTGCAATCTGAGTGAACAAGGAAGCAAATAAAAATCTAAACAATTGTTACAATCTAAAAAAGAAGCTAATCACAGATCCTAACTAATCACAGATCAATCACAGCCAGAAACAAAAATAAAGATAAGCAAGCCAGAAGACACAAGGAGCTATTGTGGTTCCCCTAAACTTGGGTACATCCACTCTTCTACTACACTAGGTAGGAATCCACTGCAGCATGAGTTGATCAGGTGTCCTGGGCACCAATGAACTTTTGATAAGGTGCTCAAAAACCCAATCAGATTTTTTGATCAGGTGTCTTGCCACCAATGAGCTTTTGATAAGGTGCTCAAAAACCAAGCACAAACTTTTGAAGGGAGTTTGAAAAACCCTTTACAGAGATGGGGATGAGAGAGTGATGGAAGTCTTCTCTTTCTCAAAGCAGCTGAGAAGACTGTGTGGATTTTGATGTTGTCAAAGCTCCCCCTGAGTTCTTGAGATGTTCAGGAAATGAAGCTTTGCTATAGGGTGATAGGTCTTCAGAAAGTTGATCTCCAGCAATTGATGATTTCAGCAACAGCTGAAATGTTAGGTGTCTGGAGTCTTTAATGATGTTGGCCATGAACACTTGAATCACAAGAGATCTGAAGATTTCAGATGGTTGATCTCCTTGGTTGTTTGTTCTTGTATGAATTCTTTTAGACAGAGAATGTCTACAGCTCTTTCTCTTTTTCTCTTGTGAACAGTTGATGTTGAGAAAGATGTTGTTCCAGAGAAAAATTTTGTTCTATTCTTCTTGTTCTGCTTATCTGTGCTATATAAGTGAGAGATTCAAAAAGCTTGTGTTTTATTCCCTGGTTCTGAATAGAAAATGATCCACTGTCAAGAATAGCCGTTGGCCTATCATTAATTACATCCTTAATTGCATTTATCTTCTGGGGGCAAGTCCAAAGAAACATTCCTTGATAATCCCTAGAAACTTGGTCGAGAATAAATGAAAACAGCTACAAAATCTTCTGAATTAATTGCTGTGAATAACTCCTTAACTGTTCTGAATTTTAATCTTGAAAATCATTTACCTCTTCAGAAAAACGGCGAACTGAGCTCTACTATCGTCGATCTGAGCTCAGTGATTTGGACTTAGACAGCAACAGAGATCGTCGATCTGAGCTCAACTATCGTCGAACTGAGCTCAGAGATAGAGAATTAATATTGGAGTCAAAATCGTCGAACTGAGCTCGAAGATCGTCAAATGGAGTTCGACGATTTGCTGAAGTTGATCTCCGCGATCGTCGAATGGAGTTCGACGATCCGTCAAAGTTGAGCTAGACGATCGTCGATTGGAGTTCGACGATTCATCGTACTGAGCTCGACGATATGACTTAGTCTCCAAACTGAAAAACCTTGGTCTTGAGGACAGCTTCCAAACCTAACTACTAACCCTTAGACTCAATTCTAGTTGACCTTTAGATCTATACAGGAGGTCAAAAATAGGTTTCCTAAAGACATAGTGATCCTGACCCAAATTAGTAATATGGTGTTCCAACATTCTGTATGTGTCGACACAGCTATCTAAATGATAGAACTTCTATGTGTCGACACCAAACTCTGAGTGTCGACACCACTATCTCAGCACTATTTTGCTGTGTCGACACAACTTATCTTAAGGGTCGACACAAACTACTATATGTCGACATAAATTTCCTTTTGTGTCGACATAAACTCATATATGTCAACATTGATTTACTTAGTCAGAATTACAAAGTTACTCTAGGTTTAACATGCCTAATTCAATTTTGAAATAATTTAACTTAGTTTCATCTAATGGTTCAGTAAACATGTCAGCACTTTGATTATTTGTGGTGACAAATTCCAAACAAATATCTTCTTTTTCAACATGTTCTCTAATAAAGTGAAATCTAATTTCTATATGCTTTGTTCTGCTATGTGATACAGGGTTTTTAGCAATAGAAATTGCACTTGTATAATCACAAAATAGTGGAGTTGTACTTGCCTTGAGACCATAGTCTTCAAGTTGATGTTGAATCCATAGAAGCTGAGCACAGCAGCTGCCTACAGTAATATACTCAGACTCTGCAGTGGGAATTGTCACACTAGTCTTCTTCTTACTGCTCCATGATACTAGTCTAGCACATAGAAACTGACATGTGCCAGTGGTGCTTTTTTTATCTTCTTTGCAACCTACAATGTCTGCATCTGAAAAACCAGTCAGTAGAAAGTCTCTATTCTTAGGGTACCAAAGACCAAGATTAGTTGTGCCCTTAAGATATCTCAATATTTTTTTAACAACAGTATAATGAGATACTTTAGGGCTTGCTTGGTACCTAGCACAGACACATGTAGCATACATAATGTCTGGTCTACAAGCAATTAAGTATAGGAGGGAGCCAATTATACATCTATACAAAGACTCATCTACAGGTTTTCCTGCATCATCTTTGTCTAAAGGCATACTTGTCCCTATTGGAGTTCTCATGGTGGTCGATGACTCCATACCATATTTCTTTATTAACTCCTTGGTGAACTTAGACTGTGAAATAGACAAGCCATCATCAGTCTGTCTTACTTGGAGTCCCTAGAAGAATTTGAGCTCACCCATACTGCTCATCTCAAACTTCCTTTACATAAGTTTTGCAAACTTTCTACAAAGGTTGTTTTCAGTAGATCCAAAGATTATTTCATCAACATAAATCTGTACTAGGATCATCTTGCCCTTTAACTCCCTAAGAAATAGAGTCTTGTCTATTTTCCCCCTTGAAAATTTATTTTCAATAAGGAATGTAGACAATGTTTCATACCAAGCCCTAGGAGCTTGTTTCAACCCTTATAAGGCTTTCTTAAGTCTATAAACATAATTAGCATAAAGTGGATCAACAAAACATGAGGGATGATGAACATAGACTTCTTCTTTCAAATTACCATTTAGAGAAGCTGAGTTGACATCCATTTGGTATACTTTGAAACCTTGGAAAGCAGCAAAGGTAAGGAATAGTCTTATTGCTTCCAATTTTGCCACTGGAGCAAAAGTCTAATCAAAGTCAATGCCCTCTTCCTATCTATAACCTTTGGCAACCAGTCTTGCTTTGTTCTTCACTATTATGCCATTTTCATCCAGTTTGTTACTAAGATCCACTTTGTCTCAATAATGTTATGATCCATTGGTTTTGGAACCAGCACCCATACTTTATACCTTCTGAATTGATTCAACTCCTCTTGCATGATATCAATCCAGTTGGAGTCTTGTATGGCCCCTTCAAATCTTTTTGGTTCCAACTATGACATGAAACTTGAGCAAAGTACTTTGTTCATGTGTTTGCTTCTAGTTTGCACACCATGTCTGGGATCACCAATGATTTGGTGTGCAGGATGATCCTTTAGATTCCTTATTATTGGAGGCATTCTATCAGCAATTTGAACTTCTTCAATTTCTTCACCAGGCTGAACTTCATTGTCTTCAATGTCAGCTTGTGGACCTTGTACACCCCCTGGATAGCAACTATCATTTTCCACATCCTTCCTTGTAGTTTGATCTTCATTAATGGTCAGCATGTCCAACCTTTCTTTTAAACCTGTTGAGCTACAAGGATTGTTAGACAACTCACTGTTAATTAGCTCAGATTCATCAAACACTACATGAATTGATTCTTCTACAACTTGTGTAGTCAAGTTGTAGACCCTATATGCCATACTATTGTTGTTGTACCCAACAAATATCTCATCTTGGGATTTTGTAGCAAACTTAGTTAAGTGAGACTTGCCTGTGTTAAGCACATAACACCTGCTACCAAAGATCCTAAAGTAGGATAAGTTTGGTTTTCTGCCCTTCATAATCACATAGGGAGTCTTTTTGTGGTTCTTAGTTATAAATACTCTATTGAGAACATGACAAACAGTATTAACTGCCTCAGCCCAGAAATATTCTAAGAGTGAAGTGTCACTAAGTAGAGTTCTACCAGTCTTAATGAGAGTTCTATTCTTTCTTTCAGTAATTCTATTTTTCTGAGGTGTTCTAGGTGAGGAAAATTCCTGATAAATCCCTAGTTCTTCACAAAACCTTATCATACATTCAGACTGAAATTCACTTCCATGGTCACTTCTGATTTTGACCACTGAATTGTTAAATTCATTCTGAATTTGTTTAACAAAGTTATGAAAGACAGTAGGGGCTTCAGATTTCTGCCTCAAAAAGAAAACCCATGTATATCTATAATAGTCATCTACTACCACAAAAGTATATACTTTCGTACCTAGACTATGAACTGGCATAGGACCAAATAGATCTATATGCAAGAGGTACAAACACCTCACAGAGTCTTTGGTATCAAGACTATGAAAAGAGGATTTGGTCTGCTTGCCTTTTTGACAAGCTGAACATATACCCTCTTTTATGCACTTAAATTGAGAACCATTCCTCACTAACTCTAAACTATAGAGCTGGCATATAGTCTTATAGTTCAGATGAGCTATTCTCTTGTGCCATTGGACACACTGAGATGCTTTCTCGTCTGCAACTAAACATACATGAGAGTTTATGTTTTCATAATCAAAATTTAAACAATAAACATTCCCTTTTCTATAACTAGACAAGATCACCTTCTGATCACTTGTCCTTTTGATCTGACACCCATTCTTAATAAATGAAATGTCATAACCAAGATCACTCAACTGACTTATGCTTATCAAGTTATGTTTCAAACCTTTTATATAAGCCACTTGAGTGATTGTTATAGAACTGGAAGAAATATTACCAAACCCTTTTATAACCCATTTTTCTGATCCACCAAAGATCACTTTGGGTCCATTATCTATGGGAGTATAGTCCTTTAACATTCTTCTTATTCCAGTCTTGTGCCTGGAACATCCACTGTCCAAGTACCATATAGTGGTATGGCAACTTGGACCCACCTGCAGCAAATAAAATTAAGTTACCTTAGAACCCCAACTTTTATTGGGTTCTAGGTTCATATTAGAATGAAACTTGATATTCATACCAGCAGTCTTCCTCATGGGTAAGCTGGCATTCTTCTTGACACTGGTGTTGTGCCAGCAATCCATGGCATAATGCCCTATCTTACCACAGCAACAACACTCATATATATTATACCTCTTTTTAGGTACAGTTTTAACAGCTTTGATGTCAGCTGTTCTTAACACTGTTGGTACAGTAGTTCTTTGCTTGAGTACTGGAGCTACACCCTTGTCATTCAGAATTTCAGGATTACCATAACCATGTATAATATCATGATCATATCTATTAGTTGGCTGCCATACCTTTTTGAATGAAATGGGGGGTATGAAGGCTAGAGGCTGTACTGGGGATTTGCCTTTTCTTTTGGAATTGGCAGCCCTTGTATTTCCCTCAAATCCCAATCCAGTCTTACCCTTTTTAGGAATAAAATCATCAATTAAAGGTAAAACTGATTTTGGCTTAGAGAACTTAGCCACCAGTTCCTTTTCCTTCTGAAGTTTGACTTCCAAACTTTTGATTTGATCATTCTTGAATGTAATAGAAACCATCTGAATAACAGTTTTGTTTTTCAGTTTGTCTACTTCATTCATCTTTAGATCGAACAATTTTTCTAAATCTAATGCAGTCTGCTTAAGATCAGCAATTTCCTTGGCCAGTGACTTATTAAGGATTCTGCTTTTCTTAAGTGCTTGCAACAGGTCACCATATTCATCAATAAGTTGATGAACATATCCTTCAGATTCAGATTCATCTACATCTCTTGATACAGATGCTTGTGATTCTGAACCAGTATAGTAATCAGAATCTATTGAAGAATTATTTACCTTACTAAGTCCAGGCTGATCCTGTCATTGATCTTCTTCTGTTAAAGCCATCAGCCCTTTACAACAAGGTTCTTCAATTTCATTTACTAAATCCATCCACTTTAAGAATTCATCCTCTTCTACATCCTCTTCAGTTGCCAACAGTCCTATATATGCTTCAGCTTCAGCTTCAGCTTCAGCCTCAGAATCTGATGATGAAGTATCTGACAAACTTTTTTGATTCTTTGCAACAATGGATTTCTCCTTCTTGCCCTTATTCTTTAGTTTCTTCTTATCATTTGATTCTTTTCTTTTGTCAGGACAATCAGCTACCACATGTCCAGGCCTGTTGCAGTAATAGCAAACAATCTTAGTTGAAGATAATTTTCTAGGTTTAGAGCTATACCTGTCCTTCCTAGAGGATTTCTTTTTCTGATAGCAATCATCCTTGGATTTTGAGGATGATAGCTTGGATCTCCACTATTTCTTCTTCAAAAACCATTGAAATTGTCTTGAGAAAGCTGTTAAGTCTTCATCAGAATTTGGACTATCTGATGTGTGACTGTCTGAACTATCTAAAACAACTTCTGGAGCTTTCCTAGGAGGTGATGGAGACAACCTCCTATCCTTTCTTATGGCTTCAGTCTTGAAAGCCACTGACTTATCTCTGTAATCATTTTTATTACTTTTCTCCTCCTCTTTTATGACCATTAGCTGTATTTTATATGAAAGCAGTTTGCCAAATAATGTTGGAGGTGAAATTTCTTCTAATTTGGCCACTTTCCTAATGGCACATATCTTAGTGTCCCAGTCTTTAGTCAATCATCTCAGAAACTTATCATTTAACGCATATATACTAAATACTCTTCCATATGACATCAGTTCATTCACTATCCTGAAGAATTTCTTGTAACATTCAGTTATGTTGTCTGTTTTAGATTGTCTAAAACTTTCATACTCCTGATTCCGCATAGACTTTCTATCTTCTCTCACCTCTTCTGAACCCTCCATGTAGACAATAAGGGTGTCCCACATTTCTTTGGAGGTCCTGCAGTGGATCAAGTTTTGGAAAGTAAAATCATTTATGACACTGACTATTATATTATGTGCTCTCTTATCCATAGCTTCCAAGATGATTTCATCCTCTGTCATTTCAGAATATTCCTTTGGTGTTCTGAGATTTGCATTAAGAACTGAGACTTTCATTGGAATGAATGGCCCTTCTTTGACTGTCATGTAGATTCTTCGATCTGAAGCTTCCATAAACAATCTAGTTCTTTCTTTCCATATTCCAAAAATTTCTTTCCTGCATATGGGTAACTTTATGGAACCAAGCTCCTTATGATTCTCTATGGAATCCATTTTGCATAATAGATTTCTGCCTTGGAGATCTACTCAGACCGTTAGGTCTATTCTTTGAGTAACCTCCCTCTGATACCACTTGAAAGAATTGGTTTCAAGTTATTCTAAACACCTAGAGGGGCGGTGAATAGGTTCAATTCTTTTTCTAATTTAGGCAGATAATTCAATCTAGATTAGCAATGTATTCAGCAGAACATACAACACAGCATTCACATACACAACATTCACAGATTGCACACTAGTTTTATAGTGGTTCCCCAAATGATGGGTACATCCACTTTCCCCCTTTGCATATCTAGCAGTGCACTAGATTCGGCCTAACTTCCTTCCTTCTTCTCAGATCAGCAGATCTTACAGCTCAGAACCAAGAATGGTTCCTACTACTCAGAGTGAATCCACACTCCTACAACTCAGGCATAAGCCCTACCTCAGCCTCTTCCACAGGCCTACTAATCAGAGTGACACCCCACTCCTACAACTCCGGTAACAGCCCTACCTCAGCCTCTATCACAGGCCTACAACTCAGGGAACATATTTCCCTACCTCAGGCACATAGCCCTACCTCAGCCTTTATAATTTAGGCTTACAACTCAGAGATGTAAATCTCCTACACTCAGATCTAGTACAGATCCTACAAAATTGTTGATGAAAAGTTATTGATATCTTCAACCTGATGGAGAGAAAATTGGTTGAAGGCTTCTTGATCATTTCTTGATAGAACTGATTTCTTAAGAATCAACCTGGCTTAGCTTTCTTCAAAGCTTCTTGAATCTGAACACAGTAGGGTTGATCTTCTTGATGTTGGAGTTGATCTTCAATCTTCCTCCTTCAAAAATTAATCTGAATTCTTCAGGCAGATTGTTCAGGATCTGCCTTCACTAGATGAGAACTTCTCTCATTCTTGTATTTTTCTCTCTCTATAATCTGTTGACTATTTCTTTCTCTATTTCTAGATTCTCAATCCTTCAGAGATTATAATTGATTGGCTTGATTAACTTCTCTATATTCTGCAAGTGTTGTTCTTGTAGTTGTTGTTCACTATCTCTTTACCTTCTGATTGTTGGGAGAGCATATCTATTTATAGGCTTAATCCATGGCAACCAACTGTTCCGGTTTCAAACTGTCTTCTGACACCTCTGACATATGTGACAACAATGTCAGCAAAGATAGCTGTCAAGTCTACACTTGTATTACTTCAACCTTCATTGAACTTTGACTCAGCAGTAGAGAATGTCGACTAAATTCTTCATATGTATCGACACTCATAGTCCATCTGTCGACACAAGTCTTGTTTTTGTCCACAGAGCTTCTGTGGAATGTGTCGACACAAGTTCTGTGTGTCGACACAAACACTACTTGCCTTGAAAAAGTTGGTGTCGAAAGAATTCTGGGGTGTGTCGACACAAGTTCTGTGTGTCGACACAGTCATTGTCGACATAATTCTGGAATGTGTCGACAGCTTCTCTGTGTGTGGACAGAGCTCCTGATAATGTCGACACAAGTCTATCCCTTAGTGTTGACACATCGTTGTCGACAGATTTCCTGTGTGTCGACACAATCTGGGGCTTGGTGCCGATATAACGTTGTCGACAGATTTTCTATGTGTCGACACAATTTCTGGATGTTGACACAATCTGGCCCTTGTTGTCAACACAGCCATTCCCAAGTGTCGACACTTGTACTTAGAAAAATTTTCCTTTCCATTTTCTTAACCTGCACATGATAACTCAACACAACATCAAATACAACTTGATGCATATCATTGAGTTAGGTGAGGTTTCTCCAAATCTGGTACATATTTTCCAATGTACCAAACACACCCATTTTATACTACTTGTGCAACCGGTACACTTGTCATTCAACGCATCATGAAGCTGGTTCCCATACCAAATAGACTCAATGTCATTGGAGTCAAGTTGATTTTCAGGAATAAACTTGATGAAAATGGTATTGTAATCAAGAATAAAGCTAGACTGGTAGACAAAGGGTACAAACAGGAAGAAGGGATTGACTATGATCAAACCTTTTCCCCAGTTGCAAGGTTGGAAGCAATCAGACTATTCCTTGAATTTGCAGCCTTCCAATGATTCAAGGTATTTCAGATGGATGTCAAGTCAGCCTTCCTGAGTGGAGACATGAAAGAAGAAGTTTATGTAGAGCAGCCTCCAGGTTTTATTGACTCTAACTCTCCTAATGTTGTATATAGACTTAGGAAAGCTCTTAATGGGCTTATGCAAGCCCCAAGAGCATGGTATGATACATTTTCTACCTTCCTCATTGAGAATAAATTCTTAAGGGGGAAGATAGACAAGACCCTATTCCTAAGGGAATCTAAGGGCAAGATCATCCTAGTCCAGATTTATGTTGATGACATAATATTTGGCTCTACTGATGACAACCTCTGTAGGAAGTTTGCAAAACTTATGCCGGGGAAGTTTGAGATGAGAACTATGGGTAAAATCAAAAATCAAAACCCCTTGTTATGTTGGCCCTTGCAATTCCTCTTTCAATAGCGAAGTCACACTCCCTTCTTGGACTCCTCGAGAGATCAATATCCGGGGGTTCAACTCCTCAAATTTATTACTTGACTGCGATCGGTACACTTGTCGAAAGTGCCACCAATACCATTCAAGATATACAATCTTGAAGGATCCATAATTCCCTGAAGTACTTGTCCACTGCAAGAAAAAGTATAACTTGCACACCATGGGGAGCAACTGAAGCTATGCTATGTTCACCATATCCAATTCAAACTTGAAGTTGTTTAACTTTCCTTCATCAAGTGGCTTAGTGAAGATGTCAACCACTTGCTGATGTAGATGATGACCCCCAACATATGGAAGATGATGAAGGCTTGCTCGTGGAGGATCCTTCTCAGTCTCCAACAAAAGACTTGTGCCGCCATGGTGATCATGTGGAGTGTTGCTACAACCTCCGCAGATGGCGCAAGACCACCTAATATTATTTAGTTGAATAATTTTAGTATTATTTGAATTTATTATGTTATTTATTTTGAGCATTTTATCATTTCATTTTGGGTTTGAAAACATTAGAGTTTATATTTTAATGTTAGGTTGCATGTAGCCAAAGTATGTTGTAAGCCTATATATAGGCACGTAATGTTTTCATTTTGAGGGAAGTTGAATGAATGAGAATTTGAGAAACCCTAATTCCTCCTCCTCCTCTTAAAATTCGGCCAGTCCTAGTCTAGCCGCCACCTTCTCCTCCTCCGCCCTCCCACTCACTCTCGGCCAAGCCCTCCCCTCCACTCTAAAATGCCACCTTTTGGTGCCACCTTCCCCACCCGAGCCCCCTCTTCCACACCCTAAGCCGGCCGGCCACCGAAATCCCAAAGCCAATCAACCCTCTTCAGGGAGAATCCCGACCACCCCTCTCCCTTGGTGATTAGGCCAAGTGTTTGCATCAAGCATTCGTGGATCTCTGCCAAGGCATGAAGCGACGAAGGAGGATGAGTTTCCTCTCCCTCCAGCTTAACTCCGATGGAACTGCGGAAGAGCGATTCAAGTTAGATAATTAGAATCGTCTATTCCGGTTTGGTTAACGAAAATCTCTACCTTTGTGTGATTCCTTCCCTCGATTATTTTGTGGTGGAAAGTGTTGGTGTTGAATTTAGGATCGTTGAATAATCGTGGTTTCTTTGATTGTTTTTTTTATGTTCATCTTAATTGCATTAATTTTTGAAAAGGTTTGGCGAACCTCGTAACTTTTTGTTGGGAGAGATCTACATTTTTTCGAATCGTACTTTTGGTAGATCTCTTTTGGTTCAACCTTCGCTCGGACCGGGTGGGTCCTTTTAGCCGGAAAGGATATTGGGTTATTGCCTCTATTCGATCCTAAACATTTTGGCTACCCGTACGTTATCATTAAAGTGATAATATTGCTTGGTGTGTGCGTGGTGAATAAATTTGTGTGAGTGAAAATTTTGAATCGTAGAGAGACAAAAGTGTTAATCCGTGGAACTCCCGGTGTCAATGCTTAGGCTTGCATCAATTTGGAATCAGAGCCAGGTTCACGTCAATTTCTTAATTGGCACCCTTCCCCTAGTTTTTGCACATCGGCATGCACTTTTCTAGCTCGTTTTCATTTCAAAAATTCAAAAAACAAATTTTGTTGCTCTGCCAATAGCGGCCTAAGTTTCTTATTTTTCAGCAAAATTAAAAAATATATTTTTTTAATATTCTATTTTTTATTTCGAGTAAGGAAAACGAAAATTTTTTTTTACACTATCCATTAAGTGGGAACAATTCCATCTGTGGTGTTTCTTTGAGTCAGTTTATTTCATTTATGCTTGCGCAGTAGATTGGGCACTGAGTATTCCCCATCTTCCTCCCAAATGGCGGACGAGCGGGAAGCGGGTCTCATTCCTGTAGTGATTGAGGTACTCCGTCAGGAGTTCACCAATCAGTTGACGGAGATTAGGGAAATGCTACATGAATTAATAATGAATCGAGCGGCTCCCCAAAATCAAGCCGCCAATCCAATTGATGAAGGGAATAATAATCAAAACAACAACTATAACAAAAAGCGAGTCCCACGTGCACGGTATGAGTATGAAATTACTAGAGCCGTCCGGGTCAAAGCCCCATCATATGATGGAATGGGTGAACCCCAAGTATTCCTGGGCTAGGTGAAGGAAATCGAATGGTACTTTGAGTGGCAAAATTTGACGGACGCGGATAAGGTGCGAGTGGCGCGAATGAAGTTTCTAGGTAGAGCCAAGATGTTTTGGTTAAATGAGGAACGTCGTCTGAGGGTTGATAATGGTGACTTACGTATTGGTTGGGCAGGCATGAGGGCCATGCTGACAGACCAGTACATCCCTTCGTACCATCGAACACAGATGTTTGATGAATTGGCCACCCTTAAGCAAGGTAGTCGGTCGGTCTCGGAATACATGAGTCTTATTAAGGAAATAATGGTTAGGTGCGGTCTAAGAGTGACGCCTAAGATCACCCTCTCTACGTTTCGTAAGGGGTTAAACCCCGACATCCCAGGCAAGCTGTTGCATTATGGTCACACCGACCTAAACGCCACATCCATTGTTGCACTCGATATCGAAAAGCACATCGTTTTTAAGAATAAGTCTCGTTTGTATCAGAAGGGAAAGTCCATCTTAGGACCACCTCCCACCTCTACCTATGAGGATAAGGGCAAGTTCTAGTCCACAGACTCGAACTCCATAGTAGTGACTGCCAGGAATATAAAAAATGCCACGGGTGAGAGAGTGACTGTAGGAAGAGTAAACAAAACGAATGATACTTGCTTCGCATGCGGGATTCAGGATCACTACGTTAGTGAATGTCCTACTAAGCGCAAGCCCTTAGCCCTGTTAGATTCCACATGTGAGTCAGATCAACTTATATATGAGGCTGGAGACAATAGCGAGTCAGAAGGATTGCCTAGCATTATGGAGGACGAATCTCATATTATGGTCATGCAGTGTATTCTTGCAACTCCACGGGCGTTAGATGACTGGAATAGGATGAATATTTTTTCGTTGAATTTTAAGAGTGGATAGAAATGTTGTAGGTTGATTATACATAGTGGAAGTTGTATGAATGTCATTTTTGAAGCAGCGGTGACCCGAATGTCTTTAGTTACCGAGCCGCACCCTCACCCTTATAAGGTGGCATGGGTAGATAAGTCATCCCTCACAGTGTCAAAGCATTGTTTAGTGCCCCTTACCATCAAAACTTATTCTGAAAAGATTTGGTGCGACGTCATCAATATGGATGCTTGTCACATTTTATTAGGTCGTCCATGGATTTATGATCATGACATTACCGACTTTAGTCGAGCTAACACTTAGGAATTTAAATTTAATGGTAAGACCATAATTTTAAAACCCACTCTGCCTAAGGATCCTTCGATCCCCTCTAAGGATACGATTGTCTCGGTCAAAAAGAAAGCGTTAAGTCTGATAGGTAAGAAGGAATTTGCACGTAACATCTTATGGATGGTGTCATATGTAACGCCCCTATTCGTCAAATGGCATATAATGGTGGGTCCGGTCGGGGCCCCACGCCATATATCACAGACAATTAGTGAATTACTTGTGGAAATCAAATTCTTTTCTCAACCTTAACTCAATCCATTCTAGCGCAGTATTTTTTTTAAGTTAAAGAACTCAGCTCAGAAAATGTCCACTTCTATATAAACTCCACATTTATATAGCAACATCAAGAATGTATACAACGCACACACACTGGCCTTAAGGCTTTACAAATTTCTCTTTCCACACAATTACATTTTCGTACATCGGCACGCAGGCCGGCCACACATGAAATCGAAACACACTTCTTCGCATGGCCTTCAAAGGCCTTTAGCAGCAGTCCATCCATTCCACTTGTTCATTCTACCTGTAATTTTCCATCCAAGCCAAAACAGAAAACAAAGTAACGGTCAGCATTTGCTGACCCATTATAACAACCCTACCCCCTATCCGGGGCAGTGGTTCCTTCCCTGTATGCATTGCCATCATCTATCATCAAACATCATCAAGCATCATCTCTATCATTCTCTTTCTCAATCTATCAAGAACATCACATCACAAACGCTGGTATCCACCAGACGCTCCGTGCACTCAGGGCACCTTCTTGGTGTACCGGACATCCCAGTCGTACACCGCCGATCAGATGTTTTAAATTGTTGGTTGATCGGACCTACTCCACCAGTCTCGCAAGCTGGCGATATCCCTCCCAAAACACTCAGAGGTACTTAGCTCACAGCATCCAAAACAACCAGAGAAGATCGACCCACCCTACGTGGTGTAGCATTTACTACCAATCGATCACTCACCTATTCCTGATCGACCCACCATTATGGTGCAGCAAGTCGGGTGCTCGCTTCTCGGATCATGCCACCAATCGATCCCTTCTAACCAGATCAACCCACCCTAGTGGTGTAGTCGGCCGGGTACTCGCCTCCCGGGCGCATTACCAATTGATCTCTCAGGAGCATCCTCAAAGCCTCCTCACATCCATCAGCCTGCATCACATCCATACATTCATCACAGCATAAAGCTCTTTGCATATCATAAAATCCATGGAGTCTTCTCCGGTTTACCCATAAACATCACCAATCCAGACTACCCGTCCAGATGGGCTTGATACAACATGCCTATGCCGTACTCCACACTTCCGGCTCTAGATGCAGACTCAACAAAGGAATCACTTCCGAAATCCACCTCTTGGTGGAGGATTCCAAGCACATCCATAAAGAAAGGACTTCGATGTCCAAGAAGGAGATCGTTACCCTCGAAGATCTCTTCGGTGCCATGAAGTAGCCGGATGGAAGTCACCGCCTCGGCTCTGCCTTCACGAATCCGCTCTCGGATCTTCGCTCCGCACTCCGCCGCTCCTCCAGCAGCTGGCTTTACTTTCCTCCTTCCTTCTTTTGCTCTCTCCTTCTCTTTCTCTCTCTTGTAATGAGAAGAAGAAGAAGAGGAAGGGCTTAAAACCTCAGATCTCGGGCAGAAATCTACATGGATAAAGCCTAACCCTTGGATCAAGGACAGAGAAATCAACGGCCAGAGAAACACTGAAAAATCTTGTTTCGGCCCTAACACGCCCGTGTCACAGGCCGTGTCCCCAAAGAGGTGCACGAAAAGACTCAATTTGCCTTATCCAACAAAGAACACGGCCAGGGTACACGCCTGTGTCAGACCAGACATGCCCGTGACACAAGGCCTGTCACCCACTCGACACCCACTCGAGAGAAAATCGTCGACCTCTCGATACAGCGGGACACGCCCTGCGACACGCCCGTGTCACAGGCCGTGTACCCCTAATTGACAATCTCCACTCGACAATCGATGCTCGACGATCGTCGATCGACGATCAACAAGCAAAATCATCGAACTGATGGGACACGCCCCCTGTCACACCGGTGTTATAGGGCGTGACCACCCAAACACTTCATCGACCGAAAATTCGTCGACCTCGTGCCTCATGACGCAACCCGAGTGGGACATGCCCTGGGATACGCCCGTGTCCCAGGCCGTGTGTAAGACCCCCGCCCCCCCCACCACCATCATGGAGGCAACCAGGTCTTATGCCCAGAACCACCATCTTACGGTGGCACTAACGCACGGGTTAGTTGACACCGCAACTTGCCGATCCTACCGGCTATTACGATCATATACATAACCTGTAGGCCAATTTGAGAAATAGAAGTATAGCAGTGTAACAAATCTACCAATCCATAAGTCACAGAGTACATATCATATATATATGAAATGAAAAGTATAACACATAGTCCACAAGAGTACAAAAAGAAAGTGTAATATGGGCTTATGCCCAGTACATCATATCAACTCTCTCTCTCAAATAAAAGCGGAAGCTAATCTAATACATCAAACTCGTCCCACCTGAGGACACGCGGTAGTGGTAGTAGCCGACGGTAGTGGTCTCTGCTCCTCAAGTCCTGTCTCCTCGTCGTGCTGGTGCTCCATATCCACGGGCTCCTAAAACAAGTATGGCCACCGACCATTAGTCAAAAAGACTAAGTTGTTTCCTGTAATCTGTTCAAATCTTCAGCAAGAGAATGTACCTGCAAAGATTCTATGGTATAAGTGTTCTTCTCCTTGAAAGACATGTTAGATTCATCAAATGATATGTGAACAGATTCTTCAATTTTAAGAGTTGATTTATTATAAACCCTATAACCCTTACTGATCATGGAATATCCCAGAAACACTCCTTCATCAGCTTTAGCTTGAAATGTTGCTAAATATCTATTGTCATTATTATGTATATAACAAATACAACCAAAAATTCTAAAATAATCAACTTTAGGTTTCTTCCCTTTGAGTAATTCATAGGGAGTCTTGCCCTTTAGTTTATGTATTAAACTTCTGTTCAGCACGTAGTTGGAGGCGTTCACTACCTCTGCCCAAAAGGATAGAGGAAGGTGAGCATCTGACAACAATGTAGTGGCATATTCAATAAGGGCTCTATTTTTCCTTTCAGCTACCCCATTTTGTTGAGGAGTTCTAGGAGCTGAGAAAGTATGCCTGATCCCTTCACTCTGACAGAGCTCTTGCATAAGAAGAGAATCAAACTCTGTCCCATGATCATTTCTGATCAGGGCAATGTGAGTATTGAACTCAATCTGTATACATTTGAGAAACTCTGTCAAACACTTGAAGTTATCAGACTTCTTCCTCAGAAAGAACACCCATGTGAATCTAGAGAAGTCATCTACAACTACTAAGGTGTAAGATTTCCCTCCTAGGCTTTGTACTGTAATGGGTCCAAAAAGATCCATGTGTAACAGATACAAGATCCTAGGTGAATCACTCTTATTAAGTGATTTGAAACTATTTTTAGTTTGCTTGCCTAATTGACAAGCCCTGCAGAGTCCTTCCTTCTTGTAGGGCCCAGAAGGTAGTCCTCTAACAAGGTTGTCCTTGGATAGCCTAGCAATATTTCTAAGGTTTAAATGTCCTAGTCTCTTATGCCATAAAATATTAGGTCTACAAACAGAATTAAATAGGCAAATGTCTACATCTGTTGAAAGAAAATCTACTAGATAGATGTTACCTTTCCTTTTACCTGTCAACACAGTTGTGTTGTCCTCTGACTTGATCTTGCATAAAGCTTTGCTGAAAGTCACCTGGTAGCCTTCATCACATAGCTGATTGATGCTTATTAAGTTGTGCTTCAGTCCTTCCACATAGGCTACCTTTTTGAATGTTACTGTCCCAATCTGGACTGCACTATATCCTTTAGTTTGTCCAAAGTTTGAATCACCAAATATGACTTTGGGTCCAAGCTTGGCTTTAAAGGATGTGAGGTTGTCCTTGTTTCCTATCATGTGCTTTGAACACCCACTATCCAAGTACCATTGCTGGTTAGATGTTGGATAGGTCTTCACCTGCACATAAAATAATTCATTTGTTTTTGACCCAGTTTACCTTGTGCCTAGGTTGATAACCTTTAAACTCAAAAATAAAAGTCATCCCAGGTTGACTCTTATAACCCTTAGGATTGGATTGTGATTTTCCCTTGAAAGAATTTCCAGAGCTCCGATCTCTGTTCGACGATCGTGGAGCTGCGTTTGACGATCTTGGGTAAGATCGTCGAGCTCCGTTCGACAGTCGACTGTGGCAAAGTTCAGGAATTAGAGATCATTAACCTGAGTTCGACGATTTTGCCTGAGATCGTCGATCTGCGTTCGGCGATCGTCGAGCTCCGTTCGATGATTTCTGCTGGAACTTAGTTTTCTTAGGCAGATCAGAATTCTTCTTAGCTACCTCTACAACTCCCTTCCCTTTATCAGAAATGAACTTGATTGGGGTTGTTAGAACTATAGGTTTGCTGGATGAAACACCCAAGCCCAGTGTACTATTAAATCTGGAGTTCACTGTGCTTGTGATGTCCATCAGCTTAATACTTCTCCCATTAAGGGATTCTTCCAGCTTCTTGGCCGCTGATAGTTCACCTGTCAGTGAAGTTATCTGCTCCCTACAGCACTCCAACTCCTTGGAGAGCTTGAGGTTTTCTGACTTTAAGAAACTATGTTCAGATAAATGATTTCTGAGAGAGATAATTTCTTTCTCAGATTTTAGTAAGTCTAAACATAATGCTTTAAACTCAGATTTAAAGTCCTCTGAATTGAAATCAAAAGAATTAATTACCTGGTCCTCTTCAAGTTGAGTCTCTGAGTCTGACTCTGACTCTTCTTCATCTGAATTATGTTGTGAGGCATTGATTGCCATCATGCAGAACTCCTTCTCTTCTGCATCATCTTCATCATCACTGGAGATGGATGAGGCTTCTGATTCCTCTTCAGTTTCACTCCAGGATTCAGCAACAAATCCCTTCCTAGTGTGTTTGTTCTTGCTTGTGGAGGGTTTGCCATTGCTACTTTTCTTGAAGTCCTTTTCTCTTCTTCTTTCTTTCTTATCCCTTCTGTCCTTGTTTTTGTTCTTTGTACAGTCAGGTACAATGTGCCCTGGTTTCCTGCAACCAAAGCAAACAATTTCTTTATTGTTTGACTTATTATACCTTGGCTTATCATGCTCCTTGTATGATCTCTTTCTAAAGTCCTTTCTGGCCATCTTGTAAAATCCTTTGGCCAACAGACTGTGCAGCTCATCATTGCCTGTGACTTTGTCTTCAGGCTGATCTTCAGTTGCTTTGAAGGCTATTGTCTTCTATTTTCTTGTGGCTGGTGAGGCAGCCTTCTGCTCTTCTTCTCTGTTCTTAATGAGCAGCTCATAAGATTTGAGCTTGCCCAAAAGAGCTTCTGTGGTGATCTCATTCAAACTTCTGACATCCTTGATTGGCCAGATTCTTGAGTCCCAAGTGCTTGGGAAGCACATTAAGATTTTGTCATTAAGTTCAGTCAGTGAGATTTCCTTATCCAGAGTCTTGAGTTCATTGACTATTAGACTGAGCCTGTTATACATTTCAGCTACTGGCTCAGCTTCTCCTTTCTTGAAATTCTCATATTGGGATATGAGGTGGGATCTCCTGTCCTTTCTTTCATCCGCTGATCCTCAGACTATTTCAGATAGCTTATCCCAGATTTCCTTTGCTGAATTGCATTCAGCCACCTTTTGGAATATCTCATCAGACATGGTCTGGGCTAAAATATTCATAGCCTTCGCATCTGCTACCTTCCACTTCTTGATATCAGCATCTATTCCTGATGGAGGTGGAACAACATTTGTACTTGTATTCTCTGGAGGTCTTGGACAAACTGTCAAAACAGAATTAAAAATGTCCTCATCAATAGAATTCATGTATAATCTAATCCTTGCTTTCCAAAGTGCAAACTTAGACAGATTGCACACTGGAGGTCTGGTGCTACTATAATCTTTGTTTTGGGCCATGATTTGTGAAGAAATAATCTAACAACAAAATCTACAGCAAGCAGATCTAACTAGGGATCTTGGGGTTCAGGTGTTAGCCTGTGCAACCACCAAGGTGTGGTATGTTTAACCAACCTTGCTCTGATACCAATTGAAAGTGCAGCTAGATCTGATATACTCTAGAGGGGGGGGGGGGGGTGAATAGAGTATGATGCTTAAAAACGTTTTACAATAATTGTTGCAATCTGAGTGAACAAGGAAGCAAATAAAAATCTAAACAATTGTTACAATCTAAAAAAGAAGCTAATCACAGATCCTAACTAATCACAGATCAATCACAGCCAGAAACAAAAATAAAGATAAGCAAGCCAGAAGACACAAGGAGCTATTGTGGTTCCCCTAAACTTGGGTACATCCACTCTTCTACCACCCTAGGTAGGAATCCACTGCAGCATGAGTTGATCAGGTGTCCTGGGCACCAATGAACTTTTGATAAGGTGCTCAAAAACCCAATCAGATTTTTTGATCAGGTGTCTTGCCACCAATGAGCTTTTGATAAGGTGCTCAAAAACCAAGCACAAACTTGTTGGGTACATTGGTCAAATGTACCTGATTTGAAGAAGCCTCACCTAACTCAATGATATGCATCATAATGTATTTGATGTTTGTTTGAGTTACTTGTGCAGGTTAGGTATTCACTAGACTGAAGCTAAAAGTTTCTAAGTCCATGTGTCGACACCCAGAGGGAAAGTGTCGACACTTGAGAAAGCTTGTGTCGACACCCAGACAAGCAGTGTCGACACTTGGAGTCATTGTGTCGACACCTGGGAAGAAGAGTCGACACCAGTCAGAAAGTGTCGACACTTGGAGCTGTGTCGACACTCAGTGTAGAAGAATGCAGAAGAAGCTGTGTCGACACTTAGCAGAAGTGTCGACACCTAGAAGAGCTGTGTCTACAACAGAAAGTGTCGACACTTGGAGCTGTGTCGACACTCAGCAAAAGTCAGCAGAGTCTAAGTAAAAGTGTCGACACTCAACACAATGTGTCGACACTATGCTGAAGAGTCAGTATTTGAAGTAAGTGTCGACACTCAACACAATGTGTCGACACTATGCTGAAGAGTCAGTATTTGAAGAAAGTGTCGACACTCAGCACAATGTGTCGACACACAACCAGAAGAGTCAACACTTGAAGAAAGTGTCGACACCCAGCACAATGTGTCGACACTTAGTTGAAGACTCTACACTTGAAGAAAGTGTCGACACAAGGAGCTGTGTCGACACTTAGCAAAGAACAGAAAAGTTACAAAATATTCTAAGTACAAGTGTCGACACTAAAGGAATGTGTCGACACTCAGCTGAAGAATCAAAAGTGAAGACTTGTGTTGACACCAAGAAGCAGTGTCGACACTTGACAGTTTCAACACATGAAGATGTGTCGACACAAAGAACATGTGTCGACACTTAGAAGAATACAGTTAAAGAATGAAGTACAAGTACTTGTGTCGACACTCAATTTCAGTGTCGACACATGCAGAAGAATCTGTGTCGAGACATACAAGGAATTGTGTCGACACCTTGTAGACTTGTGTCGACACTTACACAACATGTGTCGACACTTGGCCTATAAGTGTCGATACTTAAGAACAGAAAGTCTCGACACTATCTGACAGTTAGAGAAATTTCAAGAAGTGACTGGTTGACATGACAGCTGCCGACCCAGCCGGTCTACATCAACTGTCAGAGATATCAGAAGTCTGTTATGAACCGGACCAGCCGGTTACCATGAAGGAAGCCTATAAATAGGCATCCATAGTTTACAGAAACGGTTGTTGAAAAGATTGAAGAAGTAATATAGAAGTGGTTGAAAAAGTTTTTGATAGAGAGAGTTCAGATCTTTGTAAAAGTGGTATATTGAGTATCAACACAAGAAGATCTTGCTGTGTATCGGCAGATCTAAGAAGTTGGAGAGAGAGAGCTCCAACCAAGTATTCAGTCTTTGGAACTAAGGCTGAGAAGAAGAATTCAGAGTCATCTGGATTTCAAGAAGCAGAGGTCAAGGAACAACTGTAGAAGATTCAGACTAATTCAGTTCTAATCAAGAAGCTTTGAAGGAAGCTAAGTCAGTTTGGATCTAACTGAGTTCTTCCAAGAACTCTTCAAGAATATCTCAACTCCTCTCTTATTTTCTGAGTTGTAGAGTTAGCTATTGTACTTTCTATTTTAACTTGTAGGATCCATTGGATCTGAGAGAATTGTAAGCCTATATTATAAAGGCTGAGGGTAGGGCTTGATTGCCTGAGTGTAGGAGTTGAAGAACTCTGAGTGTAGGCCTGGGTGGCTGAGTGTAGGCCTGTTGGCTGAGTGTAAGGCTTTGGGCCTGAGGTAGGAACCTAGTTGGGTTCTGAGTTAGTGGAGAAGTTTGGCCGAATCTAGTACATTGCTAGATAGGCGAAGGGGGAAAGTGGATGTACCCAAAGATTGGGGAACCACTATAAACTAGTGTGTCTTCTGTGCTGTGCTGTGCTGTGGAATTACTGTTTATTTCTATAATTGCTGTTAGTTGTAATAATCTGTGAAATAACTGTTGAGCTGCCAACAAAATTGCAAAATGGTTTAGGTCACCTATTTACCCCCCCCCCCCTCTAGGTGTTTAGGTACCATATCTTTCAAGTGGTATCAGAGGCAGGTTCCTCAAAAAGGACTAACTGCCTGAGGAGATCCAGGTTGGCAGATTCAGTATAAGTCAGGAAACAGTTTCAAGAAACTCAAGAAATATGGGGTCTTCAGAGAATCACAAGGAATTGGGTTCAATGAAACTGCCCATATGCAGAAAGGAGATTTTTGGAATCTGGAAAGAAAGGGTAAGGCTGTTCATGGAGGCCTCTGACCCTAGGATCTACATCACAGTCAAAGAAGGGCCTTATGTGCCCATGAAGATTTCAGTCTTGGATGCTACACAGAGAACTCCAAAGGATTTTTCTGAGATGACCAAGGATGAGATTGTCCTAGCTACAATGGACAAAAGGGCACAGAACATCATAGTTAGTGCAATTGATGATGCCACCTTCCAGAACCTTATTCACTGTAAAGCAGCAAAAGAAATGTGGGATACCCTCATTGTCTACATGGAAGGTTCTGAAGAAGTAAGACAAGATAGGAAGTCCTTGCTTAATCAAGAATATGAGAGCTTTAGGCAAGGAAGAGGAGATAGCATCACTGAATGCTACAAGAAGTTTTATAGAATTGTTAATGAACTCATGTCCTATGGAAGAGAGTTCTCTAACTATGAATTGAATGATAAATTCTTAAGGTCCCTAACCAAAGACTGGGACACCAAGATCTGTGCCATCAGAGAAATGGCAAAGTTGGGAGAAATTCCTCCTCCCACACTGTTTGGCAAGTTGTTATCTTATGAGATGCAATTGTCAGTAAGAAAAGAGGAGGAAAAGTCAACAAGGACTGAACACAGGGAAAGGACTGTTGCCTTTAAGTCAGAAGTACCTAGAAAGAACAGGACTAAGTCATCAACTCCTCCTCCAGAGGTAGCTGAATCAGAATCTGATGAGTCTGTTAGCACTAAATCTACAAGCAGTGAAAGTGATGAAGATTTTGCTGCATTCACCAGACATTTTCAGAAATTCCTTAAGAAGAAACAGTGGAGGTCCAGACCTTCATATTCCAAAGGGAAAGAAGTCCAGTATCAGGAGAAGAAGCCTTCAAAGAAGGATAAGAAAAAGACAAAGACTAGTAAGGCAACTGGGTCTAAGATTGTGTGTTACTGCTGCAATAGACAGGGTCATGTTATTGCAGATTGTCCTGAAAGAAGGAAAGAATCCAGTGACAAAAAGAAGACTCACTTCAAAGGAAAGAAGGAGAAGTCTTTTGTTGCAAAGAATGAGAAGACTCTTTCAGACATTTCTTCTTCAGACACTGAGACAGATGCTGAAGCCTATATAGGGCTATTTGCTGAAGAAGAAGAGGAGTTTATGCAGATCATGGAATCAATCTATGAACAAGAAGAGAGTCAGTGCCAAGGACTGATGGCATTGACTGAAAGTACCAAAATCCTGGAGCAGCCAGGACCTAGTCAGGTACAAAGTCTAACCTTAAGTTCAGATTCCAGTTCTAGTTCAGAGTCAGAATCATCTTCATCAAGTGATGGAAGTGTTTCTGAATCTGAGGGAGATATTCATCAGCTCTTAGATGAATACCAAGTACTGTTGCAAGCCTATAAGAAAAGCAAGATCCTAGCCAAAAGTCAGGCTAAGGAGATTGCTGATCTCAAGGCAGCTGCAACAGATTTTGAGAAGCAGTATGATCAAAAACTGAATGAAGTAGCCAGGCTGAAACACATTACTGTGATTCAGATGGGTACTATTACATTTAAGAATGATCAAATTAAGAGACTGGAGACAAATCTCCAGAAGGAAAAAGAACTTGCTGCCAGGTTTTCAAAACCTAAATCAGTATTACCATTAATTGATGAATTTGTTCATCAAAAAGGCAAAGCTGGACTAGGTTTTGTTAGACCTGCAGGGACTGTACAGTCCAAGTTCAAGTCCAAGGGTAAAGCCCCAACATTCAACAAGCCTGCTGTAGTCAAGACAGCAAAGGTTGTATCTAAGCAAAGGTACAACAAGTTTGAATGCTGGTGCTGTGGCAAGGTTGGCCACTTTGCCTTGGATTGTTGGCACAATGCTAGTGCCAAGTTGAGTAGCAAGTTACCTGATGGAAAGCCAGTAGGTAGCTATGTCAAGTTGCAAACTAACAATCACCAAGGACCCAAGTTTACTCTGGGTTCTAAGGTTCATTAATTTGTTTTGCAGGTGAATCCAAGTGTCCATACCCCTACATGGTACTTGGATAGTGGATGTTCCAGACACATGACTGGAACTAGGGGACTACTGAAGGACTACATCCCAATCAAAAATGGTCCAAAGGTGACCTTTGGTGGTTCTGAAAAAGGAATCATCAAAGGGTTTGGTAACATTTCTTCTAACCTTGTTACCATTACTCAAGTGGCTTATGTTAAAGGTTTGAAACACAATCTTATAAGTATAAGTCAATTAAGTGATGTAGGGTATGACATCTCATTTGTTAAAAATGGTTGTCATATCAAGAGGTCAAGTGATCAAGAGATCATTTTGACAGGATATAGAAAGAGAAATGTCTATTGTTTAGACATTATGGTTGAGAACAATAGTTCTCCAGTTTGTCTTGTAGCTGATGAGACAGTCTCTCAATGTGTCAAATGGCACAAGAGGCTTGCTCATCTTAATTACAAGACTATTGGCAAACTCTTTAGTAAAGAGTTAGTGAGGAATGGTCCTCAAGTTAAGTGTGTCAAAGATGGCATTTGCTCAGCTTGTCAAAAGGGCAAGCAGACTAAATCCACCTTTAGAAGCTTAGACAACAAAGATGCTGTGAGGTGTTTATACCTCTTGCATATGGATCTATTTGGTCCAATGCCAGTTCACAGCTTAGGTAGGAAGGTCTACACCTTTGTAGTTGTTGATGACTACTCAAGGTTTTCCTGGGTGTTCTTCTTAAAGCAGAAATCTGAAACACCTAGTGTCTTCTATAGTTTTGTTAAGCAAATTCAGAATGAATTGAACTGTACAGTGGTCAAAATTAGAAGTGACCATGGTACTGAGTTTCAGTCTGAAAGCATGACAAAGCTGTGTGAAGACTATGGGATATTTCAAGAATTCTCTTCACCTAGAACACCTCAGCAAAATGGCATTGCTGAAAGGAAAAATAGGACCTTGATAGAGGCTGGTAGAACCCTATTAAGTGATTCATCACTGCCAGAATATTTCTGGGCTGAAGCAGTTAACACTGCATGCCATGTGATAAATAGGGCTACCATCACTAAAAGGTTAAACAAGACCCCCTATGAAGTTGTGAAAGGCAGGAAACCAAATTTATCCTACTTTAGGATCTTTGGTTGTAAATGCTACATACTTAACAATGGAAAGTCTTACCTAACTAAGTTTGCTGCCAAGTCCCAAGAGGGAGTGTTTGTTGGGTACAGCAATAATAGTAAGGCTTATAGAGTCTACAACTTGACTACACAAGTTGTAGAGGAGTCTGTGCATGTAGTTTTTGATGAGACACAACTAATTAACAATGAGTTGTCTAGCAATGTATGCAGCCCCACAGGTCTTACTAAGAAGATGGACAAGCTAGCCATAGAAGATGTACCTGCTGCAAGACAGCAAGTAGAAGAAGATGGCTTATGTCCAGGGGGAGAACTACATGTACAAGGAGCTGAAGAAGTACAAGGAACTCAGCATGATGAAGATGCTGTAGAAGTTCAACCAGAAGTAAGGATGCCTCCAGCCAACAGGCATCTAAGAGATCATCTAGTAGAGCTAATTATTGGAGATCCAAGACAAGGTGTTCAGACAAGGAGCAGAAATCAGAATGCTGAAGTATATTCAAGTTTTCTGTCTCAAATAGAACCAAAGAAATTTGAAGAAGCTATACAAGATCCACAGTGGACTGAAGCAATGCAGGAGGAGCTTAATCAGTTCAAAAGGTGCAAGGTTTGGGATCTGGTTCCTAAGCCTAAAGATCACAATGTGATAGGAACAAAGTGGATCTACAGGAACAAGTTAGATGAACAAGGTGTCATCATTAAGAATAAGGCAAGACTGGTTGCAAAAGGATATAGGCAAGAAGAAGGTATTGATTTTGATCAAACCTTTGCTCCAGTAGCCAGACTGGAAGCCATAAGGATGTTCTTGGCCTATGCAACCTACCAAGGATTCAAAGTATACCAAATGGATGTGAAGTCAGCATTCCTTAATGGTAATTTAAAAGAAGAAGTATATGTGGAGCAGCCTTCAGGTTTTGTTGATCCTACTCTTCCACATCATGTCTATAGACTTAGGAAAGCATTATATGGGTTAAAACAAGCACCTAGATCTTGGTATGAAACCCTATCTAGTTTCCTCATTGAGAACAAGTTCTCAAGGGGGAAAATAGATAAGACTCTATTCCTTAGGGAATCTAGAGGCAAAGTAATACTTGTCCAAATATATGTAGATGACATTATATTTGGGTCTACTGAAAGTAGCCTTTGCAAAAAGTTTGCAAAGCTTATGCAAAGTCAATTTGAGATGAGTAGTATGGGAGAGCTGAAGTTTTTCTTGGGTCTCCAAGTTAAACAGACTGAAAGTGGCTTGTCCATATGTCAGTCAAAGTTCACCCTAGAACTCATAAGGAAATATGGTATGGATTCATCCAGTACCATGAAGACTCCTATGGGGTCAAGTATGTCTCTAAGCAAGGATGATGCAGGGAAACCTGTAGATGAAACCTTGTATAGAGGGATAGTTGGCTCCCTACTATACTTGACTGCAAGTAGGACCTGACATTATGTATGTTACATGTGTTTGTGCCAGGTATCAAGCCTGCCCTAAAGAGTCTCACTTGACTGCAGTCAAGAGAATCTTGAGATATCTAAAGGGCACTCCCTATCTAGGCCTCTGGTACCCTAGGAATGGAGATTTTGATCTAACAGGCTATTCAGATGCAGACTTTGCAGGATGCAAAGAAGATAGAAAGAGCACTACTGGATCCTGTCAATTCCTAGGTGGAAGACTCATTTCATGGAGTAGTAAGAAGCAAACCAGTGTGGCCATCTCCACAGCTGAGTCAGAATATGTAGCTGCAGGAAGTTGCTGTGCTCAACTTCTGTGGATTCAACATCAGTTAGAAGGACTATGGATTTCAGGTAAGTAGAACTCCACTTTACTGTGATTCTACAAGTGCTATTTCAATAGCTAATAATCCTGTATCACATAGTAGGACTAAACATATTGAGATTAAATATCACTTTCTTAGGGAGCATGTAGAAAGAAATGATATTGCACTTGAATATGTTAAAACTGATAATCAGATAGCAGATATGTTTACTAAGCCCTTAGAAGAAGCTAAGTTCAATATGTTCAAAATTGAACTAGGTATGATAAACTTAGACTAAGTTTACAGAACTAAAAATTGGCTAAGTAAAAAGGTGTCGACACATAGACAAGTCTATGTCGACACAGAATAGTAAGTGTCGACACTTCAGGAAAATGGTGTCGACACATCTAGGAAGTTGGTGTCGACACTTCAGAATGTTAGTGTCGACACATGTCGAGTAGGTGTCGACACATCCAATAAGGTGTCGACACTTAAGTTTTACTCAGAATTTTCTAAGTAAAGTCTCGACTACATGTCGAGTAGTGTGGTGTCGACACTTAACCAAGTGTCGACACATAAAATCTGTTGACTAAACTTGTGTCGACACATGTGTGTCGAGACATTATAAGTCAGTGTCGACACTTATTGACAGTGTCGACACATCTTTAGAAATTCATCCCGCCTGTTCGTCTTCAAACAAGAAAGGTATAAATAGGGTTCTGTCTTTGTTTGTCGACACGCTTTCAAAAGTTTCGAGACCAAAACTCTTGTGTCGACATTTCTCTTCTCTAAAGACTAATTCTCCAAACCCTAATGGCTCCCAAGCTGGAAGAGAACGTTAACGAAGGCTATGAGCTCGTGCGAGGCGCATTCGACGACGGTGATCAATGAATCAAATCAGTGATAACCCTAGTCAGCAATTCAGGACTGGAATACTTGGTTTCAGAACCAACCAAGATATGGAAGAAAGAAGTGCTTGAATTTCTTACTGGAGCAACTGTAGACGACTCTGGATACAGAATCAAATCCTGAGTGCATGGAACCAAGGTCAAGGTATCACCCAAAAGTCTGAGAAAGGTACTTCAGCTACCTAAGACTCAAGAAGAAGAAGAAATTTCTACATCCAAGACCAAGGAAGCTTTGATTTGGTGTGGTCTTGATTCAAAGATGAAAATAGGTTCAGTCTTTAACAGAAAAGGCATGAACAGTCAAGGAAAATTTCTGTCTGAAGTAGTAGGCAAAGTTATACTAAGCAAACTAGGAGGACATGACAGGGTGTCAGCCTCTATGTTCAGTATTATGACCAGAATCATCTTCAACATCAAAACAGATTGGTCTATGATTGTCTTTGAGAAAGTGAAGGAAAGTCTGAAGAAGCCCAATCTAGGCAGGATACTAAGCCTCTACCTGGCTGGATCAATTCCAGAGGTAATGAGCACTGCTGCTGGAACTAAAATCAACCACATGAGAAGGATGGACATGAGAATCTTCTCCAGGTGGGAAAGGGTACTGTCTAAGGAAGTTCCTACTCCAGAGAAGCCAGTTTCTAAGAAGGACTCTCCTCCTAGGAAGAAGAGGAAGATAGCTGCTGTGACTCAGGAGTCCTCCAGCAGCTCAGGCAGTGAAGAACATGTTGTTTTCACTCCTGATAATTATGAGGATGAGGCTGCAGAGAAGTCACCTCCTCCTCAGGAGCCAGCTGACATCCAGGGGGAACCTCCAGCTGTAGAACATCCCTCTATACTGGAAAGTGAGCAGGCTACACAGATTATCCAAGAGGTACTTTCTGACCTTAATACATTAGATTTTTTTGTAATGGATTCTGATTTGTCTGATGTCCATCAGCAAAATCAGCAAGCAACTCAAGAATCAGATGTTGTTCTTCAGGACACATCTGCTGTTGTGCCACAAGTTCCTGATAAAGTAGTTGATAAAACCAGTACTTCTCCTGCACAGTCTCCAGCTGAATACACAATGGAAGATCTATTTCTGAATTTAGATCAAGATGATTTTGATATGGATAAGAATGCTGCTGATGAAGAGAAGGATGCTGCTATTGAGGGGGAGAACTTGGATGTTCAAGAAGAGCCTATAAGGCTAGATACTGAGAAGGCACAAGATGTGCAAACTGAAAAACCCTCAAGCCCTAAGGATAGGGTGGATATAGCCAGTACATCAGAGTCTGAGGATGATGAAGCTGAGCAAGCTCAAAAGAAGAAATTCTTTGTCTTCAAAAGAAGGAGTCAGAGCTATAAGAAAGCTCTACAAACTATAGCTCAACACTCACTAGTCCAACAAGCTCCATCAACTGATTATAGTAGCCTAATGGTAGCAATGCAAGTAAAGCTGGATGAGCAAAGAAGGGCAATAGAGACATATATTGATGAAAGCCAAAAGTCCCTACAATTTGATTTAGCTCAAGATATCAAATCAATAAGGTTTGAAATGAATTTGAATAAGAAGGAAGTGACTGACTGCTTCCACAAGGGTGGCAATGCAGTAGTATTCCTGGCTAAACATCAAGAAACCATAAAAGAGAAGGTAGAAGATATAGCACTAAAGCAAGGCTATGTGCTGGAGAATCAATTGCGGATGAATGATAATTTGACTGCATCTCACAATGCAATAGTCACTGAACTGAAGAGTAAGTCTAATGAACCATCAACCTCCTCTGCTGCTGCCAAGGCTGAATTTGATAAGATATTTCAGGAAGAAATTGCTGCTGTCAAGAATGCAATCAAAGATTCACAGAAGGTCATTTCTGAACAGCTTACAAAGCTTAGACCTTTCTTTAAGGATGGAATAAGGTATTTGGATAGCCAAATCAGATTCCAGAAAGATGATGTAAGAGATCATGTAGCACAAGAAGTCATAAAGGGGGAGAGGGTGTTAGTCAAGGCCAGTTCTGAGCATGCAAAATGGATATCCAATTCCATCAGGGCTACACTGGGCTATCCTCCCCTGTGTGATGATGATAATGTAGCTGAATCTGGTATTCAAATTGCATATCTTGGAGGTGAGCAACAGGAAGTAGCTCAGGTGATCTATCCACCTCCAGATTTTGAAATGGTTCATGCTGATGTAAGCACAATGTATAGTCCACCTGCTGGTAAGCCTAATGTTATTCTGGAAAAGGTTGTTCAACCTATTACAGCTGCTATGCAAGAGGCTTTGGACAAAGAAGGAAGAGACTAGGCTATCAAAGAAGAAGTTCAGGGAACTTGCTGAGCAAAAACCTGATTTTGAACAGTGGAGCCCTACTTCTAGGAACATCATTCTCACAGCCTGGAAAGCGGCCAAGGACAATGCCCATGAGAGGAACAAGTGGTTCTCAGAGACAGAATGGAGGAAGCATGAAAGTAGGCAGGAAGCCATTGTCCAACATAGAAGGAAGGCTAAGTTAGGAAAGCTACCTCCAACAGCTGTGGAGCCTAGCAAGTACTTTCCTAAGCCCTATCATTACTTTGAGAGGCAAAAAATCAAGGCTGAAGAACAGAAAAAGAAGGACTCCAAAGGGAAGAAGACTGCTGAAGCTGAGCCTGCTGCTGCTGCTGGTGTAAAGGCCAAAGTGCAAGCTGGAAAAGGCATAGTCATAAAAGAACCAGAGCAGAATTAGACTAAGATTAAACTGAAGAATGTTGTAATCTGTTACATCAAACATTTTGTGTAAATCATTGTAAATGTATTAACAACAATGTATGAACAATTTTTGATAAATATAAATTTCATGATTGTTCAGATGAATGTGTCTAATTCTTGTTTGTTCTGTAATGCTAAATGAGTATACATGTGTGCTTTATTACATGTTTAAGTTTAACTCTGTTGACATATACCTGTTTTACATCATTTTATAATTTTTAATTATGAGTGGTGTATATCATTGACTAAGGGTTATGACTTCTCCAAATAGGGGGAGATTGTTGGGTACATTGGTCAAATGTACCTGATTTGAAGAAGCCTCACCTAACTCAATGATATGCATCATAATGTATTTGATGTTTGTTTGAGTTACTTGTGCAGGTTAGGTATTCACTAGACTGAAGCTAAAAGTTTCTAAGTCCATGTGTCGACACCCAGAGGGAAAGTGTCGACACTTGAGAAAGCTTGTGTCGACACCCAGACAAGCAGTGTCGACACTTGGAGTCATTGTGTCGACACCTGGGAAGAAGAGTCGACACCAGTCAGAAAGTGTCGACACTTGGAGCTGTGTCGACACTCAGTGTAGAAGAATGCAGAAGAAGCTGTGTCGACACTTAGCAGAAGTGTCGACACCTAGAAGAGTTGTGTCTACACCAGAAAGTGTCGACACTTGGAGCTGTGTCGACACTCAGCAAAAGTCAGCAGAGTCTAAGTAAAAGTGTCGACACTCAACACAATGTGTCGACACTATGCTGAAGAGTCAGTATTTGAAGTAAGTGTCGACACTCAACACAATGTGTCGACACTATGCTGAAGAGTCAGTATTTGAAGAAAGTGTCGACACTCAGCACAATGTGTCGACACACAACCAGAAGAGTCAACACTTGAAGAAAGTGTCGACACCCAGCACAATGTGTCGACACTTAGTTGAAGACTCTACACTTGAAGAAAGTGTCGACACAAGGAGCTGTGTCGACACTTAGCAAAGAACAGAAAAGTTACAAAATATTCTAAGTACAAGTGTCGACACTAAAGGAATGTGTCGACACTCAGCTGAAGAATCAAAAGTGAAGACTTGTGTTGACACCAAGAAGCAGTGTCGACACTTGACAGTTTCAACACATGAAGATGTGTCGACACAAAGAACATGTGTCGACACTTAGAAGAATACAGTTAAAGAATGAAGTACAAGTACTTGTGTCGACACTCAATTTCAGTGTCGACACATGCAGAAGAATCTGTGTCGAGACATACAAGGAATTGTGTCGACACCTTGTAGACTTGTGTCGACACTTACACAACATGTGTCGACACTTGGCCTATAAGTGTCGACACTTAAGAACAGAAAGTCTCGACACTATCTGACAGTTAGAGAAATTTCAAGAAGTGACTGGTTGACATGACAGCTGCCGACCCAGCCGGTCTACATCAACTGTCAGAGATATCAGAAGTCTGTTATGAACCGGACCAGCCGGTTACCATGAAGGAAGCCTATAAATAGGCATCCATAGTTTACAGAAACGGTTGTTGAAAAGATTGAAGAAGTAATATAGAAGTGGTTGAAAAAGTTTTTGATAGAGAGAGTTCAGATCTTTGTAAAAGTGGTATATTGAGTATCAACACAAGAAGATCTTGCTGTGTATCGGCAGATCTAAGAAGTTGGAGAGAGAGAGCTCCAACCAAGTATTCAGTCTTTGGAACTAAGGCTGAGAAGAAGAATTCAGAGTCATCTGGATTTCAAGAAGCAGAGGTCAAGGAACAACTGCGGAAGATTCAGACTAATTCAGTTCTAATCAAGAAGCTTTGAAGGAAGCTAAGTCAGTTTGGATCTAACTGAGTTCTTCCAAGAACTCTTCAAGAATCTCTCAACTCCTCTCTTATTTTCTGAGTTGTAGAGTTAGCTATTGTACTTTCTATTTTAACTTGTAGGATCCATTGGATCTGAGAGAATTGTAAGCCTATATTATAAAGGTTGAGGGTAGGGCTTGATTGCCTGAGTGTAGGAGTTGAAGAACTCTGAGTGTAGGCCTGGGTGGCTGAGTGTAGGCCTGTTGGCTGAGTGTAAGGCTTTGGGCCTGAGGTAGGAACCTAGTTGGGTTCTGAGTTAGTGGAGAAGTTTGGCTGAATCTAGTACATTGCTAGATAGGCGAAGGGGGAAAGTGAATGTACCCAAAGATTGGGGAACCACTATAAACTAGTGTGTCTTCTGTGCTGTGCTGTGCTGTGGAATTACTGTTTATTTCTGTAATTGTTGTTAGTTGTAATAATCTGTGAAATAACTGTTGAGCTGCCAACCAAATTGCAAAAAGGTTTAGGTCACCTATTCACCCCCCCCCCTCTAGGTGTTTAGGTACCATATCTTTCAAAACTTTTGAAGGGAGTTTGAAAAACCCTTTACAGAGATGGGGATGAGAGAGTGATGGAAGTCTTCTCTTTCTCAAAGCAGCTGAGAAGACTGTGTGGATTTTGATATTGTCAAAGCTCCCCCTGAGTTCTTGAGATGTTCAGGAAATGAAGCTTTGCTATAGGGTGATAGGTCTTCAGAAAGTTGATCTCCAGCAATTGATGATTTCAGCAACAGCTGAAATGTTAGGTGTCTGGAGTCTTTAATGATGTTGTCCATGAACACTTGAATCACAAGAGATCTGAAGATTTCAGATGGTTGATCTCCTTGGTTGTTTGTTCTTGTATGAATTCTTTTAGACAGAGAATGTCTACAGCTCTTTCTCTTTTTCTCTTGTGAACAGTTGATGTTGAGAAAGATGTTGTTCTAGAGAAACATTTTGTTCTATTCTTCTTGTTCTGCTTATCTGTGCTATATGAGTGAGAGATTCAAAAAGCTTGTGTTTTATTCCCTGGTTCTGAATAGAAAATGATCCACTGTCAAGAATAGCCGTTGGCATATCATTAATTACATCCTTAATTGCCTTTGTCTTCTGGGGGCAAGTCCAAAGAAACATTCCTTGATAATCCCTAGAAACTTGGTCGAGAATAAATGAAAACGGCTACAAAATCTTCTGAATTAATTGCTGTGAATAACTCCTTAACTGTTCTGAATTTTAATCTTGAAAATCATTTACCTCTTCAGAAAAACGGCGAACTGAGCTCTACTATCGTCGATCTGAGCTCAGTGATTTGGACTTAGACAGCAACAGAGATCGTCGATCTGAGCTCAACTATCGTCGAACTGAGCTCAGAGATAGATAATTAATATTGGAGTCAAGATCGTCGAACTGAGCTCGAAGATCGTCAAATGGAGTTCGACGATTTGCTGAAGTTGAGCTCAGCGATCGTCGAATGGAGTTCGACGATCCGTCGAAGTTGAGCTAGACGATCGTCGATTGGAGTTCGACGATTCATCGTACTGAGCTCGACGATATGACTTAGTCTCCAAACTGAAAAACCTTGGTCTTGAGGACTGCTTCCAAACCTAACTACTAACCCTTACACTCAATTCTAGTTGACCTTTAGATCTATACAGGAGGTCAAAAACAGGTTTCCTAAAGACATAGTGATCCTGACCCAAATTAGTAATATGGTGTTCCAACATTCTGTATGTGTCGACACAGCTATCTAAATGATAGAACTTCTATGTGTCGACACCAAACTCTGAGTGTCGACACCACTATCTCAGCACTATTTTGCTGTGTCGACACAACTTATCTTAAGTGTCGACACAAACTACTATATGTCGACATAAATTTCCTTTCGTGTCGACATAAACTCATATATGTCAACATTGATTTACTTAGTCAGAATTACAAAGTTACTCTAGGTTTAACATGCCTAATTCAATTTTGAAATAATTTAACTTAGTTTCATCTAATGGTTCAGTAAACATGTCAGCACTTTGATTATTTGTGGTGACAAATTCCAAACAAATATCTTCTTTTTCAACATGTTCTCTAATAAAGTGAAATCTAATTTCAATATGCTTTGTTCTGCTATGTGATACAAGATTTTTAGCAATAGAAATCCAAACACACTTCTTCGCATGGCCTTCAAGGGCCTTTAGCAGCAGTCCATCCATTCCACTTGTTCATTCTACCTGCAATTTTCCATCCAAGCCAAAACAGAAAACAAAGTAACGGTCAGCATTTGCTGACCCATTATAACAACCCTACCCCCTATCCGGGGTAGTGGTTCCTTCCCTGTATGCATTGACATCATCTATCATCAAACATCATCAAGCATCATCTGTATCATTCTCTTTCTCAATCTATCAAGAACATCACATCACAAACGCTGGTATCCACCAGACGCTCTGTGCACTCAGGGCACCTTCTTGGTGTAACGGACATCCCAGTCGTACACCGCCGATCAGATGTTTTAAATTGTTGGTTGACCGAACCTACTCCACCAGTCTCGCAAGCTGGCGATATCCCTCCCAAACCACTCAGAGGTACTTAGCTCACAGCATCCAAAACAACCAGAGAAGATCGACCCACCCTACGTGGTGTAGTATTTACTACCAATCGATCACTCACCTATTCCTGATCGACCCACCATTGTGGTGCAGCAAGTCGGGTGCTCGCTTCTCGGATCATGCCACCAATCGATCCCTTCTAACCAGATCAACCCACCCTAGTGGTGTAGTCGGCCGGGTACTCGCCTCCCGGGCGCATTACCAATTGATCTCTCAGGAGCATCCTCAAAGCCTCCTCACATCCATCAGCCTGCATCACATCCATACATTCATCACAGCATAAAGCTCTTTGCATATCATAAAATCCATGGAGTCTTCTCCAGTTTACCCATAAACATCACCAATCCAGACTACCCGTCCAGATGGGCTTGACACAACATGCCTATGCCGTACTCCACACTTCCGTCTCTAGATGCAGACTCAACAAAGGAATCACTTCTGAAATCCACCTCTTGGTGGAGGATTCCAAGCACATCCATAAAGAAAGGACTTCGATGTCCAAGAAGGAGATCGTTACCCTCGAAGATCTCTTTGGTGCCATGAAGTAGCCGGATGGAAGTTACCGCCTCGGCTCTGCCTTCACGAATCCGCTCTCGGATCTTCGCTCCACACTCCGCCGCTCATCCAACAGCTGGCTTTACTTTCCTCCTTCCTTCTTTTGCTCTCTCCTTCTCTTTCTCTCTCTTGTAATGAGAAGAAGAAGAAGAGGAAGGGCTTAAAACCTCAGATCTCGGGCAGAAATCTACATGGATAAAGCCTAACCCTTGGATCAAGGACAGAGAAATCAACGGCCAGAGAAACACTGAAAAATCGTGTTTCGGCCCTGACACGCCCGTGTCATAGGCCGTGTCCCCAAAGAGGTGCACGAAATGACTCAATCTGCCTTATCCAACAAAGAACACGGCCAGGGTACACGCCCGTGTCAGACCAGACATGCCCGTGACACAAGGCCTGTCACCCACTCGACACCCACTCGAGAGAAAATCGTCGACCTCTCGATACAGCGGGACACGCCCTGCGACACGCCCGTATCACAGGCCGTGTACCCCTAATTGACAATCGCCACTCGACAATCGATGCTCGACGATCGCCGATCGCCGATCGACAAGCAAAATCATCGAACTGATTGGACACGCCCCCTGTCACACCGGTGTTATAGGGCGTGACCACCCAAACACTTCATCGACCGAAAATTCGTCGACCTCGTGCCTCATGACGCAACCCGAGTGGGACACGCCCTGGGATACGCCCGTGTCTGATGGGCCAAAACCCGAACAGGCAAGCGTACCTGTCGAATCGTAGTACCAAGGTCGTATTTAAACACGGGGCTGTCAATTACTTCTACTCACGCTCTAACTATTATCCTACCGGAAGACTATTGGGATTTTGAGAATTTTTTTAAAGTAAAATGAACGATAAATTGCGAGACGAAAACTTAAATAAAAAAAGCTAGCATTCGATCATTGATTCACCATGAAATGAAACGAGAAAATAAAAGGGCATAGTTTTAAATTTGCAAATCCAACTCGGCCGTGACGGATCCGAAAATAAGACAAAATCTCGCTAGAGCATTAGGTCTCCTAACTTATAGACTCTTCGATCGAAATCTCTTTACAAACTAAAGAAGCCTAAAGTTGCATTATCGAGGTGATCCGCACTATTGGATTTGACTCCAATTCGGAGGATTTACGTCGTCCTATCTCTAGGGTTGCATTCAACTCCTTCCTTCTTTGAGTGATCTTTCACATCCACGAGCCTCTCGGCTACTCGAATATGAGATCATAAGCCTACTACCGTATACCGGAAATACGGAGTCGACACAATAATTATTCAAAGAAGGACCGAGTAGAATTACGCAAAAATAAAACTATGAAATAAAAATAATTCTCATTTCAAATCATGGATCCTCATGATCAAATGCTAAGAGGGAATTAGCTATGCATATTACAAAAGGAAACAACAAAATAAAGAGAAGAGAGAAATATTTTCATTACTTGCAAAACGGAGTACACAAAATAAAAAAAAAAGACAAGATTATGCTATAAAGAAAACTTGCACTAATTGAAAAGAAAACTAATACAATAATAAAACTAACACTCACAAGCACTCTCCACTTAAACTAGCACTTCACTTGCTCTCCAAAATCCAATCCTCAAAAGCATGGGATATGGGTTCTTTTTATAGATGAGGGAGAAGGTTCTAGAATGGAATGAAGAAGAGGGGGCAAGGGGGGGTGGCCGGCCATGTGTAGGGAAGAGTGCATGCATGGCATTTAATTAGGGGGAAGAAAGAGGAGGTGGGTTCAATGTATTGGTGGCAAGGTGCATGGATAGAGAAATTAATAAGAGAGAAAGGATGAGTGGGGGATGCATGAGGAATAAATGGAAGAGAAAATAATAAAAGGGGGGAGAGAGGGAAGGGGCCGGCCAAGCATAAAAAAAATGAATGCATGCATGCAATAAATGGAAGGGAGAGAGAGAAAACATGCATGCATGTCATTAAAAGGTGGCAAGAGAATAAAGGAAAGAGAGGAGGGATGGATGTAGAATAATAAAAACAAGAAATAAAAGAGGGAGGAATGTGGAGGGGCCGGCCAAGTAAGAAAAAATGAGTGCATGCATGCAATAAATGGAAGGGAGAGAGAGAGCATGAGGTGGATTAAATAAAGGAAAGAAAAAGAAATAAAAGAGGGAGAGAAAGAGGGGTGGCCGGCCATGTAGAGGGACTCATGCATTTGGAAATTAATGAGGAGGGGAGAGAGAGGGCATGAGGTGGCCGGCCATGCATGGGCCTTAAATGGACGAAACAATGGAGAGAGTGGGCTGCACTTGAAGGGGACAGGCTGCTCCAATGTGGGTTGCATCTTGAAGTTGGGAAGAGGCCGGCCATGCAAATTGTGGGCTGCTCCAATGAAGGGGGCTGCATGGGTGTTGAAGTGGTTGGGCTGCATAATGTAGGCTTCAAGGAAAAGGGCCGGGCTACTCCAAACTTCAAGGGCTGCATGTAGGGGGCTGCATTATGTAGAGGGGCTGCACCATAAGTGGCCGGGCTGCATCATGTGGGCTGTTTTGGTGGAAGAGGGATGCACTAGCATGGGCTTTGAACCTACAAATAAAGCAAAATAAAACATTAGTTAATGATTATATAATACACAAAACAAAATACATAATATAAATAAAACATACAACATAAAAATAACATAACACATAATATTTATATTCAAAATAAAACACACGTTAAACATATAATATAAAATTAAACATAAAACATTAAATTAAACATAACATACAAGCTATAATAATATTTATAGATAAAGCTAAACATAAAATATAAAATAGCCACAAAACATAACATAAACATTATATTAAAAAGAAGATCATAACAAGCATACAAAAAACACATAATTGTAACAAAAACTTAGGAAAATAAGCTACTAGAATAACCCAAAAATGATGACTAAAACTAGTCATCAAACTCCCCCATGCTTAGACATTTGCTTGCCCTCAAGCAAATAAAGATGAAAACTAGGGAAGGAAAAAGAAAATAAACAAAGCTAATTTAGGTTTCATAATTAAGAAAAACAAAACATTAAAAATTAAACTATCCTAATTCCTATGTTAACAACTAGTGGGGTGAGAAGTGCACAGTAGAAAACTTGAAAGTGGAGACCTAAAAATATCATTAGAACATAAGAAAAGTCTACACATTTCTAAATCTTAAAAACAAGGCATCCAAAATAAATGAAAATAAGGACAACAAAAAGTAGAGGTTCTAAATAAACGGCGCATTAACAAACTACTAGGTTGCTAGATAAACATTAACCCTAAGACACTCCAAGATAACCTCCAAAGAAATCCATCAATGATGGTGGCCATGGGCTTGTACGTTCACACTTTCTCCACTACGTGAAATTAAGTTCTAAGATCATTAGGACTTCTACTAGGCATTAAAACTTGTCTTAGGTAAATGATTAGGAAGTGGAATCAAAGATAAACATGAAGGTTTTAGGCACTAAACCAAGGTGAGCTCAAAAATAAACATAGCATAAAAAAGATGAGAAATAATGAGTATGTCATTTCTCCAATATGAAACTACAACAACAAGGCCATGAAATATTTTTCTTTTATAAACTTGGCCAAACATAAACTTTTTGCATTCATTTTTTTTGATTTTGTAATGATATATTTTTTTTCTTTCTCAATTTTTTCTTTTGAATAGCATTTGATAAGAAAACTCCAAAAATAAGCTTGAGAATTTCCTATTCATTTCAAAAATAATACCCTTCCCAAAATAATTTTTAAGCTCAAATTTATAGTGCAAAAATAGGAAAGATATTTGGCTTTGGTGAACATAATGAAATGAAAGGTGGAGCTAAAAACAAAGAAAATAAGGAAAAAGGCCCAAAATTGTTTTGCAAGGGTTTTGTTTTTGGTGGGCATGAAAAGCTCAAACTATTCAAACGGTGGCCTAAATCATTTCTAAAGAACGTAAAAACGGCGCAAATGCTTCGAGAGTAGCTTGGTACAAGTTATAGACACCAAGAAAGACTACCTCGCAAATGAAAAAGAGCTAATGATACCTAGCAACCATTCGTAAGCAACTAACCGAATAAAAAGACATAACTACAAATTGCTACTTATAACGTAAAAATCAGATGCCTATATTTAAGAAAAAGAAACTAGTAGAACTAAACTATGCTAAAATGATAAGTTTAGAAAACATTTTCAAAGGATTCTACATAGAACTACAAAAACCGCACGAGCCTACACTTCACTAGAAGAAACATAAAAATAAAGATAGAAATAATTTTAGGTTTTGTTTTTCAAATAGATTTTAGCACAATTTTTTTGATTTTTGTTTTTCTAGTTTTTTTGGGTTTTATATTTTATAATTTTTTTGGATTTTAGATTTTGATGACATAAAATACTATATTAATTTAAGACATAAAGTTTTTTTCTTTTGAAAGAAGAAGAACAAAAAAGAAAAGACCAAAAGAAACTAGACCCCCCATGCTTAAATTCTTCATTGCCCTCAATGAAGGAAATATAAAGAAAAAGAGAAGGGGACTGAGAAGAAGAGAAAAAGAAAAATGCAGAAAAAGTAAATAAATAAGAACAGGACTTCCCCGGGTTCGTGAGATGAAGGCGGATGTCGCTCCCCCATGCTTGCTTTTTAGAGTACTTGATCGTCAGCAGGTATGACTTGATCCATCTGATATCAGCAACGGCGGAGCGGCGACCACGAACATGGACTTGATTGGCCTCCGGTAGGAAGAGCAAAATAAAAGCAAAAAATAGATAGAGTCCATGGGCAGATGCCCGATAATGTTTTTTTATTACAATCATTTAAAGTCCGAATAAAAGAGTTTCAGAATAATAATAATAATTCCAGAAATAAAATAAAAAAATTGTCCCACACAAGATAAATGTTTAAGAGTCCAACACAAGATTCTCCTTTGCAGGAGGCACATAATCATTAGAAAAATAAAGTTTAAGTCTACGGTCATTTACTTTAAAATCCCCCCTATCGGGGTGCGAAAGTAACACAGTTCCATCATAAAAAACATCCTTGACCGCAAACGGTCCAGACCAACGAGATTTAGATTTTCCAAAGAAAATACGTAAACGTGAATTTAAAAGAAGAACCTGATCGCCCGGTTTAAAATTTTTATGCTGGCGGAAGTTCTTAACATGATAATTTTTTTCTGCAGGGTCAGGTGGTTTTTCAAAATAATTTGGCAAATTTTTATCATTTTCAAAACTAAGATTTTGTTGTCCAAAATCAGAGTCATTTTCGAATGGTGCTTGTACGGACATAACAGTGTTTTCAAAAATAGTTGATGAGGGTCCAAAAAAGGAAGAAGAAAAATCATTTGGAGGGAAATAGGAGTCTTCTTTTAAATCATCAATGAAAAAACAAGAGTCATCATTTTGTAAAGAGTTTTTCATCGATTTATTAATATCAAATATTACTTCCTCATCTCCTACATGCTGAAAAAGTTTTCCCTCACTCACATTTATAATTGCGCGAGCGGTGGCTAGGAAAGGTCGACCAAGGATAAGAGGGACCTCGATGTCCTCTTCAATATCGAGAATGACAAAATCCACCGGGAAGATGAATTTGTCGACCTTCACTAACACATCCTCAACGATACCAAACGGATACTTAATCGATCGATCAGCCAATTGAATACTCATACGCGTAGGGCTGAGAGTGCCCAAACCTAGCTTTTTAAATAAAGAAAAGGGCATCAAGTTGATGCTCGCTCCTAGATCCGCTAACACGTGTTTAACGAAAAGATCACCAAAGACGCAAGGAATGGAAAAACTACCCGGATCGTTTATCTTTTTAGGAAGAGTAGAGTTTTTAACGACCGCCGAGCATTCTTCATTTAACGTTACATGCGATAAATTTTCTAATTTCTTTTTGTTCGTTAATAAATCTTTAAGATATTTGGCGTACTTAGGCATTTGGCTAATCGCTTCATGAAACGGCAAATTAATATGAATTTGTTTAAATATTTCAAGAAAGCGTTGATATTGATTATCTAATTTTTCTTGCCTAAGTCTAGCCGGATAAGGAGGTGACGAAAATTCCTTTAGAACAATTGGAGCATCATTTTGAAAACCATTTGTCTTTTTTTCAGAATCAGAAATAATAGAGCTATCCTTTTCTTTTTCAAGTGTAGATGTTTCTTTTTCAAGATCTAAGTTGTCATTTTCCATGGGGGTACAAACAGGAGGGACAATCACCCTTGGCTCTTCCCTTGTGGTGGGCTCGTTAACAACTTTACCGCTCCGAAGGGAAATCGCATTTGCGTGTTCCCTTGGGTTAGGCTCAGTGTTCGAGGGAAGAGTTCCAGGTGGTCTCTCATAAAAAGCCTTGGCGAGTTGGCCGACCTGATTTTCTAAATTTTTAATTGATCCCGTTATGTTTCTAATAGTAGCATCGTTTGAGCTTATATACTTAGCAAAGATCTCTTCCAAAGGGGAAGGTTTTTGAAAATTTTGTTGTGGTGGTGGTGTAAAATCGTGCGGTGGGCGTACTACGTTAGCATTATTACTCCATGAAAAATTAGGATGGTCACGCCATCCAGGATGATAAGAATTCGTAGCAGCATTAAAACCAGGAGGAGAAGAAAAATTCGAAAAAGTAGAGAAATTATTGGCAGAATTATTTTGAGCAGGCCTGGGTATGTTCCCTAGATAATCCACCTGCTCGGCAGCAGCAGCATTTTCATATACCTTAGCGGTGGAGGAAGCAGTCATCTCCGAGATCTTCTTGTTCAGCATTTCCACTTGCATCGCCAGTTGCGTCACCGAATCCACTTCATAGATACCTGCAGGTTTAGATGGGCGAGACCTGGATGAATTCCACTGATAAGTGTTCATCGCCATGTCCTCGATAAGCTCAAGAGCGGCTTCCGGAGTTTTGCGGTCCAAGGAACCAGCGGAAGCGGCATCTATCATTTGCTTAGTTTCTTGATTTAGCCCATTGTAAAATGTCTGAACCTGCAACCATACAGGCAGAGCATGATGTGGGCATCTTCTCAAAAGTTCTTTAAACCTCTCCCAAGTGTCATAGAGGGTCTCAGAATCAATTTGAGAATATGAAGTTATATCATTTCGAAGCTTAGCAGTTTTGGCGGGGGGGGAAATAACGACAGAGAAATTTTTCAGTTAAAATGTTCCAAGTAGTGATTGATCCTCTTGGGAGAGAACTCAACCACTGTTTGGCTTTAGTTCTTAAGGAGAAGGGGAAGAGTCTTAGCTTTATAGCATCATCTGAGACACCATTAATTTTAAAGGTGTCACAGATTTCAAGAAAATTAGCAATATGTAAGTTCGGATCTTCATCTTGTAATCCGTCGAACTGTACATATTGCTGCACCATTTGTATGATGCTAGGCTTAAGCTCGAAGTTATTGTTCGCAATTGCAGGTCGAACAATACTTGTTTCAGTCCCCTCCAGGTTGGGTCGAGCATAATCTGACATAGTCCTTTGCTGAGCCATTCCTGGGTTGGGATCTCCCATTTCAGAAAAATTACAATCCCCGAAGGAATCCTCAACTGCTGTTTGAGAAGTGGAAGCCCCGAATCGTAGTTGTCTCCGAAAGGAGCGTTCGATTTCTGGGTCCAAATCAACAAGTAGCGACGGATTCGCTCGGGTCATGCACTAGTAAAGAAAACGAGGGAAGATGAGAATGAAAGCTTGCAAAAGAAAGAAAAAGAGGAAAAGAAAGGAAACTTTTTTTTTATTTTGTTTGTTGAAAAAAAAGATTTTGTTTAGACGGCTTGGCTCTCGAACTTCCCGAGGACTACCCGGTGAAGGGTTCGCCCGGTACTAGGTAAAATGGTGGCGCTTAAAGCCCCTTACCCTTTTCGAGAGATTTTAGGTGGGGTAGAAATAAGGTGAAGTGGGTTGATTATAAATATTTAAATATATAAATTATAATTTTTTTTGATTTTTGGAGGAGTAATAGCGTAAGCGTTTTCAAAATATTGACGAAGAAAAGTCCCCGGCAACGGCGCCAAAAACTTGATGGGCCAAAACCCGAACAGGCAAGCGTACCTGTCGAATCGTAGTACCAAGGTCGTATTTAAACACGGGGCTGTCAATTACTTCTACTCACGCTCTAACTATTATCCTACCGGAAGACTATTGGGATTTTGAGAATTTTTTTAAAGTAAAATGAACGATAAATTGCGAGACGAAAACTTAAATAAAAAAAGCTAGCATTCGATCATTGATTCACCATGAAATGAAACAAGAAAATAAAAGGGCATAGTTTTAAATTTGCAAATCCAACTCGGCCGTGACGGATCCGAAAATAAGACAAAATCTCGCTAGAGCATTAGGTCTCCTAACTTATAGACTCTTCGATCGAAATCTCTTTACAAACCAAAGAAGCCTAAAGTTACATTATCGAGGTGATCCGCACTATTGGATTTGACTCCAATCCGGAGGATTTACGTCGTCCTATCTCTAGGGTTGCATTCAACTCCTTCCTTCTTTGAGTGATCTTTCACATCCACGAGCCTCTCGGTTACTCGAATATGAGATCATAAGCCTACTACCGTATACCGGAAATACGGAGTCGACACAATAATTATTCAAAGAAGGACCGAGTAGAATTACGCAAAAATAAAACTATGAAATAAAAATAATTCTCATTTCAAATCATGGATCATCATGATCAAATGCTAAGAGGGAATTAGCTATGCATATTGCAAAAGGAAACAACAAAATAAAGAGAAGAGAGAAATATTTTCATTACTTGCAAAACGGAGTACACAAAATAAAAAAAAGACAAGATTATGCTATAAAGAAAACTTGCACTAATTGAAAAGAAAACTAATACAATAATAAAACTAACACTCACAAGCACTCTCCACTTAAACTAGCACTTCACTTGCTCTCCAAAATCCAATCCTCAAAAGCATGGGATATGGGTTCTTTTTATAGATGAGGGAGAAGGTTCTAGAATGGAATGAAGAAGAGGGGGCAAGGGGGGGTGGCCGGCCATGTGTAGGGAAGAGTGCATGCACGGCATTTAATTAGGGGGAAGAAAGAGGAGGTGGGTTCAATGTATTGGTGGCAAGGTGCATGGATAGAGAAATTAATAAGAGAGAAAGGATGAGTGGGGGATGCATGAGGAATAAATGGAAGAGAAAATAATAAAAGGGGGGAGAGAGGGAAGGGGCCGGCCAAGCATAAAAAAAATGAATGCATGCATGCAATAAATGGAAGGGAGAGAGAGAGAAAACATGCATGCATGTCATTAAAAGGTGGAAAGAGAATAAAGGAAAGAGAGGAGGGATGGATGTAGAATAATAAAAACAAGAAATAAAAGAGGAGGGAGGAATGTGGAGGGGCCGGCCAAGTAAGAAAAAATGAGTGCATGCATGCAATAAATGGAAGGGAGAGAGAGAGAGAGCATGAGGTGGATTAAATAAAGGAAAGAAAAAGAAATAAAAGAGGGAGAGAAAGAGGGGTGGCCGGCCATGTAGAGGGACTCATGCATTTGGAAATTAATGAGGAGGGGAGAGAGAGGGCATGAGGTGGTCGGCCATGCATGGGCCTTAAATGGACCAAACAATGGAGAGAGTGAGCTGCACTTGAAGGGGATGGGCTGCTCCAATGTGGGTTGCATCTTGAAGTTGGGAAGAGGCCGGCCATGCAAATTGTGGGCTGCTCCAATGAAGGGGGCTGCATGGGTGTTGAAGTGGTTGGGCTGCATCATGTAGGCTTCAAGGAAAAGGGCCGGGCTGCTCCAAACTTCAAGGGGTGCATGTAGGGGGCTGCATTATGTAGAGGGGATGCACCATAAGTGGCCGGGCTGCATCATGTGGGCTGTTTTGGTGGAAGAGGGCTGCACTAGCATGGGCTTTGAACCTACAAATAAAGCAAAATAAAACATTAGTTAATGATTATATAATACACAAAACAAAATACATAATATAAATAAAACATACAACATAAAAATAACATAACACATAATATTTATATTCAAAATAAAACACACGTTAAACATATAATATAAAATTAAACATAAAACATTAAATTAAACATAACATATAAGCTATAATAATATTTATAGATAAACCTAAACATAAAATATAAAATAGCCACAAAACATAACATAAACATTATATTAAAAAGAAGATCATAACAAGCATACAAAAAACACATAATTGTAACAAAAACTTAGGAAAATAAGCTACTAGAATAACCCAAAAATGATGACTAAAACTAGTCATCAGTGTCCCAGGCCGTGTGTAAGACCCCCGCCCCCCCCCCCCACCACCACCATCATGGAGGCAACCAGGTCTTATGCCCAGAACCACCGTCTTACGGTGGCACTAACGCACAGGTTAGTTGACACCGCAACTTGCCGATCCTACCGGCTATTACGATCATATACATAACCTGTAGGCCAATTTGAGAAATAGAAGTATAGCAGTGTAACAAATCTACCAATCCATAAGTCACAGAGTACATATCATATATATATGAAATGAAAAGTATAACACATAGTCCACAAGAGTACAAAAAGAAAGTGTAATAAGGGATTATGCCCAGTACATCATATCAACTCTCTCTCAAATAAAAGCTGAAGCTAATCTAATACATCAAACTCGTCCTACCTGAGGACACGCGGTAGTGGTAGTAGCCGGCGGTAGTGGTTTCTTCTCCTCAAGTCCTGTCTCCTCGTCGTGCTGGTGCTCCATATCCACGGGCTCCTAAAACAAGTATGGCCACCGACCATTAGTCAAAAAGACTAAGTTGTTTCCTCCGCACCTCGCCTCGCAACTCCTAGGCACCGGGCGAGAGGATGAAGCAGAGGACAACAAGGGGTAGCAAAGGTGGAACCAGGTGACAAGATCTAACTAGTAGTTATAATGGATACTATTATTCTACTCTAGCAGTTCTAAGTATATAGTACCAGTAAACCAAGTGCAGTACTAGTAGAGGAAGTAAAGAACCGAAAGTAAGAGCAGAAAAGTAAAGTAAACTGAAAGGTAAGCTATCTGCCATCACAAAAGTACCCTAACTTATATAAATGCCCATACAAATATATAAGTTAGGATTTCAAAGAAATTTAACTTATCATATAAAAGATCTCATACTAATTTATATGATAAGGATCTATGAAGCGTATGACCTAGTATGAATGAATGTTATGATGCAATTTATTCACAGGCAAGTGCAATTCACACACAATGACTCTGTGATCACAGACCTTTAGTTCCCACTTTTTGAGAGCTAGCATCACTCTCGGGTACCACCGCTGTGGCTACGACAGCAGCGGAGCGGGCATCTCCGCTTCTAGGCCAGTATGCACACTACCAAGCCTTAGACCCCTCTCATATGCCTCTGTACACGAACAAGGTGGACTCTAGAGTCTCTGCGTACATACTTTGCTGACAACTCGTCAGTCTTGTTGGGTAGGATGTGCGTTATCGGGGGTCGTCCTCCAGACCGCAGTGTAAAACAACCCACTGGCCCCTCTAGCCCTCACACTCGCCTGGTGCACCGTACTGCCATCGGTGTGACGAATGGCCAGTACCGAATGCCCCGCCACAAAATTTATGCACATGCAAGTATTTCATCCTGAGCCTACAGCTCGCAGGACCAACTTGTCCTAAATCCCTCAAACCCAACACGGGTGAGAACCCACAATAGTGCCTTTATTCCAATTCCCTCAAACCCTACACGGGTGAGCATATATCATGAAACTCTCCAACCCTACACGGGTGAGAATGTACTACAAATGTCTTAACCTATTAGACTACTCTTGTCTACGAGTTATTATACTTAGTGACTTAAGGTTAATCCCAGGACTGCCCGTGGGTATACCCGGCGAAGGGCTCTCGGGGGCACTAGGAACTACGATGTGATTACGCCCAAAGTTCCCTTTCTCAAGGATATTTACTTTAGTTGATGGCTACCCATAATTCACCACAGCTCTCATTGTTGCTTTGGAACAATCCTAATGACTTAAGATATTATGGGAAACCGACGGTCTTCCGTCGGCCTCCACTCCAGTTACTACCTAAGGACTTGCACTTTTATTCTCGTCACTAACAATACTAACCACCAGGGTTATTCACCAACTTCAATCTCTAGCTTGACGTCGATCTATCCCCTGGCGGTCCTTATACTCTAACCCATTTATGTTATACGCAACCCATGGCTTAATACCACCCCGAAATGGAACTTTCAATTCCTCTATCCATATGCCTCAAATCATTTATCCTAGGATGGTATGGACCTACATGATGTCTAGGATGAATTTCCATAATTTTCCTAAGTCATTAAGGGCTTTAATTAAATTATTAATTTAATCCCCTAGGTCATTTAATACATGAAGTATCACAAATTTAAATCCACTGACCTAAGGAATTTTTCCTGAGTTGTATATTGGTGTCATATTGCTGTCTACCAAAATTTATATTTTTCCTTTGACTATTTCTATTTATTACTTAATTAATACAAAATTCATACAATTGTCATTTTCCAAATGAAATAAGAGGAATACATTACTAAAAATTCTAGAAAAATTACAGAGCTTATATATCATTAGTTTAAGGCTAATGGCAGAGTTTCATCAACTTTTACAGTGTAATGACCTACCAAATTGAATTCTTTACAATTTACCAAAATGTCATTATAAGTTTTAAAAATTTACTGAGTCATGCAGAAATGCTGAGATAAATATCCAAGGTTATTTATTCACAAATACAACCCTAGAAAAGTTTCATAATTTTCAACTCAATATTCCATCAATTTCTAAATAAATGTGATAATAACAAAAATTGTAATTTCTATATAACTCCACTTAAAATTTACCAAACAAAGAAATAAAAATTTTCAGGAGTTACATCTAACATGATATTGACCTTGCCAAAAAATGGGTATTTTATCTCAAGGATAAGGCTATTCTCAAATTTATTTATCAAAAAGTCCAATTTTTCAAAAATTCCAAATAATGGGATTTTTGCTTCCAAAAATCTCATTATTACTATTAGGGGTGTATTACTCCCTAATATGTCTCTATAAATAAAATCATGATTTTGGAGTGTTCCAAGTTGGCTGAATACATAATATTTCATTTTAGGCTAAATGCAAACCAAGCCTATAACAAGCCAGCACATGCAAGTTGATTTACCTAACTTGCTCTGGTCCAAATTGGCTGACATTTTACACATACACTGATAATGCCCCTAAGGGCATGACACCAAAATTTGGGTCCATTTGGAGCCATACAACTCAAATTATTTTATTTATTTTCTTTTAGATGATTAAGAAAAAACTATAGGCAATTTATCCCCAAAAATTCTCAATTTTTGGCAGGGGCTAAATATGCCCTAGTCATGCATGTACCCAAAATTCGGGGCCATGTTGATTACTGATTTGACTTGGGAATCAAAATGAAGTTCTGCCCTTGTCTAGGACAATTTCTAGGAAAACTGCCCTACAGGACTGTATACTAAACCAAATCACAACTTTAAGGTGGACATTTAAAGTTAAGACCTTAAGCTACAACTTTTATTTAGATTCCAGTTTCTGGAAATGCCTCTAAGAGGCTTGAAAGTGACATGCAATGTCACGGAATAAGTGTGACAGATATTTGATTTCATTTCATTAAATATATAACAGAATAAATTGATTTTAAATAAAAGCACAACACGAATCTTAAAGAAGGAATGGACGGGATCGGGTTATCTCCTTCCTCCAGCCGACGGCTGGGATCGAATCTGGCTGGAGCATCTTTGTTGGATGTTTCCGGCCAGCTGAGGCGGCGCCACCCCCAGCCAACGGTGCCATCACCTTCACGGTGGTGGTGGCTATCATTTTCCGGTGATGAGGCGGCGGGAGATGGCGGCGACGGCGATCCCGAGCGGAAAGAAAAACTTGGAAAAATCTCTCATTTCTCCCATGGAATCAGGCTCAATTGAGCCCGATATCTCCCCTAGTTGATCTTGGATTCTAGTACGGGTAGAGGGACGGTGAAACAAACCTGTATGGCGGCGCGACGGCGAGTTTGGCGGCGGGTGGCCATTCCCGACCTTGCTCCGGCGACATTTCTCAGATTCATGGTTCCTGCACCATTTCCTTTGATCCAGTAGTCGATTCCTACTCGCCTGAGCTCACTGAAGCTAATGGAGTCGTTAGATTTGGCTGGGAGGGGATATATGTCACAACCCGCATTTTCTCAATGGTAAAATCATATCAGAGTAAGAGAAAATACGTGTCGTAATGCCACATCATGCAGGGGATAACTGCACACGCTCAGACAAAACTCCAGACGCTAGATTTTAAGGAAGAAATTATCGATTAAATAAGAAAGAAAATCAGTTATGTTGAATGGCCGTATACCTCGGAACGGTGGATCAGCTAGTCCACAGTCAAAAATTATATTTATACGCAGCAGAAAATACTTTGGTTCAATTAAGTTGACACCCTAAATGAGCATAAGTGTCCCCGGGGGACGACTTATGCGTGCACGACTCTAGGGTGAATATATTAGGTATGAAAAATAGTGTTTTACTTTGAGGAAAAAATAGTGTCTTTGATTTAGAAACATGTTATGCATGGGGTACATATAATAATACTTTTAGGTTTTAAAATATCTAACATGCAACCTAGCATAAATCCATCCCAGAAGCAAGTAACCAACCACAAGTAGGCAAAATCAGCAGTTTAAATTCATATCCAGCATCACAAGAAGCCACCAGTGGGCGTCAACAACCTGACACGAACCCACTGGCGAGTATGTATGTCTATACAGAAGAGTAAAGAACTACCTCACAACAAACGGGGATTAGCTATCTCAGCTACCCTAGAGGCCACCAACAAGCCCCTCCAAAAGAACTAGCCGCTGAACTGGCTACAACCTGGACCTGAGGCATTCAAGAAAAGAACACCTCAGCAAGGAAATAATCAAAAGATAAATAGAGCAATAGATTTATTAGCAAAATAAGAAGAAGGGTTTACCAACCAGGCAACAAACTACTATAAGCAAAAGAAAAGGAGGTGACAGCAAGAGGAGAGTACTGTCTAAAGCACAGCAGAGCACACCAAAAGCGAGCGGATAAACCAAAATTCCCTACCAAAAGAGTCTGCAACAGCAACAAGACATATACATATATGCCAAAAGAAAGGAAAGCATAAACAGGAAAGGGACTAACAGTCCTAACACGTGGGTAAGTGGCAGTGGTCAAAACATGGGTCTGAATACATAACCACAATCAGACCCAAAAAGGGCTAAGGGGTCAAACAGTGGCAGCTTTAGGGTCCCCCACACACCAACCCAAACCGGGGCAAAAGGCGGCGGCCACAGCTCTCCACATAAAGCCACCCCTCTAGAGGCCACCAAAACTCCACCACCTGCCACAACCCAAGAGTCGGCATGCAGAAATTAGCCGAACACCCAAAGCCCCCCTAGGAAAAGGTCACACTAACAATCCTAAGAAACACACGAACCCAAGGCAAAAACGTCGGGTCCAACCGACGCAGCCTTGCACGCCTAAAAAGAACCAACCCCGAGTCTACCTGACCCCAAAACAAGCGCAGCACACAGTGTCGACACGATGTGTCGACACCACGACAAGCCGGTGTCGACACAAGGTGTCGACACAACCGCTGCCGGTGTCGACACCAAGTGTCGACACCACTGCGGCCAGTGTCGACACAATGTGTCGACACTGCCGCTGCGGGTGTCGACACCAAGTGTCGACACCACTGCGGCCGGTATCGACACAAGGTGTCGACACTGCCGCTGCAGGTGTCGACACCAAGTGTCGACACCACTGCGGCCGGTGTCGACACAAGGTGTCGACGCTGCCGCTGTGGGTGTCGACACCAAGTGTCGACACCACTGCGGCCGGTGTCGACACAAGGTGTCGACACTGCCGCTACTGGTGTCGACACCAAGTGTCGACACCCCGACTGGCCGGTGTCGACACCAAGTGTCGACACCCCGACTGGCCGGTGTCGACACCAAGTGTCGACACCACGACTGGCCGGTGTCGACACAACAGTGTTGACACCCCGACTGGCCGGTGTCGACACAACAGTGTCGACACCCCGACTGGCCTGTGTCGACACAACAGTGTCGACACCCCCACTGGCTACAGGCGCCAGAACCAGCACACAACCAGAAACGAGAACGAGGTCTCCCTCTAGGGTACAACATCCATCGACAATCGTAACTACTCGACCTGAACCGAACCAAATTTATCCCTAATAGACACAATCCATCAGAAAAACTGAGATTTTAACAGGAACTTTCTACACTAACCACGGCATGATCGGGAACGAACCCTAGCGTACACCTAAGATCTATGCAAGAAAGAGATAAAAATTTAATCAAAAGAAGACAAAGATCAACTATGGCAAGGATGAGGGAACATCACTTGCCTCAATACCAGAAAAGCTTTGTCGGCGGCATCCCCCACTCCCGGATCTAGCCGCAGAGCACCAGCTGAGGAGCAGAAAGAATGCAGATCCAGGCGAGGGCAGTCCAGATCCACTCTCGAAATCGAATTTCGACCGCAAAAATCTCTAGGAAAAACGGCGTCCGAAGGCTAGGATAGTCCGGCGGTTCTCTTCCTCTCGCACAGGCGGCGGCTTCTTCCAAGCAGAGAAAAAGAAAAGACAATGAACCGAGCCCTAATTCTAACCTAAGGCTATATATATACAGCAGTTAATAATAAACAATCAACACAATAATTACTTATACTCAAAATCAGAACAACACGAGACCCAAAACATCTCGGAAAATGACGAAATTCACGTCGCAGCTAAAAACCCATGCTACGAACACAACTGCGAAGTAGAAATTAGCGTTCGACGAACAAAACCCGGGATAACACCACCTGAAGCCAAAACACAAGCATTACCTAAGAGGCCGAGCCGATTCATCAAACGGACTCCGGCTAGCTGGGGAATCTTGCTAACAGGCTACAAACAGGCTACACAGGGAACCCTAAGAGCTAAGACCACGCTCTACAACTGCAAAAAGCCGGAAACACGCCATCGTAACGCCAGCCAAAAATCAAACAAAACACAGAAAAACTCGGGGCGTTACAGCCACTCCCCCTAAAAGAAAGTTTCGCCTCGAAACTTTACTCACAACACTCCTATATAGAAGGAGAGAGAAAGAGTTAGGAAAGGGCTATATAATAAAACAGAGCATACCAGGCACAAGATCAGGGAAACAGATGAGGGTGAGCCTCCCTCATAGCCGACTCCAACTCCCAAGTCGCGCTTTCCACATCCTGATTCCTCCATAAAACTTTAACCATAGAAATAGTCTTCTTCCGCAACGCCCGAACTTGAGAATCTAAAATGCGGACAGGCACCTCCACATAAGAAAGATTCGGCTCCAACTGAGGCACAGAATCCAAAACCTGCCTGCCATTTATCACACATTTTCGCAGCTGACTGACGTGAAAGACATCATGCATGCCAGGGAAATTTGCAGGCAAAGCCAGCCTGTAGGCTGATACCCCAATCCGCTCAATAATCGGAAACGGCCCTACGTACCTCGGGTCCAACTTCCTATTCTTGCCAAACCGCTTGACTCCAATCAACGGGGAGACCTTTAAGAACACCGAGTCCCCCACAACAAATTCCAAGTCCGATCTACGCCGATTGGAGTTCTTCTCATATCTCTCCTGGGCTATCCGAAGCTTTTCCCGAATAAGCTTCACAGCGGTTTCCATCTCCTCGAGCACTTCTGGACCCAACAAAGGTCCCTCGCCAAGCTCAGCCCAAAATAAGGGAGTCCTGCAGCGCCTCCCATACAAAGCTTCAAAAGGAGTCATTTGCAAGCTTTATTGATAACTGTTGTTATATGCGAATTCCATAAGCTGCAAGTGCTCGTCCCACGCTCCTCCGTGGTCCAGAATATAGCATCGGATCATATCTTCCACAATCTGATTAACTCGCTCCGTCTGACCATTGGTCTGCGGATGATAAGCCGTGGAATATCTCAAATCTGTACCCAACCCTTCTTGAAGGCTCTTCCAAAAATGAGATGTGAACCTGGAGTCTCGATCTGATATGATACTTACGGGTACACCATGCAATCTGACAACCTCTTCCAGATACAGCTCAGCTATCTTCCTCATCGGATAATCGATCTTGAATGGTACGAAATGAGCGATGTTTGTCAATCTGTCTATGATTACCCAAACTGAATCATTCCCCTTAGGAGATCTCGGTAAGCCGGTAATGAAATCCATCGAGATACTCTCCCACTTCCACATCGGAATCTCCAAGGGATTCAGCTTGCCACCAGGCCTCCCATGGTCAGCTTTCACATGCCTGCAAGTGAAACACTCTGAAACAAATCTGGCTATGTCCTTCTTCATCCCGTACCACCAGGCGATCTGTTTTAAATCATGATACATCTTGGTAGACCCTGGATGGTAGGCAACACTAGATCCGTGGGCTTCTCTGCACACCATAACCCGGATATTTCCAACTGCGGGGATGCAAAACCTGCCACGATACTTCAAGGTACCCGTATCGTCTATAGAGAAGTCTGGTAATTCACCCTTCTCAGCTCGAAGATACAAATGCAGAAGATCGGGATCGTCCATCTGATGCAGTCTCGTAAGCGCAATCCACGAAGGCTCTACTACTGCCAAGCTACTCTGCGAATCACAGCTTCCCACAGAAATGTCCATCAAAAGAAACTCTTCCACTAGATGCTCGGCGGAAAGATTAAAAATCTTACCTGACTTCCGACTCAGGGCATCAGCCACCACATTTGCCTTGCCCGGATGATACTGGATTTCAATATCATAGTCGACCACGTACTCCAACCACCGCCGCTGGCGCAGATTCAATTCTTTCTGAGTGAAGACATACTTCAAACTCTTATGATCCGTGAAAATCTTGCACTGCGCGCCATATAACAAATGCCTCCACAATTTCAGCGCATAGATCACAGCTGCAAACTCCAGGTCATGCGTAGGGTAATTCCTCTTGTGAGTCTTTAGCTACCTCGACCCGTACGCAATCACCTTCCCGCCCTGCATCAAAACGCAGCCCCGACCGACATGCGACGCATCCACATATATATCATACTCACTACCCTCCGTAGGCAAAGACAAAATTGGAGCCGAACATAGCCTTCTTTTTAGTTCCTCAAAAGCCTTCTTGTACAACCTCGGGCTCGCAAAGAGCCCTCAAGAAGTAAAAAGAGCGAGACATGCAAAGGGTACCAAGAGGGCCCACTCGCAAGCGGCGAGATGATGGGCTCTCCAAAGGGCAAAATTCCCCCGCCTAGAGGCGAGAGGGCCCCCAGAGGCGAGAGGTCCCCCAGAAGCGAGAGGACCTCCAAGGGCGAGAGGCCCCGGCGAGACGGGCGGCGGGTCCTTCTCGCCGGCAGGCGCCTTTCCTCTCGCCAGGGGGGGGGGGGAGAAGGTTTTTTTTACTCTTTCCTATCAAAGCAGGGGGTTTTTACTCTTCTACCCCGGGTATTTTTACCCTTTTACCCTTGGTGGACTGCGTATAGCTCCTCAGAACAGCGGAGTTTGGCTGTTGGCAGACCCAGCCAAGGGTACCCCGGTAATTTCAGGCCGGAGCAGTTTTGTTATTTGCAGTTCAGATTCTGAAATCTATAAATAAGCCCATAGAGGTTCTTCAGAAGGGACCTTTTTTTTAGACTCTGGAGAGGATTCATTGGCACGGTCTTCTGAGGAACTCCAAGCCCAGCTTTTGGCTTTGGAGGGGAAGCTCTCTGTGACCTTCCGGGTAAGCGGTGGGACCTCCCTGCTGCGGCTTTGGACCAGTTTTTCTTAGTCCTTCACGACCAGTCGGAGGTCGGAGCTTGGGCCAAGTAGGTGTCGGCTACGCCCCTATTTTGCGAACATTTGTCGGAGTCAAATTTTGGCTTCAACAGTTCTAGTGCGGTGAGCGTGGAGGTAGCCGGTTCAAGAAAAGTTTAAGTTTGGTCCTATGACAGGAGGGGAAGGAGAAGGATCTGGTTCTGGAGGTTCCCCCTCCCAGGTAGAAGAGGCGACGAGGAAAATGCTGGAGGACTTCAGGCGAGAGGTCATGCAAACCATAAGCTTGGCCTTCTCGGCAAGGAGCGAGTGGGCGACACCTCAGGTCCCAATCGAGGTGGTCCCGCTTTTGGGCGAGAATGCCCCTGGACAGTGCCCGGGAAAGGAGGTCCCCACAGAGGCTGGCGAGAGGGACGTAGCGGCGCGAGAGCTCTTCCCAGGCCAGCGCCCCGGGAAAGAGATCCCGGCAGAAGACGGCGAGAAGGAGGCAGCTGTGCGGGAGCTCTTCCCTGTGCACGGTCTCGCAGATCGGGCCAGTCAGCCGAGGCCGCGAGACGTGCCCTCTCAGAAAGCAGTCGGCGAGAGCCCGTTCAGTGAACTTGTCATCTCGGCTCCGGTGCCGGAGGGGTTCCGGGAGCCCGACATGTCCTACTACTCAGGAAAGGATGATCCGGTACAGCATGTACAGTGGTTTGAGGATGTGGTTTCGATCAGACAAATGACGGATGCGTTTAAGTGTCGGCTGTTTGCCATCACCTTGAAGGAGAAGGCGCGAGATTGGTTCCACCAGTTACCGGCAAGATCGATCTATTGCTTCGAGGATCTGCGGAGGGGCTTCTTATTGAGGTTTTCAACATCAAAGAAGCGTAAGAAGGAGGCGGGGTTCTTGTTCTCAGTAAGGCAGAGCCAGGATGAGACGTTGGGTCACTACGTGGATCGGTTTCAGGAAGAGATCCTCCAGGTCCAGGAGGTCCCTGGGTACACGCTGATGCTCGCGTTCACCCTGGGACTGAGGCCAGGCTTCTTCAGCATGGAGTTGAAAAGGGTGCCCCCCTCTCTTTTGAGGAGCTCATGGAGAGGGCGGCGAAGGAGACTGATTTCGAGAGGGCCAATCCAGTGTTTGCAAGGAGGTTAGCCAGGTTGGCGGAGGATGACGCAAAGGAACCAGGAGCAGTGAAGCAGCAGGAGCAGAGGGAGCATAGAGAAGAAAGAAGGAAGGAGAAACCCCGAGGCCAGGGGCACCAGGGACAGATTCATCGGGGGGCCCGAGAGCCGAACAACCGGATAGGTTGGAGGCCTCATGAGGGTCGCCCCCAGGAGTTGGGAGGAGGCTTCCAGGGAAGAGATAATTTCCGAGAGCCAAGGAGGTTCGATCAACCAGCATGGAGACAGGGAGCGAGGGATCGTTTTCAGCATCAGCAGGAGGCAATGGGGATCGGTCGAGGAAGGGGAGCTCGAGGAGGAAGGAGAGGAAGAGGAGATGGAAGAAGGGGTGGGGTGGCGTTGCCTTTCTGTGACTTCCATCAGGAGAGAGGTCATGCTACAACCACGTGCCCAGAAGTTTTGGAGATGAGAGAGGCCAGAGGTTTGAGAAGGCAGGATCCGCCGGTGAGGATCGAGGAAATGCAGCAAGGGGAGGTGGAAGATAGGTGCGAGGACCGGGTGGATGTAGGAACCCGGGGAGGAATCGGGGCCATCCATGGGGGGATTGGGATCGAGGCCACCCGGAAGGGGAGCTTCCAGACCATGTTCCGAAAGGGGGTAGCCTCAACCTCCCAGACCCCACCCCCGCTAGAAAAAATTACCTTCTCTTCAGAGGATATGCCGGAGTACGAGGACCCATTCTGCGACGCCTTGGTGATTCAGACAGCGGTGGAAAACTTTACGGTCTCCAAGATCCTAGTGGATAACGGGAGCTCCGTGAATGTGATTTTTAGGAAGGCCTTCGATGAGATGCAGGTGGAAGCCAAGAGGGTTTTGGCCTCGGATGGACCGTTGTTCGGATTCTCCGGGGAGAGAAAAGAAGTGGAAGGGGGAGTAGGGCTGCACGTGAGGTTGGGGGGCGTATCACGGAACTGCCGGTTCGTGATTGTGGATGCCCCGAGCAGCTACAGTGCCATCTTTGGGCGTCCCCTCATCAGCGCCTTTCGCTGCGTCCCCTCCTCTTTCCATCAATGTCTCAAGTTTAACAATGGAGAGATGCAGGTCAGGGTCAGGGGAGATCCAAAAGTGGCGAGGCAGTGTTACGTCACGGCGGTTAATACTATATCTTGGATGGCAGAGACGGAGGAGTTGGAGAGGGAGATGGCAGCGCAAGAAGAAGCCATGAGGGAAGAAGAGGCGAGCCCAAAGGAGGGCGGTGGAGAGGAGACCGGGAAACAGCAAGGAGGTGTGCAGGAGGTTCAGGAGGGAGGTGAGGTCGAGCAGCAACAGGAGAGCCCGGAGGGGGCAATGGAGATTGAGAAGGAGCAGAGGGTAGGAGATGCGCGGGAAGTCAGGAGGAGCGGAGAGTCGGAGCCGCGGGAAAGAATGCAGGAGAAAGAGGGAGAAGGAGGGGCAGAGGAGGAAGCCCAAAGGGACATGGAAATTGAGCTACAGCAGGGCGAGGTGATAGAAGTTGAGGAAGCAGGAGGGGAGGAAGAACGTGAGCAGGTAGAAGAAGTAGGGGACGGCTGGGAGCAATCGCGGCTAGAGGTGGCCGAGGAAGTGGTGGAGGTAGAGGTCCGCACCAGCCAGGGGCAGGTACGAAGGGTACGGATCAGCGGAGGCTTGAGTCCCGAAGACCAGGAGCGGATGCGGGTCTGCATCCAGAGCAACGTCGACATCTTCGCGTGGAGCGCGGCGGATATGTCGGGCATTGATGCGGACGTAGCCTGCCACCTCCTAAATCTGGACCCTCGGACGCGCCCCATACGCCAGAAGATGCGAACCATCGCCACCAAGCTGGAGGAGCCCATTCGCGAGGAGGTTAAGAAGCTCCTGGAGGCGGGCTTCATCTCAGAGATCCAGTACCCAGGCTGGATCTCCAATGTTGTAATGGTGAAGAAGGATGGAGGAAAATGGAGGATGTGTATCGACTTTTCATTATTAAATAAATCGTGCCCCAAGGATTACTACCCCCTGCCTCGAATCGACGCGCTGGTTGATTCGGCCGTTAGTTTTTCTGTTATGAGTTTTCTGGATGCTTTTTCAGGTTACCATCAGATCCGGATGCACCCTCCTGACGTCAAGGACGTCTCCTTCATCACAAGGGAAGGGTGCTTTAGTTATAACATGATGCCCTTTGGGTTAAAAAATGCGGGAGCGACATACCAACGGATGATGGATCGAGTTTTCCAGGGCCAGAGGGGTCGGAACCTGGAAGTCTACGTTGACGATCTTATGGTAAAGAGCAAGGGGGTGAACTCGCATCTCCAGGCTCTGGAGGAGATGTTCGCCACCTTGAGAAAGTTCAAAATGAGGTTGAACCCCTTGAAGTGTGTTTTCGGGGCTAGTCGTGGGAAGTTTCTCGGACACCTTTTGACCCCGGCGGGAGTAGAACCTAATCCTGATAAAGTAAAGGCCATTCTGGAACTAGAATCACCGCGAAACGCTAAGGAGGTACAGCGCTTGACAGGAAAGCTGGCCAGCCTTAGCAAATTCCTCTCTAGGTCAGGGGAGAAGTGCTCGCCTTTCTTTAAAGTGCTACGAGGGAATCAGAGATTTGAATGGACAGCAGAGTGCGCAGAAGCTTTTCAAAAACTGAAGGAGCAACTCTCCCGAGCTCCTCTGCTTCAAAGCCCTAAAGAGGGGGAAGATTTGACCTTGTACCTAGGAGTGGGAGCAGAGGCGGTGAGCTCCGTCTTAGTCAGAGAAGAGGGAAGGAAGCAGCTGCCCATTTATTATGTTAGCAGGATCCTAAGGAAGGCGGAGCTCCGCTACCCTATCCTAGAGAAACTGGCATACGCCTTGGTTATTTCGGCCAGGAAGCTCCGGCCATATTTCCAGGCCCATTCGATCAGGGTGGTCACGGACCATCCTCTCCGAAAGATTTTTGAAGGGGTAGAGCACTCGGGTAGGATAGCCAAGTGGTCTGTCGAGTTGAGTGAGTTCAATATTTCGTTCATACCAAGGCTCTCCATTAAGGCACAGGTGGTGACCGACTTCTTGGCAGACTACGTCGCGGAGGATGGGGCCGAGGAGCCGCAGCGGCCAGAAGCATGGAAGATAATGGTCGACGGGGCCTCAGGAAAGCACTCCCTTGGAGCAGGGGTGGTACTGACAAGTCCTCAGGGAGTGACCATAAAACAAGTCGTCGCCTTGCATTTCCCCACAACCAACAACCAAGCAGAGTATGAGGCAGTCATAGCCGGCCTTCGCTTGGCTAAGGAGCTCGAGATCAAGGACATTGAGGTTTTCACGGACTCATTGGTGGTGGCATCTCAGATACGTGGAGAGTTCGAGGCCCGGGAGCCCACCCTGGTAAAATACTTGTCCAAGGTGAGGACGATCATCGGGGGGTTCCGGACGTTCTCCATCCAACACGTCCCCAGAGAAGAGAACACTGCTGCCGATCAATTGGCCAAGTTCGGACCTTGGGAAGGGGGTGCCCTCACTGATTTATTCCACCCAGCGATTGAAGAGGGGGAGCTAATGGAGGTGGATCGGCGGCCCTCGTGGGTAGATCCTTTCGTTACCTTTTTTCTGACTGGAACCCTCCCTGAGGGGGTCAAGGAGGCAAGAATCTTCCGCCATAAGGCGGCTCATTATCTCATGCATGAAGGAGGACTTCACCGGAGGATGCTCTCGGGTCTCCTAGCTCGATGCGTAACGGAGGAGGAGACCAGACACATTCTAGAGGAGGTGCACTCCGGGGAATGTGGTAGTCATTCCGGAGGGAGGACATTGGAAGCAAGGGTGGTCAGGCAGGGGTACTTCTGGCCCACCCTGAGGAAGGACGCGACAGAGTTTGCGAGGAAGTGCCAGAAGTGCCGGCTCTACGCCCCCCTCCAGCTCTTGCCGGCTCAAAGACTCCGAAGCATCACAGCGCCATGGCACTTCGCCATTTGGGGAATGGATCTGGTGGGGCCTTTTCCTCCAGCTAGTGGACAAAGAAGATTCCTCCTGGTCATGATAGATTACTTCTCGAAGTGGCTGGAGGTTAAGGCACTAGCAAAGGTGACCTCTCAAGTCATCAGGAACTTCGTCTGGGGGGAGATCATTTGCAGGCACGGGCTGCCTCAAGCCATCGTCACGGATAACGGCCCCCAGTTCGCTAGCGAAGAGTTCATCAGCTTCTGCTCTCAGCAGGGCATCGACCTCAGGTTTGCCTCTGTCCACCACCCCAGGAGCAACGGTCAGGTGGAGGCGGCGAACAAGATTATCGTTAACTTACTAAAGAAGAAGGTAGAGAATCTGAGAGGGAACTGGGTAGAGCAGCTCCCCTCGGTCCTGTGGGCTCTAAGAACGACCCCGAACACGGCCACTGGTGAGACCCCTTTCAAACTTTCCCATGGTTGTGAGGCGGTACTACCATTGGAATTCGAGGTCCGATCTCTACGAGTGGCGGCCGCAGGTGATGGTGACGAGGCATGGAGAATGGAAAATGAGGAAGGTCTGCGCCTCTCGCTAGACCTGGCAGAGGAGCTGCGAGACGTGGCAGCCATCAGATAGGAGGAAATCAAGCGACGAATGGCAAAGCACTTCGACAAGCATATCAGGATAAAATAATTCGCGGAAGGAGATCTAGTACTAAAAAAGGTTGATGCGGCAGGGAGATCCGCCCCGGTGGGAAAGCTCAACCCAAATTGGGAGGGACCTTATATTGTAGAGAGAGTGTTGAAAGCAGGGGGTTACTACCTTCAAGATGTGGAGGGTAGGACCTTGAACCACTCCTGAAGTGGGGATGACTTAAAACGCTTCTACCCATGAAAAGGGAGAGCGGTAGTTGTGTACTTAAAGCATGATCAATATAATATATTTCTCAAAACATCTCTTGTCTTTGCTTATTATGACGCCCTAAAGGCAGGATCATGAGATCTTCATCGGCACCCCGAGCTCGACTCGGCCCCAGGTAGACTCGCTGCGCAGGCTCCCATCTAGCTGGCAGGTCCGAAGGCTCGCCTGTGGGGGATAGGTTTTGAGTTGAGATCTTCATCGGCACCCCGAGCTCGGCTCGGCCCCAGGTAGACCCGCTGCGCAGAATCCCATCTAGCTGGCAGGTCCGAAGGCTCGCCTGTGGGGGATAGGTTTTGAGTTGAGATCTTCATCAGCACCCCGAGCTCGGCTCGGCCCCAGGTAGACCCGCTGCGCAGGCTCCCATCTAGCTGGCAGGTCCGAAGGCTCGCCTGTGGGGGATAGGTTTTGAGTTGAGATCTTCATCGGCACCCCGAGCTCGGCTCGGCCACAGGTAGACCCGCTGCGCAGGCTCCCATCTAGCTGGCAGGTCCGAAGCTCGCCTGTGGGGGATAGGTTTTGAGTTGAGATCTTCATCGGCACCCCGAGCTCGGCTCGGCCCCAGGTAGACCCGCTGCGCAGGCTCCCATCTAGCTGGCAGGTCCGAAGGCTCGCCTGTGGGGGATAGGTTTTGAGTTGAGATCTTCATCGGCACCCCGAGCTCGGCTCGGCCCCAGGTAGACCCGCTGCGCAGGCTCCCATCTAGCTGGCAGGTCCGAAGGCTCGCCTGTGGGGGATAGGTTTTGAGTTGAGATCTTCACCGGCACCCCGAGCTCGGCTCGGCCCCAGGTAGACCCGCTGCGCAGGCTCCCATCTAGCTGGCAGGTCCGAGGGCTCTCCTGTGGGGGATAGGGTTGGGTCAAGCAATCTCCATCAACATCAAACTGACAAGGCAGAATTCATTTTGGCGGAATAGGGTGAAAAGTCCCCTTAAGCGGCACTACACCTTAGTATCCCCACTTAGTCCTAAAGTACAAAAGTAAACTAAGGAAAAAGGGGTGTCGAGTAGGGCAGGAGACAGCACTCGCAGCAGACGGCTTTTGAGGATCGTCTCGCCGTGGCGAAAGGGCACTCGCGGGGCAAGCCATTGCGCCAACTCGCGGACGTTGAGCGCGCCGGGAACCCGTCTCGCGTAGGGCATAACAGCAGGAAAACATATGCACAGAAAAGTTACGCGGCGAGACGAAGTAGTAGCACCGTCCTGCAGACAAAAAGCAAACCAGAGATTAACTCCACAAAAAAATAAGAAATAAAATAGAAGACAGCAAAATTGAGCACTCGCTCGTCACTTGGCAGATGCCACAAAATATAGTATAAAGTCTTTACATCAGGAGGAGGAGAGAGTGATTCTAAATCGTAGAGGGGGCGCATCAGTCCTCCTCGCCGGATGAAGAATCATCGCTCTCCTCGCTATAGAGCTCGGGGACCAAGTCGCGCGCGGTCACTGTCTCAGACTCATCCTTCACAACCCCCAGGTCTTTCATCATCTGCAGCACCAGCTCAGCCCCACGAACACCAGCGTCTCGGCATCGCTCCTCAACTTCCTCGTAAGAGTAGTGTGGAGGAGGTGTCCGGAAGGGCTCGCGGCGAGATGACGACGCAGCATCCGCCTGAAGGCGCGCATTCTCAGCTGTCAGGACCCGGACCTCCTCTTCCAAAGCTGCCACGCGCGAGTGAAGTTGCCCCGCCGTCTCGGCATCCTGCGGGATGACCTGGCAATTAGCCAAGAATCGTGGGAAAGGAAAAACCCAAGGGAAAAGAGAGTTATGGCTTACCACGCCGCCTTGGGCCTTCGCGAGGAGTGACTCGGCATCTGACAGCCTTCTCGCCAGACCAGCAGATTTCTCCCGTTCCGCCTCCAGGTTTTCCTCGCTGGCCTTCCATTTTGAATTGATGTAAATAAGGCGGCGAGAGGAACGGTGCGAGAATTCCAAGGCCCGCATCTGATGGTGGCAGGTCTTCAACACGAGGTCCTTGGTGGACTCGCTTTCAGGCGGAGAGGCGTCTATGCCACCATAAAGGCCGTACCCGATGGCGAAGGCATGGCTGGAAGGGACCTCTTGCTCCTTCCATGATGGAAGGAGAGTGGAGATGGACACACGGTTGGCGTCCCGCCCCCACAGCAGAACCGGGTCGCCGACGGCATCGTGAACCACGGGACCCAGGTTGTAATTCATGTGAGAGGCGGGGGCGGGATGACCAGAGGAGTCGCCCTCGCGAGAAGAGGTAGCAGCCACCGACTCAGGAGCAGCAGCCCGCGGGTTGGAAGCAGTGGCGGGCAGGCTGGAAGCAGCAGCAGGTTGGCCAGAAAGCACCGTCTCGCGGATAGGCGAGACGGCCTGGTGATTAGGCGAGGGAGGCGGTGGAGTTTCCCCTAAAGAGATAGGGCTCCCTTGAGGAGCCTTCCCCCTTTCCTTGGAGATAGCTACAGCTTTCTTCATCTTCTTTTTTGGAGGGCTGGAGCGAGAGGGGACGGTGTCATCTCCGGGACGCTTCGGCGGGACAACCGCCAGGGACTCTCTCGCCGCCTCTGCCGCTGCATTGGCGAGATCAAGACCCTTGGAAGGGTGAATATTGCTCTTATAAGGAGCGGATGTTGGGATAATTCGCTCACCTAAAAGCGAGCGGGCGGGGGTTAGGAAAAAGCGAGACGACAAATAGCCAAGAGAGAGGAATAGAAGAATACCCTCGCCCGGGAGCACTGGGAGAAGCGAGTCGAGGCCTCGCCGCAAGAAGTTGACCTCGAAGTTCTTGCCAGCAAGGTACTCGCACAGCAGCTTCTCTGGCCCGCTGACTTGGGGGTGGCGTAGAAGCTCTCTGGCGGAGAGACCGGCGCGAGAGGGACGCCGCCGAAGTCAGCCCGGTCTCCCCGGATGAAGACAAATCGGGTGAGGCAGTGATGATTCTTGTTAGGCGTCTCGCATACCTTGAGCCCCTGCCCAGTGAAATACGAGACGCCATCGGCATTGGCGTGGTAGATGAAAAGCTTGCGGAAGGCCGTCAAGCTGAACTCGATGCGCTCTCGGCGCATGTAGCAAGCAAACGCAATCAACACCGAGATGGTGTTGGGATTGAACTGTGCCGGGACAACACCGAAGTACTTGAAGACCTGCTTCACCTTAGGCCAGAGGGGGAGTCGGAACCCCGCCTCAAAGTGCGAGACGGGGAAGGCGAGTTCACCAGGGTAGTATGTGTTGATGCACTCGCCGACCTTGGGGGGCCGCGACTCAATCCCCTCCCCCAGATACTCGCGGGCGAACTTATCATGGTCTTCCCGAGGGAGCCTACCGAGCGGGAAGTCGTGGTCAGTAAACCTCTTCCCGCAACGGCTGCGCCCCTCGCCCTCCTCCACTTTCTTCTTACCCATCTTCTTTGGCGAACTGGTCCTAGGCGAGACGAAGGAGTTAAGAGGCGAGAATGGGCTGGCGAGACGGAGAGGTCAGAGGCCCAAGACTTGGTTAACGACGAAGGCGGAAAGTGCGGTATCTAGTCCAGGACTAGGCATATTTACAACTGATGCAAGGCCAATGATTAAAAAGGCGGGAAAATAAGGGGGAGAGGAAGAGTCGGCGTTTTTTCTCTCTCCTATACCTCGAACGACGCGACCCGTCACAGTCAGCAAAAATTATAAATAAATATCTAGCATAAATTAAAAAGGAAGATTAAAAAAGAGAGAAAATTAAGCCTTAAAAATATATATATATATGCGATCAGACATCATCCCGCAGAAGGCCAAGCTCCCGGCATACTTTGGCGAGACTGCCATCATTACAAATCTTGCGAGAAGAAGAAAAAGATGAATAGCGGGACGGACATTCGTCAGTATGGGCGCCACTCCCAGCGGCCGCCGCGTGCTCCCCCGCGAGGAGGCCTACTCCGCGAGTGGAAGGAGCGGATGGTTTGGAGGCCACGCCGCGCGAGACGGAGCTGCATATCGGTCTCATTGATGATGGCCTCAGGGTCGGTGCCGTCGACATCCGGCTCGGCATTTGCTCCAGAAGATAGACGGGCGCACTCGCCCTCCAAGCGACTCGATGCGCTTCTCCGCAGCCTGTTTGTCTAAAGTCAAGGAGTGAATGAGGCGCGCGTGCTTTCGGAAGAGCTCAGCCGTCTTCCGCTTCATCTCTACTGGATCTGAGGGATCGCCCAGATAGTCTTCAATCCCGTCTGCAAGAGGAGGCGAGACGGAGAGTTTCTGTGGCCGCTCCTCAATGGGAGAGTTGGCTCGAGAATCTGCGCAAGGAGTGCAGGGGCAAGGTGGAAGAGGCACTCGCAGGAGAGAGTGAGAGTAGCGAAGGGGATTCAAAAGAGCGAGGGAGAGTCCCTTACCAGGATGGCGAGAGGTATCGGCAGCCGGGGAGGGGTCGTCCCTCCTCTCGCTGGGAGTAGTTGGAGGAGTAGATGAGGGTAGCGAATCAAGTTCCTCGCAACGGACAGAAGAACCATCTCGCGGACTCTTTGGTGACGGCGGAACCACAAGAACCCCTGAAAAAAGCGTTAGTCAGCAAAAGAGCACCCGGTCACGGAAATAACAGTAGTAATCGCGAGTGTCCACCTCTTTTTCCGTAGAGAGCGCACGGGGAGTGGGGACAGATTTCAAAGAGGCGCGAGACGAATCTACTGCTGCAAGAGAAGGGCCCCCAGCCTTCGTCTTTTTCGAGCGAGACGACGGGGCGAGGGGACGAACCAGGGAAGAGGTGAAAGCAGCCACGTTGGCCTTATGTTGCTCTCGCACCAGGGCGAGACGTTCGCGAAAACTTTGACTGTGCGTCATTCGGTAAGAACTCGAGGACAGGGAAGAAGAAGAATATGCAGAGCGGGGCATCAGGAGCGCAGGGCAGGAGTCATATATTTATAGACCCCGGTGGGGGCCTCAGAAGATTCCTCATAAATACGTTTTTTAATGCACCTTGAATAACGAGCCTCGGTTGAACATTCTTTTTGAGCTTAGAGTAATCTCAAAAAGAGCGGGGATTGTGTACAACCTCGGGCTCGCAAAGAGCCCTCAAGAAGTAAAAAGAGCGAGACATGCAAAGGGTACCAAGAGGGCCCACTCGCAAGCGGCGAGATGATGGGCTCTCCAAAGGGCAAAATGCCCCCGCCTAGAGGCGAGAGGGCCCCTAGAGGCGAGAGGGCCCCCAGAAGCGAGAGGACCTCCAAGGGCGAGAGGCCCCGGCGAGACGGGCGGCGGGTCCTTCTCGCCGGCAGGCGCCTTTCCTCTCGCCAGGGGGGGAGAAGGTTTTTTTTACTCTTTCCTATCAGAGCATGGGGTTTTTACTCTTCTACCCCGGGTATTTTTACCCTTTTACCCTTGGTGGACTGCGTATAGCTCCTCAGAACAGCGGAGTTTGGCTGTTGGCAGACCCAGCCAAGGGTACCCCGGTAATTTCAGGCCGGAGCAGTTTTGTTATTTGCAGTTCAGATTCTGAAATCTATAAATAAGCCCATAGGGGTTCTTCTGAAGGGACCTTTTTTTTAGACTCTGGAGAGGATTCAATTGCACGGTCTTCTGAGGAACTCCAAGCCCAGCTTTTGGCTTTGGAGGGGAAGCTCTCTGTGACCTTCCGGGTAAGCGGTGGGACCTCCCTGCTGCGGCTTTGGGCCAGTTTTTCTTAGTCCTTCACGACCAGTCGGAGGTCGGAGCTTGGGCCAAGTAGGTGTCGGCTACGCCCCTATTTTGTGAACATTTGTCGGAGTCAAATTTTGGCTTCAACACTTCTCACACTTGCCATACCATATAAAGGCTATATTCTTCTGCGTCAACCTGGTCAATGGCACGGACAAGGTAGAGAAACTTTCTACAAATCTTCTATAATAACCAGCCAAACCCAAGAAGCTTCTGATCTCTTTGGCGGTAACAGGTCTCGCCCATTCCATAACAGCAGTGATCTTTTCTGGGTCCACCGATATTCCCTCATTATTAATCACGTGGCCTAGAAAATAAACTTGAGGCAACCAAAATTCACATTTGCTCAGCTTGGCGTATAGCTTATGGTCTCTCAGAGTCGCCAAGACCAGCTACAAATGTCGATCATGCTCCTCCGCATCCCTAGAATAAACCAAAACATCGTCTATAAAGACAATCATGAACCTATCTAGAAAATCCTTGAAAACTCTGTTCATCAAATCCATAAAAGCTGAGGGCACATTAGTCAAACCGAATGACATAACCAAAAACTCAAAATGCCCATGACGAGAGAGGAACGCCGTCCGCGGAACATCTGACTCCCGAATCCTCAACTGGTGATAGCCCGAACGAAGATCTATCTTGGAAAACACGGCACTACCATGCAGTTGGTCGAACAAATCGTCGATTCACTGTAAAGGGTACCTGTTCTTAATAGTAACCTTGTTCAGTTCTCTATAGTCAATGCATAACCTCATCGACCCATCCTTCTTTTTAACGAACAGTACTGGCGCACCCCAAGGCGAAGAACTCGGCCTTATAAAGCCTTTTGACAACAACTCATCCAGCTGAATTCGCAACTCTTCCAACTCTCGCGGGGCCATCCGGTACGGCGCCTTGACAATAGGATGCGTGCCTGGCTCCAAATCTATAGCAAACTAGACATCTCGATCGGGTGGAAGACCGGGAAGATCATCAGGAAACACATCAGAAAAGTCACGCACCACAGGTATCTCTTCCAAACGGGGCACACTAACAATCGTCCCTACCAGAGAAACCACAAAGGCAAAACAGCCAGAAACAAGCAACTTCCGAGCACGCACCGCAGAAATGACTGGAGACTCCTGGAGGGAATACCCATAAACGCTCCCTGGCTGACCGTTGTCTTTGACAAAGTCCAAGCGCTTACCCTTGCACTGGATCACAGCATCGTACCTTGACAACCAGTCCATGCCCAAAATAACGTCGAAGTCCTCCAGGTCAATGACCTTCAAATCTGCCTTGCCTAGAAAATCTCCCAACAAAATTGGACAATCGAGAACACCCAGGTCCGTAACCACAGAGTCACCGGAGGGAAACGTTATGCAGAAGGCACCACCAACACAATCTAGGCCCAAACTGAACCGCTCCATGAAGGCTCTAGCCACAAACGAGTGGGTAGCGCCGGAATCGAAGAGAACGCGTGCCCAGCGGTTCTTTACCTTATATCGTCCTACAAATTGCACACGCATCTAAGGCAACAAGCGCTAAAACAAAAACTACAACCAAAAAGGGAACGTAACGAAACAACCGGGGAGGAGTCGAACCTGAGATAACCTGGGTCGAGGTCTGCGCTTCGTCTGCCGAAAGCACATTCAGCTTCCCCTTTCCTCCATCCATCTGTTGAGGCGGTGGCAAAGCCTGGAGGGGAACTGGCTGCAGAATAGGATGGGTCTGAGGGCACCTTGTCTTGAGATGACCCTTATGGCCGCACTGAAAACAGACCTTATCTTTTAACCAACAACGGGCAGCCTCATGCCCCTTCCTTCCATACAAGGCACACACCAAGCCTCCCCTGGAAACACCCTGAATCGCGTGTACCTATTCCTTCTTCTACGCTCCCAACCTTTTGAAACACTTCTCAAAGGGGTGGCCTGGCCGGCCACAAAAGCTACAAATCTCTTTGACCTTCTTTCTTGAGACATCATCAGGTTCCTGAGGGCTCTTCCCTCCACCGGGCTTCCGCTTATCCTTCCTTAACTGCTGGCCTCTATTCTTGGCATTCTCAATGGCCTCAACTCTCAATGCAGCTTCAACCACGCTGGCATAACTGACTGCTCCATAGGCATTCGCTAACTGCTGAATATCGCTTCTTAGTCCACCCAGAAACCGCTTAACTCGGTCTGCCTCAACACTCACCAGACCCGGAGCAAACCGACTCAACTTACTAAACTCAATCTCATACTCACTAACCGTGAGTTTCCTCTGCTTTAGATGAAGAAAGTCATTCATTAGCCGGTCCCGCTCGACTGAAGGCAGAAACTTACTTAACAACATCACCTTAAATGACTCCCAAGTGCAACCTGCCACTAAGCTTTCTTTCTCCCTCAGCCACCAATTCTTTGCTAAGCCTTTGAGCTGGTAAGCAGCGAGCATCACTCTCTAATCGTCCGTAATCCCTAAGTAAGAGAACATCTCCTCAATGGTAATCAGCCAGTCATCCAAAATCATGAAATCTGCCTGCCCATCATATGTAGGGGGTCTCAGCCGCTGAAACTGGGATATGAACGCCATCTCCGGGGGCACCACAACCAAAGGCACGGGAGGAGCAGGAGGGGTAGGAACAGCTACCCCCTCAGCGGGGTTCTGAGCTCTCGGGGTCTGTCCCGCCACCACTGCTACAAGGGACTGAATCTGAGCCTGCATAGCCACTACCTGCCTCGATAACTCCTCATTACTCTGCCACAGGCTTTCTACCAACGCATCGCTCTGCGCTCCTGACGTCTCACCCTCGGATTGGGGGGTCGATCTCGTCGCAGGACGTCTCGCCATCCTAAAATCGCACCAGCTTTAGAAAAAACCTAGCCCATCAGCTAGAACAAAACTACCCGGTACAGACAAACACACTTAAATATGAACTTCAACTGCAAAACTTGCTCTGGGAATTATTTTTACCATGATGATGTCATGCTTAACCTAAGATGGTTCACCACCATCATACTAACTTATGTGCCTAAACCATGAATTCATGTATTTGTATTCTTTTTGACTCAAAACCATGTGTGTACATATGTCATCTTGCAAATCTTTAGCTTGGCACGTTGTGCTTATGAAATGTTATGCTATGCATGATGTGCTATGCATTCTAAAAAGGCCTTATTGCATGCCATGAGCGGCGTACACATGAAAATGTTATGCATCTCATACTACATAACATTCCCATGTAACAAAGAAGAAAACGTGCTAGCCGCATTCATGTGGTGAGGTTATGCATCTCATACTACATAACCCTCACATGTTGCCTCCTATGGTAGATCCATATACAAACACATATTATGCATCCCATACTACATAATATGCCCCGTATACTTCTTTATGCTCATGAGTGTAGTGTTCGTGCTTCGGCCAAGACGTGCTGATGACATATCGGTGTGTGGATGGTATGATGCTAACTACTAATGCAGACAAGGGAAAGGTTGCCCAACCATTTGTCAAGCAACCTCCCTCTGATACTAACTATCACAACCCGCATTTTCTCAAAGGTAAAATCGTATCAGAGTAAGAGAAAACACGTGCCGTGATGCCACATCGTGCAAGGGATAACTGCACACGCTCAGGCAAAACTCCAGACGCTAGATTTTAAGGAAGAAATTGTTGATTAAATAAGAAAGAAAATCAGTTATGTTGAATGGCCGTATCCCTCGGAACGGTGGATCAACTAGTCCACAGTCAAAAATTATATTTATACGCAGCAAAAAATACTTTGGTTCAATTAAGTTGACAACCTAAATGAGCATAAGTGTCCCCGAGGGACGACTTATGCGTGCACGACTCTAAGGTGAATAAAGTCGGTATGAAAAATAGTGTTTTATGTTGAGGAAAAAATAGTGTCTTTGATTTAGAAACATGTTATGCATGGGGTACATATAATAATACTTTTAGGTTTTAAAATATCTAACATGCAACCTAACATAAATCCTTCCCAGAAGCAAGTAACCAACCACAAGTAGTCAAAATCAGCAGTTTAAATTCATATCCAGCATCACAAGAAGCCACCAGTGGGCGTCAACAACCTGACACGAACCCACTGGAGAGTATGTATGTCTATATAGAAGAGTAAAGAACTACCTCACAACAAACGGGGATTAGCTATCTCAGCTACCCTAGAGGCCACCAACAAGCCCCTCCAAAAGAACTAGCCGCTGAACTGGCTACAACCTGGACCTGAGGCATTCAAGAAAAGAACACCTCAGCAAGGAAATAATCAAAAGATAAATAGAGCAATAGATTAATTAGCAAAATAAGAAGAAGGGTGTACCAACCCGGCAACAAACTACTATAAGCAAAAGAAAAGGAGGTGACATCAAGAGGAGAGTACTGTCTAAAGCACAGCAGAGCACACCAAAAGCGAGCAAATAAACCAATATGCCATACCAAAAGAGTCTGCAACAGCAACAAGACATTTACATATATGCCAAAAGAAAGGAAAGCATAAACAGGAAAGGGACTAACAGTCCTATTGCGTGGGTAAGTGGCAGTGGTCAAAACAAGGGTCTGAATACATAACCACAATCAGACCCAAAAAGGGCTAAGGGGTCAAATAGTGGCAGCTTTAGGGTCCCACACACACCAACCCAAACCGGGGCAAAAGACGGCAACCACAGCTCTCCACATAAAGCACCCCTCCAGAGGACACCAAAACTCCACCACCTGCCATAACCCAAGAGTCGGCATGCAGAAATTAGCCGAACACCCAAAGCCCCCCTAGGGAAAGGTCACACTAACAATCCTAAGAAACACACGAACCCAATGCAAAAACTTCGGGTCCAACCGACGCGGCCTTGCACGCCTAAAAAGAACCAACCCCGAGTCTACCTGACCCCAAAACAAGCGCAACACACAGTGTCGACGAGATATGTCGACACCACGACAAGCCGATGTCGACACAAGGTGTCGACACAACCGCTGCCGGTGTCGACACCAAGTGTCGACACCACTGTGGCCGGTGTTGACACAAGGTGTCGACACTGTCGCTGCGGATGTCGACACCAAGTGTCGACACCACTGCGGCCGGTGTCGACACAAGGTGTCGACACTGCCGCTGCGGGTGTCGACACCAAGTATCGACACCACTGCGGCCGGTGTCGACACAAGGTGTCGACACTGCCGCTGCGGGTGTCGACACCAAGTGTCGACACCACTGCGGCCGGTGTCGACACAAGGTGTCGACACTGTCGCTGCGGGTGTCGACACTACTGCGGCCGGTGTCGACACAAGGTGCTGACACTGCCGCTGCTGGTGTCGACACCAAGTGTCGACACCCCGACTGGTCGGTGTGGACACCAAGTGTCGACACCACGACTGGCTGGTGTCGACACAACAGTGTCGACACCCCGACTGGCCGGTGTCGACACAACAGTATCGACACCCCGACTGGCCGGTGTCGATACAACAGTGTCGACACCCCTACTGGCTACTGGCGCCAGAACCAGCACACAACCAGAAACGAGAATGAGGTCTCCCTCTAGGGTACAACATCCATCGACAATCGCAACTACTCGACATGAACCGAACCAAATCTGGCCCTAATAGACACAATCCCTCAGGAAAACTGAGATTTTAACTGGAACTTTCTACACTAACCACGACATGATCGGGAACGAACCCTAGCGTACACCTAAGATCTAAGCAAGAAAGAGATAAAAATTTAATCAAAAGAAGAGAAATATGAACTATGGAAAGGATGAGGGAACATCACTTGCCTCAATACCAGAAAAGCTTGGCCGGCGGCATCCCCCACTCCCGGATCTAGCCGCAGAGCACCAGCTGAGGAGCAGAAAGAATGCAGATCCAGGCGAGGGCAGTCCAGATCCACTCTCGAAATCAAATTTCGACCACAAAAATCTCCAGGAAAAACGGCGTCCGAAGGCTAGGATAGTCCGGCGGTTCTCTTCCTCTCGCACAGGCGGCGGCTTCTTCCAAGCAGAGAAAAAGAAAAGACAATGAACCGAGCCCTAATTCTAACCTAAGGCTATATATATACAGCAGTTAATAATAAACAATCAACATAATAATTACTTATGCTCAAAATCAGAACAACATGAGACCCGAAACATATCGGAAAATGACGAAATTCACGTCGCAGCTAAAAACCCACTCTACGAACACAACTGCGAAGTCGAAATTAGCGTTCGACGAACAAAACCCGGGATAACACCACCCGAAGCCAAAACACAAGCATTCCCTAAGAGGCCCAGCCGAGTCATCAAACGGACTCCGGCTAGCTGGGGAATCTTGCTAACAGGCTACAAACAGGCTACACAGGGAACCCTAAGAGCTAAGACCACGCTCTACAACGGCAAAAAGCCGGTAACACGCCATCGTAACGCCAGCCAAAGATCAAACAAAACACAGAAAAACCGGGGGCGTTACAATATATGTGGAGATAACTCCAATGTGAGCTCGGTTTGAGCTTTGGTTGTGTCACCAATGGTGCCATGTGGCCAGCATGCTACCAAAATCCCATGAAATTCTCTGAGGAAGCCAGCCAACATGTTTTGGGCAGAGGGAGCCAAGGCCAAGTGGCCTCCTCTTCTTCATTCCTCCTTCTCTCTCTCCTTCCTCCCCAAATTCCTTTTCTACCCCTTTTACATGCACTCTCTTTCCTTGTTTTGGGGGTTAAGAGTTGTCTTTGACCACTTGGGTTTCCTTGGGCTGAGTTGGGTGGGTTTAGCCCAATGGAAATGGGCTTGGGTTCATCTCTCCCTTCTTTAGGCCTCATGTTGACCAAGTTGACTTTTTGAGTTGACTTGGTCAACATGATGAGTGGGCTGACCCCACTTAATGGTCATGAGTCTAGAGGTATCACCCAACTTGGGTTTGGTCAATGTGGTGCCCCACTTGGGCTAATTGGGCCTATAGGTATAGGTTTGACCATATTAGGGTCATGGTTGACTTTGATCAACTAGGGTCAAAGGGTTGACCTAATGGCATGCCCTTGTGTCCACTTCCATTGTTTTAGGGTTAGGGCAATGTGGTGGTGTCATGGTGCGGTTAGGGTTCCTATTTAGGCTAGTTTGACCTAGTTTGACTTTGGCCCCTTAGTGGGCCCACATGGTTACAACCCACTACCCAGGGTCAAACCTAGCTAAATCCCCTATCACCCACCCCATGCCTAACCCAATCTAAGTGAAAGGGGCCTAGAAGTAACATGGGATGTTACAAATCCCAATAAACAAGAAAATAATTTCGTCCCTGAAATTTAAGTTCGGGTCTACGGGGTTCTACTTGCAAGAATTATAAGAAATTTTAAACGTATAAACTAAAGTATACCTGAAGTGAACAGCTCCGGGTGTCGCTCCAGCATTAGATCCCCTGGCTCCCAGGTGTGTTCCTCCCATCCATGGTTGGACCACAGCACCTTCACAAGAGGGACCTTCTTCTTCCGCAAAACTCGGACATCTGTATCATTAATCCGGATCGGCTCCAATCTGACGGATCTATCTGGCGCTATCGGACCAGCTGTAGTAGTAACATGCTGCTCCAGGTGTAGGAGAGCTCTTCGCAAGGAAGAGACATGGAAAACGTCATGTAGTGCGCCCAACTCCGATGGCAGCTGCAGTTGGTAAGCTAAGGGGACGATCCGCTCCAGGATCAAGTACGCCCCATGTATCGAGGACTGAGCTTCTTGTGCCTCCGCACCCGAGAGACACCGTGTAACATCCCATGTTACTTCTAGACCCCTCAACTTAGATTGGGTTAGGCATGGGGTGAGATTTGAGGAGACCAACTAGGTTTGACCCTAGGTAGTGGGTGGTAGCCATGTGGGGCCCACTATAAGACCATAGTCAAACTAGGTCAAACTAGCCTAAGTGGGGACCCTAGCCACACCATGACCCCACCACATTGCCCTAACCCTAAAAACAATCTAAGTGGACCCTAGGGTATGTCACTGGGTCAACATTTTGACCCCAGTTGACCAAGGTCAACCTTGGGCTTAAATTGGTCAAACCCACACTCATAGGCCCAATTAACCTAAGTGGGGCACCCCCTTGACCCAAACCAAGTTAGGTGGTGCCACTAGACCCATTTCCACCAAGTGGGGTCAGTCCACCCACCATAGTTGACCAGTCAACCCCAAAAGTCAATTTGGTCAACAATTTGACCTAAGGAATGAAATGAAGGCAAAGTCATTTCCCCTTGGACCAAGCCCACCAAAATTGGCCCATAGTCAGCATAAGTGAACAAGACCAGCCCTACCCCTCTAAATCAGGAGAGAGAATACATGCAAGGGGGTAAAATTGGAAATTTTAGGAGAAGAGGAGAGAGAAAGAGGAATGAAGGAAATGGTGGCCACATGGCCACCCCATCAGCTGACTTAGGCTGCCCAAAACCAAGTGGCTGACCTCCCCCCTTCATTTCCAGCAGGAAACCAGGGCTGTGAGCCACATGGATGCTGGGTGAAGCCTCCAAAGCTCAAAACAGAGCTAACATTGGAGTTATCTCCACTTATAGGCCACCTCAGTCCAAACAGAGCTCACCATTAGCTTCAGAAGGCCGAGAGGAGTGGAATTCGACTACTTACTCATGGAGAACGGTGGAGAATTGAACTTTCGGGGAGGAGCTCGCCGGCGCACCACCACCACGGCAAACCGCCGCCTGACCCGCAGCCAAGCCCCGATTATGGTGCGTTTCACTTCACCTCTTCCCGTACTAACTTTCTAGATCGAACTAGGGAGATATCGGGCTCAATCGAGCCCGATGCCATGAGAGGAAATGGAGAAATTCGAGCTTTTCTTTTCTTGCTCGGGTTCGCCGGAGGAGCCAACTCCGGCGGCCCCACCGCCGGGAAACGCTAGCCCCCACCTTAACGAAGGTGGTGGCGATATCCGCCGGCGGTGGTGGTGGCTCAGCTGGCCGGAAATCGCCGGCAAAATCGCTCCAGGTCGGCTCGATCTCAGCCGTTGGCTGGAGGTAGACGATGACCAGATCCCGTTGGATCTTACTTCAAGATTCGTGCTGCAGAATAAATGATTCATTTTAATTTAATATATGAATAGTAACATTTCCTGTCACACTTTTTCAGTCCTGTTGCATGTTAAAGTTAGGCCTCTTAGAGGCATTTTCAGAACTTAGGCCCTTAATGAAAATTGTATCCTAGGGTCTTACCTTTAATATGCCACCCTAAACATACACTTCGGTGTAGTGTACAGTCCTGTAGGACATTTTGCCTAGGACTGGTCCTAGACTAGGGCAGAAAATATATTGGATGCCCTGGTCTCAATATTAGTCACCATGGCCCCAAATTTTGGGCACATGCATGATTAGGGCATACTTAACTCATGCCAAAAGGTAGGAATTTTTGGAAAATATTTTCCTATAGTTTTTGGTAAAATATCAAAATTTAAATAAATGACATATATGGAGTTCTACTCCTCCCCATGACCCCAAATTTTGGTGGTGGGTCAGTGGGGTCATCCTTGGTGCATGATAACATTTTCAGCACCTTGGGTTCACTTCATGTTGGGAAATCCACTTGCATGTGCTAGCCTATGTTTAACCTTGGTGTGCAAATAGCAAAAATGCAATTTGGTGAATTTAGCCCAATGGTTACATGCATGAGTCATGAAATTATTTACAGTGGTTCATTAGGGTAAATTTCACTCCTCAAATTAATAAGGGAATTTTTGGAATCAAAATTCCATTTATTGGAATTTATTTTAAAAATAGCTATTTTGGCATTAAAAATTGGAAAATAGGATTTATTCAAGTACAAATCCAAACAACATTGCCAAGGCATAGATTACATCACATTTGACTTAGGAAAATTATGATTTCTCTGTTTTGAAGAACTTTGGAGTAGATACCCTAAATTTCCCATTTTACCCTTATCATGATAATTTTTGAAATGATGGATTTATATCTCTGAAAAATTTGGAATTTATTCTACTGTTACAAAATGTTGTTATACGTTTATCACAAATTTCTCAGAATTTAATGGATGCATTACTTGTGTTAAATTAGTACAATGGCATTTTGGTAAATATCTTATATTGGAATCCCATGGGCCATCTTACATTAAATGTTGATGATTCTCTGTTAATAGCCATAATTTAGTGTTCTAAAGGCCCTGTAATTTTTCTGGAATTTTTGAGTATATAATGCTTATACTTCATTTGGAAAATGGAATTTTTGTGGAATTGATATTAAATTGAAAATGATAATAAATAATTTAAGGAAAATTATGAAATTCTGTAGGCAGTAATATTTTGTCAATATACATCTCAGGAAAAATTCCCTAGGTCAGTGGATACTTAATCAAACTACTTCATGTGTAAAGTGACCTAGCATTTGAATTAAAAGAATTAATTAAAGGACTATTTAGCCAAGGAAAATTACGAGAATTCTTAGGGTAGTTCCCTTAGTCCATAACACCTTAAGATAAAAATTTAGGGGCAAGATGCCTTAAGGTTTGGAAGATCACAATTCTAGGGTAGGCATAGGTCATGGTCTGCATATAACACAAATAGGTCCTGCCTTAGGGGAATTACCAGGGGATTGATTATCGGCAGAAATAAGAGAGAGTTCAACATGAGTAACCCTGGTAGGTAGATTTCTTAGTGAGAGATTAAATGCAAGTCTTAGCTAGCAACTGGAGCGGGGATCGGCGGAAGACCGTCGTTTTCCCGGTAATACCTTAAGTTACTAGGGTTATACTAAAGCAATAAGGAGAGCTGGGGAGATACATGGGTAGCCATCAACTAAAATAAATATCCTTGCGAAAGGGAACGCTGGGCGTAATCCCAACACAGTTCCTAGTGCCCCTTGAGAGCCCTTCACAGGGAATACCGAGGGCAGTCCTAGGATTAACCTTAAATCTCTAAGTATAATAAACTGTAGACAAGAGTAGTATAATAGGTTAGGACATTGACGTACCTTCTCGCCCGTGTGGGGTTGGAGAGATTCATGATATATGCTCACCCGTTTTGGGGTTTGAGGGAGTTGGCATAAAGGCACTGATGTGCGTTCTCACCCGGGTTTGGGTTTGAGGGATTCAGGACGGGTTTTGGTCCTGCGAGCGGAAGGCTCGGTATGAATTACTTGCATGTGCATAAATATCGTGGCGGGGCATGTGGTACTGGCCGTTCGTCACACCGATGGCAGTACGGTGCACCAGGCGGTTGTGGGAGTTAGAGGGGCCAGTGGGTTGTTTTACACTGCGGTCTGGAGGACGACCCCCGATAACACACATCCGACCCAACAAGACTGACGGGTTTGTCAGCAAAGTACGTACGCGAGACTCTAGAGTGCACCTTGGACGTGTACAGAGGCGTATAAGAGGGGTCTAAGGCTTGGTAGTGTGCATACCGATCTAGAAGCGGAGACGCCCGCTCCGCTGCTGCCGTAGCCACAGCGGTGGTACCCGAGAGTGATGCTAGCTCTCAAAAAGTGGGAACTAAAGGTCTGTGATCACAGAGTCGTTGTGTGTGAGTTGCACTTGCCTGCGCATAAAATTGCATCATATCATTCATTCATATTAGGTCATACGCTTCATAGATCCTTATCATATAAATTAGTATGGGCTCTTTTATATGATAAGTTAAATTTCCTGGAAATCCTAACTTATATATTTGTATGGGCATTTATATAAGTTAGGATACGTTTGTGATGATAGCATAGTGGTAGCTTAGCTTATTTACTTGTTCATACTGCTGCTTCTTTACTTTTCATTACTGCACTACTCTTACATGTTACTTGTACCGTACATAGAATTGCTAGAGTAGAACTACAGTACTTATTACATCATTAGTTAGATATTGTCACCTGCTTCCACTTTGTTACCCCTTGTTGTCCTCCGCTTCGTCCTCCCGCTCGGTGCCTAGGAGCTGCGGGGCGAGGTGCGGAGGAAACGACTTAGTATTTTTGACTAATGGTCGGTGACCAACTATTTTTAGGAGCCCGTGGAGATGGAGCACCAGCACGTCGAGGAGGCAGGACATGAGGAGCAGATACCACTTCAGCAGGCTACTACCACTACTGTGCGTCCTCAGGTGGGACGAGATCTGATGATCTAGTTTAGCTTCCGCTTCTACTATATTGTGAGAGAGAGATTTGATGTACTGGGCATAAGCCCTTTTTACTCTTTCTTCTGTACTATTCTGTGGACTATTGATGTACTATTCATTTCCTTTATATGATTGTACTGTGACTTGTGGACTGATGGCATTTATTTACAGTTTACTTCTTTCTTCTCATGTTGGCCTACAGGTTTATGATCGTACTAGCCGGCAGGATCGGCGTGTTGCGGTGTCGACTAACCCGTGAGTTAGTGCCACCGTAAGACGGCGGTTCTGGGCATAAGATCCGGTAGCCCTCCTTGGTAAGGGGGAGGGGGGTCTTACAAACTGGTATCAAAGCGAGGTTTCGATCCTCGGACCTGTGGGTTATGGGCCCACCACTGGTAGTCAGCCTTTCACATTCAAGCCTGCAGGCCATGCACCCCAACCCCTCTCCATGCCTGTCCCATGGGAACCCGCTGGCACCGCCGGCCTACCATGGTCCAGACCCGGGCCCACCACTGGTAGTCAGCCTTTCACATTCAAGCCTGCAGGCCATGCACCCCAACCCCTCTCCGGCCTGTTTATCAGCACGGTAGGTTGTTGCCACTAGGTCTCGAACCCAGGACCTTGATAAGAGAGCTTTCCACCACTCCCTCATCACCAACTGAGCTGCAGCTCAGTTGGTGATGAGGGAGTGGTGGAAAGCTCTCTTATCAAGGTCCTGGGTTCGAGACCTAGTGGCAACAACCTACCGTGCTGATAAACATGCCGGAGAGGGGTTGGGGTGCATGGCCTGCAGGCTTGAATGTGAAAGGCTGACTACCAGTGGTGGGCCCGGGTCTGGACCATGGTAGGCCGGCGGTGCCAGCGGGTTCCCATGGGATGGGCCTGGACCGTTATAAAAAGTGCACTTTTTGTAACGGTCCAGGCCCATCCCATGGGAACCCGCTGGCACCGCCGGCCTACCAGGGTCCAGACCCGGGCCCACCACTGGTAGTAAGCCTTTCACATTCAAGCCTGCAGGCCATGCACCCCAACCCCTCTCCTGCCTGTTTATCAGCACGGTAGGTTGTTGCCACTGGGTCTCGAACCCAGGACCTTGATAAGAGAGCTTTCCACCACTCCCTCATCACCAACTGAGCTGCAGCTCAGTTGGTGATGAGGGAGTGGTGGAAAGCTCTCTTATCAAGGTCCTGGGTTCGAGACCGAGTGGCAACAACCTACCGCTGCTGATAAACAGGCACGGAGAGGGGTTGGGGTGCATGGCCTGCAGGCTTGAATGTGAAAGGCTGACTACCAGTGGTGGGCCCGGGTCTGGACCCTGGTAGGCCGGCGGTGCCAGCGGGTTCCCATGGGATGGGCCGGGACCGTTACACACCGTGTACTGGACGTATCTTCAAGAAAACCCTGTCTCCAACCTGGAACTCCACTTTTCGGTTTCGAGCATCATAATACTTTGCCTGTCTGCTCTGGGCCTCTAGCAGCCGATCCCTGATCAAATGTACCTGGGCCTCAGTATCCCTCATATAATCTAACCCAAGAGCCTTGGTATCCACGTCCTGAACCCATGACAGTGGTGTCCAGCATTTCCTCCCATAAAGTGCCTCATAAGGAGGCATCCTGATGCTAGCCTGGTGGCTGTTATTGTAGGAGAACCCGATCAGTGGTAGTAGTCTCTCCCAAGGCTTCCCTGTATCCAATATGCACAGTCGGAGTAGATCCTCCAAGGTCCGGATGGTCCGCTCGGTGTGTCCGTCGGTCTACGGGTGGAAGGTGGTACTAAAAGTAAGCCGAGAGCCCAAGTAAGCATGTACAGCCCTCCACTCGCTCGAAGTGAACCGACCATCGCGGTCTGAAACAATCGTCCTGGGAATGCCATGGTATCTGACAAACTGCTCCACAAATAGTCTCACCAAAACTGCAACTCGAGCATCCTTCCGGACTGGAATAAAGTGCGCTACCTTGGTCAGTATATCTACTATGACCCATATAGAATCATGCCCAGAGTGGGAGCGAGGTAGTCCGTGCACAAAATCCATAGCAATGTCCTCGAACTTCTACTCTAGGACTGGCAGTGGCTGTAGAAAACCTCCTGGGCTCTTACATTCTGCCTTCACACGCTGAAAAGTCTCGCAGAATGTCACAAAATTGGTGATCTCCCTCTTCATCCCAGTCCAATACATAGACCTCCAAAAATATGCCCACATCTTGGTGATGTCGGGATGCACTGAATATCTGGAGCAATGAGCCTCTCTGAGTATGTCATCCCGGATACTGCCCCCTACTGGTATGTAAATGCGTCCACGGAATCGAAGAAGATCATCCTGTAGCGTGTAGTCCGCAACCTTACCCCTTTCCAGGGCACTGAAAATCAATTGTAATACATCATCTAGCCTCTGATGTGTTCGGATGCGCTCCCGTATATCATCACCACTGATCACTGAGCTCAAATACTCTTGATATACCACTAGTTGGGCCTCAGATACCATGGTAATGTGCATGTCTTCCATCACCCGTAGCAGCTCTATATACATTAACCGAGGCTCCGGTCCAGAAGTGTCGGCCCTCCTACTCAAAGCATCTGCTACTGTGTTTTCTTTCCCCGGATGATAGTGGATCTTATAATCATAGTCGCAGAGGAATTCCAGCCATCTCCTCAGTCGCAGGTTTAAGTCCTTCTGCGTATCGATATATTTAAGATTCTTGTGATCTGAATAAATATCACAATGAATCTCGTATAAGTAATGTCTCCACATCTTTAGGGCGAATACCGCAGCCCCGAGCTCTAAGTCATGTACTGGATAGTTATACTTATGCTTCTTCAACTATCTTGAAGCATAAGCAATAACATATCCATGCTGCATCAGGACAGCACCCATCCCCTGGTAAGAGGCATCTATGTAAATCTGAAATCCTTCACTCCGGGATGGAAGCGTAAGAATAGGGGATGAGATGAGTCAGTCCTTCAACTCCTGAAAAGTTGTCTCGCACTGCTCTGACCAAACAAAATCTGTAACCTTCTTCGTCAAGTACATGAGGGGGAGTGCTATCCTCGAGAACCCCTCCACGAACTTACGATAATAACCTGCTAGCCCCAAGAAACTGCCAATGTCGGATGTTGTCTTCGGCCGTGGACAATCCCTCACTGTCTCTATCTTGGCTGGATCCACTGCTAATCCAGCCCCACTGATAGTGTGCCCCAGGAAAGCCACCTCCTGTAGCCAGAACTGGCACTTTGAAAACTTTGCATACATCTGGGACTCCCTCAGCCTCTACAAGACCTACGTCAAATGCTCTGTATGCTCCTCCTGAGTCCGGGAATAGATTAAAATATCGTCGATGAATACAATCACGAAGCGGTGTAAGAAGGGCTCGAATACACGGTTCATTAGATTCATGAATACGGCAGGGGCATTCGTGAGTCCAAAAGGCATCACCGTGAACTCGTATAATCCATAGCGTGAACTGAATGCCGTCTTAGGTATGTCCTCTTCCCGGATGCGGAGCTGGTAGTAACGGATCACAAATCCAGCTTAGAGAGCCAGAAGGCTCCCTGCAGCTGATCAAATAGCTCATCTATCCGAGGCAGTGGGTAGGTATTTCGGACCATTAATCGGTTCAGCTCCTAGTAATCTATGCATAGTCACAACGACCTGTCCTTCTTCTTCACAAAGAGAACTGGCGCTCCCCACGACGATGAACTGGGACGCACAAATCCCGACTCAACTAGCTCCTGAAGTTGAGTCCTGAACTCTGCCAACTCTCTAGGAGCCATCCTGTAAGGTGCCCGGGACACCGGCCTCGCTCCCGGTACTAGCTGAATCCTGAAATCCAAGTCTCTGGCTGGTAGTAGCCCGGGCAATTTCTCCGGGAACACGTCGGAGAAATCCCGTACCACCGGAATATCCGAAATAGGAGTCTCTGCTCCCACCATCTCAAAGCAAATAAGGTAAACCTCCTCTCCCTGCTCATGGGCCTTCTCAGCCTGTACAGAAGATAGAAATAGGTGGAAGATAGGCTTAATACCTTCGATGATAACATGGGAATCGTCATGCCTTAGTGTGATCCTCCTTGATGGGCAATCTATCTGAGCATGGTTCTGATGTAACCATGTCATGCCCAAAATCAAGTCGAAGTCCTGCAGCTTCAGAATAGTTGCTGGCGCCTCAAATTCCTTGCCGCCAATCTCGGCCTCCATATCACAATGGGAAGTGGTCCGCAGTTCTGACCAATCGGGTAGACGCACCCTCATCTCTATTCCAGGAAATCTTTCCACGCCTTCAAGTTCGTCTATGAAGGCCTCAGATATGAACGAGTGCGAAGCACCCGTGTCGAAGAGGGTATGTGCGGGCTTGTCGTTTTTCATATCTATGCCTGAGGTTTGTTAAAGTTAAAATTAATTGTTACCCTATAGTTACAGGTACTATATAATTGAAAACTCAAGAAATTTAATAATAATCTTAAGTACCTGTGATAACCTCCTCGGGGTTCCTCTGCTCCGTGAGGTACAAAGTGTATATCTACTCTTAATTGTGTCCCCTGCCATGAGATCCCCAGCCTCGGCCTCATCCTCGGCCTCGTCCCTGCTGTACTGGGGCCACTGGAGGTGGAGGAGTAGGATGGAATCGATGCGGGCACTCCGACCTAATGTGCCCGGGCTGGCGGCATCCGTAACAAACTACCTGCCGGTTGTCATGGTCATCCTGTCTCCTCGGATCATGCACCTGTAGAGGTGGGGGAGCTAATGATGGAGGATGCCCCTACTCCTCCATGAAGTTGGGATGACGACGTCCCCCACCCTTCTTGTAACTGATAGTCCTACCTCTCTGAGAGCCCCTGCTGCTCTATCCTGATGTCGACCCATCATACGGTCTCTTTCCTCTGCCTTGCACCATCAGCTGTTCAGCCTCTAGCTTCTTTGCCATCTCGATGATCTTCCTTGAGGTGCCATGAAAAATGAACAGCAAGGCCTGCCTCAAATCGTCCCTGAGGCCCGGTAGAACCTCTTGGTATACCTCCTATCATCGGTATCCTGAATCCCTGCGAACCTGGTCAGATGAGAAAACTCTCTCTGATACTCGATCACCGATCTAGTCCCCTGCCTGAGGTTCAAAAACCTCTCCTCCAAGGCATCTCTGTCCGTAGCAGAGACGAAGTGATCCAAAAATACATCGCCAAACTCCTCCCACGATATGTCTGACAGCTCCCAGTCCGCATATGTAGACTCCCGCACTGATTTCCACCATCTCTTCGCATGAGCCTCTAGTGCAGATGTGGTTAGAGGTACTGCCTCGCCGACTGGGCAGCTGATGCCTGCTAAAATCTCGTGTATGGCCTCTAGACATTCCTCTGTCTTTACACCATCCTCTGTCCCACGGTACATCGGTGGGGACAAGCTCTTGAAGGCACTTAGCCAGCTAGACCCCGGATTTGGCTGCGGAGCTGGGATTTGCTGGGATTTGAAGGCATCCAGAATCTCCGTCAAAGTCTGACCCATCTCCATCTATAGGAATGGAGTGGCAGCTGGAGGGGGAGGAGCCACATTTTGCAGTACGGCGACCTGTGGAGGTTGCATAAAGGTAAGGTTAAAACAGAACTGGCCTAACTCATTATACTTAGTGAACTGTTTTATTGTGACTTTTACACATGGGCACACCACTACTTCCGCTGCATAGTTTGTCCGCAAACTAATGCTCGAGCGGGGGTGGTCCGGTGTTGTGGACAGCTTTCTGATATGATCGTTTGTTTAAGTGATACCAGTTTGTAAGACCCCCCCCCCCCCCCTTACCAAGGAGGCAACTGGGTCTTATGCCCAGAACCGCCGTCTTACGGTGGCACTAATGCACGGGTTAGTTGACACCGCAACACGCCGATCCTGCCAGCTATTACGATCATATACATAACCTGTAGGCCAATTTGAGAATTAGAAGTATAGCAGTGTAACAAATCTACCAGTACACAAGTCACAGAGTACATATCATATATATATGAAATGAAAAGTACAGCATATAGTCCACAAGAGTACAAAAAGAAAGTGTAATAAGGGCTATGCCTAGTACATCATATCAACTCTCTCTCTAAAATAAAGGCGGAAGCTAATCTAATACATCAAACTCGTCCCACCTAAGGATACGCGGTAGTGGTAATAGCCGACGGTAGTGCTATCTGCTCCTCAAGTCCTGTCTCCTCGTCGTGCTGGTGTTCCATCTCCACGGGCTCCTAAAAATAGTATGGCCACCGACAATTAGTCAAAAAGACTAAGTCATTTCCTCCGCACCTCGCCCCGCAACTCCTAGGCACCAGGCAGGAGGACGAAGCGGAGGATAACAAGGGGTAGCAAAGGTGGAAACAGGTGACAAGATCTAACTAGTAGTTATAATGGATATTATTATTCTACTCTAGCAGTTCTAAGTATATGGTACCAGTAAACCAAGTGCAGTACTAGTAGAGGAAGTAAAGAACAGAAAGTAAGAGCAGAAAAGTAAAGTAAAACTGAAAGGTAAGCAATCTACCATCACAAAAGTACCCTAACTTATATAAATGCCCATACAAATATATAAGTTAGGATTTCCAGAAAATTTAACTTATCATATAAAAGAGCCCATACTAATTTATATGATAAGGATCTATGAAGCGTATGACCTAGTATGAATGAATGTTATGATGCAATTTATGCACAGGCAAGTGCAACTCACACACAACGACTCTGTGATCACAGACCTTTAGTTCCCACTTTTTGAGGGCTAGCATCACTCTCGGGTACCACCACTGTGGCTACGGCAGTAGCGGAGCGGGCATCTCCGCTTCTACGCCGGTATGCACACTACCAAGCCTTAGACCCCTCTCATACGCCTCTATACACGACCAAGGTGCACTCTAGAGTCTCTGTGTACGTAGTTTGCTGACAACCCGTCAGTCTTGTTGGGTCAGATGTGCGTTATCGGGGGTCGTCCTCCAGACCGCAGTGTAAAACAACCCACTGGCCCCTCTAACCCTCACACTCGCCTGGTGCACCGTACTGCCATCGGTGTGACGAACGGCCAGTACCGCATGCCCCGCCACTAAATTTATGCACATGCAAGTATTTCATCCCGAGCCTATAGCTCGCAGGACCAACCTGTCATAAATCCCTCAAACCCAACACGGGTGAGAACCCACAATAGTGCCTTTATTCCAACTCCCTCAAGCCCTACACGGGTGAGCATATATCATGAAACTCTCCAACCCTACACGGGTGAGAATGTACTACAAATGTCTTAACCTATTAGACTACTCTTGTCTACGAGTTATTATACTTAGTGACTTAAGGTTAATCCCAGGACTGCCCAGGGTATACCCGGCGAAGGGCTCTCGGGGGCACTAGGAACTACGATGGGATTACGCCCAAAGTTCCCTTTCTCAAGGATATTTACTTTAGTTGATGACTACCCATAATTCACCCCAGCTCTCATTGTTGCTCTGTAACAATCCTAATGACTTAAGATATTACCGGGAAGCCGACGGTCTTCCATCGGCCTCCACTCCAGTTACTACCTAAGGACTTGCACTTTTATTCTCGTCACTAACAATACTACCCACCAGGGTTATTCACCAACTTCAATCTCTAGCTCGACGTCGATCTATCCCCTGGCGGTCGTTATACTCTAACTCATTTATGCTATACGCAACCCATGACCTAATACCACCCCGAAATGGAACTTCCAATTCCTCTATCCATATGCGTCAAATCATTTATCCTAGGATGGTATGGACCTACATGATGACTAGGATGAATTTCCATAATTTTCCTAAGTCATTAAGTGCTTTAATTAAATTATTAATTTAATCCCCTAGGTCATTTAATACATGAAGTATCACAAATTTAAATCCACTGACTTAAGGAAGTTTTCCTGAGTTGTATCTTGGTGCCATATTGCTGTCTACCAAAATTTATAATTTTCCTTTGACTATTTCTATTTATTCCTTAATTAATATAAAATTCATACAATTGTCATTTTCCAAATGAAGTGAGAGGAATACATTACTGAAAATTCTAGTAACATTACAGAGCTTATATATCATTAGTTTAAGGCTAATGGCAGAGTTTCATCAACTTGTATACTGTAATGGCCTACCAAATTGAATTCTTTACAATTTACCAAAATGACATTATAAGTTTTAAAAATTTACTAAGTCATCCAGAACTGCTGAGATAAATATCCAAGGTTATTTATTCACAAATACAACCCTAAAAAAGTTTTCATAATTTTCTACTGAATATTTCATCAATTTCTAAATAAATGTGATAATGGCAAAAATTGTAATTTCTACATAACTCCACTTAAAATTCCTCAAACAAAGAAATAAAACTTTTCAGGAGTTAAGTCTAACATGATATTGACCTTGACAAAAAAATGGGTATTTAATCTCAAGGATAAGCCTATTCTCAAATTTATTTATCAAAAAGTACAATTTTTCAAAAATTACAAATAATGGGATTTCTGCTTTCAAAAATCCCATTATTACTATGAGGGATGTATTACTCCCTAATATGTCTCTATAAATAAAATCATGATTTTGGAGTGCTCCAAGTTGGCTGAATACACAATATTTCATTTTAGGCTAAATGCACACCAAGCCTATAACAAGCCAGCACATGCAAGTGGATTTACCTAACTTGCTTTGGTCCAAATTGGCTGAAATTTTAAATATACACTGATAATGAGGGATGTATTACACTGATAATTTTAAATATACACTGATAATGAGGGATGTATTACTCCCTAATATGTCTCTATAAATAAAATCATGATTTTGGAGTGCTCCAAGTTGGCTGAATACACAATATTTCATTTTAGGCTAAATGCACACCAAGCCTATAACAAGCCAGCACATGCAAGTGGATTTACCTAACTTGCTTTGGTCCAAATTGGCTGAAATTTTAAATATACACTGATAATGACCCTAAGGGCATGACACCAAAATTTGGGGCCATTTGGAGCCATAGAACTCAAATTATTTTATTTATTTACTTTTTGATGATTAAGCAAAAACTATAGGAAATGTATCCCCACAAATTCTCAAGTTTTGGCAGGGGCTAAATATGCCCTAATAATGCATGTACCCAAAATTCGGGGCCATGTTGATTATTGTTTGACTTGGGCATCAAAATGAAGTTTTACCCTTGTCTAGGACCAGTCCTACGAAAACTGCCCTACAGGACTGTATACTTCACCAAATCACAAGTTTAAGGTGGCCATTTAAAGTTAAGACCTTACGCTACAACTTTTATTTAGAGTCCAGTTTCTGTAAATGCCTCTAAGAGGCCTAAACGTGACATGAAATGTCACGGAATAAGTGTGACAGATATTTGATTTCATTTAATTAAATATATAACAGAATAAATTGATTTTAAATAAAAGCACAACACGAATCTTAAAGAAGGAATGGACAGGATCGGGTTATCTCCTTCCTCCAGCCGACGGCTGGGATCGAATCTGGCTGGAGCATCTTTGCTGGCTGTTTCCAGCCAGCTGAGCTCGCGCCACCCCCGGCCAACGGTGCCATCACCTTCACGGTGGTGGTGGCTATCATTTTCCGGTGATGAGGCGGCGGGAGACGGCGGCGACGGCGATCCCGAGCGGAAAGAAAAACTTGTAAAAATCTCTCATTTCTCCAATGGCATCGGGCTCAATTGAGCCCGATATCTCCCCTAGTTGATCAAGGATTCTAGTACGGGTAGAGGGACGGTGAAACGAACCTGTATGGCAGCGCGACGGCGAGTTTGGCGGCAGGTGGCCATTCCTGACCTTTCTCCGGCGACATTTCTCAGATTCATGGTTCCTGCATCGTTTCCTTCGATCCAGTAGTCGATTCCTACTCGCCTGAGCTCACAGAAGCTAATGGAGTCATTAGTTTTGGCTGGGAGGGGATATATGTGGAGATAACTCCAATGTGAGCTCGGTTTGAGCTTTGCTTGTGTCACCAATGGTGCCATGTGGCCAGCATGCTACCAAAATCCCCTGAAATTCTCTGAGGAAGCCACCCAGCATGTTTTGGGTAGAGGGAGCCAAGGCCAAGTGGCGTCCTCTTCTTCATTCTTCCTTCTCTCTCTCCTTCCTCTCCAAATTCCTTTTCTACCCCTTTTGTGTGCACTCTCTTTCCTGGTTTTGGGGGTTAGGAGTTGTCTTTGACCACTTGGGTTGGCCTTGGGCTGAGTTGGGTGGGTTTAGCCCAATGAAAATGGGCTTGGGTTCATCTCTCCCTTCTTTAGGCCTCATGTTGACCAAGTTGACTTTTTGAGTTGACTTGGTCAACATGATGAGTGGGCTGACCCCACTTAATGGTCATGAGTCTAGTGGTATCACCCAACTTGGGTTGGGTCAATGTGGTGCCCCACTTGGGCTAATTGGACATATAGGTATAAGTTTGACCATATTAGGGCCATGGTTGACTTTGGTCAACTAGGGTCAAAGGGTTGACCTAATGGCATGCTATTGGGTCCACTTACATTGTTTTAGGGTTAGGGAAATGTGGTGGGGTCATGGTGTGGTTAGGGTTCCTATTTAGGTTGGTTTGGCCTAGTTTGACTTTGGCCCCTTAGTGGGCCCACATGGTTACAACCCACTACGCAGGGTCAAACCTAGCTAAATCCCCTATCACCCACCCCATGCCTAACCCAATCTAAGTGAAAGGGGCCTAGAAGTAACATGGGATGTTGCACCGTGTCACCTAATTTTTGTCAATTTCAGACTTTGGGCTGTTACATCATATATGCGTTAGTTTGTTTGCAAGCTAAGGAAGATGCGTCGTCATTTGAGAGTTTACCACCAGCGTTGAGGAAGCTCTTAGATGAGTTTAAGGATGTGTATCCGGATGAGCTACCATTCGAGTTATCCCCCATGCAGGACATCCAACATATGATAGATTTCATCCTGGGTTCCTCTATGCCCAACCTTCCTCACTATAGGTTAAATCCTTCTGCACACTTATAATCGCAAACCAAAATTTCATATTTATTGCAAAAGCGGTTCATTCGTCATAGCAAGAGTCCATGTGTCATACCCATCTTACTTGCTCCCAAGAAAGATGACTCTTGGAGGATGTGTGTGGATAGTAGAACCATTAATAAAATAACTGTTAAATATCTCTTTTCCATCCCCCGCTTGGACGATTTATTGGACATGTTAGCGGGTGCCATGATTTTCTCGAAATTGGATCTTAGGAGTGGTTAGCATCAGATCCCAATTAGGGAAGGTGATGAGTGGAAGACTGCTTTTAAATCCAAAGAAGGGCTCTAAGTGTGGTTAGTTATACCATTTGGGCTTTCCAATGCCCCCAGCACGTTTTCTAGGATGATGACCGACGTCTTCCAATCTTATATGGGAATATTCATCGTAGTGTACTTTGATGATATCCTTGTTTTTATTACATCAACGAGTGATAATGAGTCACATTTGAAGATTATCCTTACCACGTTGAGGTCGGAAAAATTATTCGTTAATATTAAAAAGTGTACTTTTCATGTGTCGTCTGTAGTGTTCCTTGGTTATATCGTGAGTTTGGAGGGCATACATGTAGACCCTAAGAAGGTCCAGGCCATTAAGGACTGGCCGGAGCCCGCCAATATTCGCGATGTTCGGAGTTTTCACTATCTAGCTACGTTTTATCGCCGATTTATTAGAGAATTTAGTAGAATCATGGCCCCCATTACAGAATGCATGAAAAAGGGTGATTTTACTTGGACGAAATCGGCAGCTAAAGCTTTTCAAATAATTAAATCACGCATGTCGGAAGCTCCACTTTTGAGATTACCAGATTTTACTAAGGTTTTTGAGTTTTCTTGTGATGTGTCTGGAGTTGGTGTTGGTGGTGTATTGAGTCAGGACGGTCACCCTATTGGATACTTCAGTGAGAAACTCACGGGACCAAAATTTAATTATTCTAATTATGATCGAGAGTTTTATGCGGTTATTACGTGCCTCCAACATTAACGGCATTGCTTACTTCCTAAAGAATTTGTTATTTTATCCGATCATGGAGCATTGAGATTTATTAACTCCCAAACTAAAGTGAGCCCAAGACATGTCAAATAGGTCTCCTATCTTCAGGAGTACACATTTATCATAAAACACCTTAAGGGAACTCTCAACCGCGTAGTCAACGCTCTTAGTCATGTATCTTTATTATTGTCTACGCTAGAAGTAAAGGTGATTGGGTTTGATAAAATTAAGGATGAGTATGTCTATTGTCCGGATTTCAAGGAAATCTATCTATCATCTCACGACAACTCACCCACGACCATTTCGTCCTTTTATATTCGTGACGGTTATCTATTCAATCATTCAAGGATATGTATTCCACATTCGTCCCTACATCACTTTATCGTGTGGGAATTGCACAGCGGTGGGTTGGGTGGACATTTTGGTCGTGACAAGACCATCGCTCTAGCCGAAGACAAGTTTTATTGGCCCGGTCTTAAGTCAATGGTTAATAAAGTCATGGGAAGTTGTCGAGCGTGCCAATTATCCAAGGGCGACAAAACTAATGCGCGACTTTATACCCCTCTTCGGATTCCTTCAATTCCCTGGAAAGACGTTAGTATGGATTTTATCTTAGGCCTGCCTGTCACATTTAGACGTCATGATTCTATTTTGGTAGTAGTAGATCGGTTTTCCAAAATGGCTTATTTTATTGTGTGTAATAAAACCAATGATAAGTCACATGTTGCTAAATTATATTTTAAGGAAGTAGTTAGACATCGGGGCATCCCAAAGTCGATAGTGACCGATAGAGATGTGAAATTTACTTGTTATTTTTGAAAGACCTTGTGGAGGATTATGGGCACCAATCTTTTGTTTTCTTTGGCCTACCTTCCACAAACGGATGGGCAAACGGAAGTGGTAAACAGAGCTTTAGGTAGTTTGCTACGATTCCTTGTGGGAGACCACAAGGGTACATGGGAGCTTATCCTTCCTCATGCTCAGTTAGCATATAATAATTCCAAAAATAGGTCCATTGGCTTGTCACCGAATGAGATCGTGCACGGTTATAAAGCACCAGTGCCACTTGACTTGATTCTGTTACCGCCATCTTATAAATCAAGTCAATTTGCATAGGATTTTTCCTCTCATATTCATAATTTGCATAAGCACATAAATGAATCGCTAACCACACAATACGCATCTTATCAAGTTCACGCTAACGTACATAAAAGAGAAACTCACTTTAAGGTTGGCGATTTACTCTTGCTGCGTCTCATCCCTGAACGGATGCCTTCGGGCACTTTAAAAAAGTTAGCAAATCGGCGAGTTGGGCCTTTTTGGATCTTAAAGAAATTAGGAGAAAATGCATATCTTTTGGAGTTACCCACTGATTGGGGTATTTCCGCTATTTTTAATGTTTCTGATTTAACGCCGTATGTTTCTCCACCACTGAATTTATCTAACTGTATGTTTAGCTCCATAATATTTTCAAATGGGTTGGGCGGTGAGCTTGTGTCTGGATTGCTCTCTCCATCGGTCTCCAATGGAGGTACGTTGGTAGCTGAAGAAAATTTTCCTCCTTTATTGCCTAATGCTTTCCCAGGTTTCCCAGGACAAACTTTTTGCCAGACAGGATCATCAAGGATGAAGTGCTTTCCTCTCCAGGTGGTGATGTTCGCCATAACTTGTTTCGTTGGCGTGATCGTCCGGCCTCCGATGACTCTTGGCTTTCAGAATCGGAGGTGGTTCTTCTAGATTATGCTCTTCTACGGCGGTACATTAGGGATAACTCATCGGTGATGAGTACTTTCAAGCGGGGGAGGATTGATGGAGACGACGACCCCCAACATGTGGAAGATGATGAAGGCTTGCTCGCGGAGGATCCTTCTCCGTCTCCAACAAAAGACTTGCGTCCCCATGGTGATCGTGTGGAGCGTCGCTACAACCTCCGCCCAAGGTTCAAGACCACCTAATATTATTTAGTTGAATAATTTTAGTATTATTTGAATTTATTATGTTATTTGTTTTGAGCATTTTATCATTTCATTTTGGGTTTGAAAATATTAGAGTTTATTTTTTAATGTTGGGATACATGTTGCCAAAGAATGTTGTAAGCCTATATATAGGCATGCAATGTTTTCATTTGAGGGAAGTTGAATGAATGAGAATTTGAGAAACCCTAGTTACTCCTCCTCTTAAAATTCGGCCAGCCCTAGTCTAGCCACCACCTTCTCCCCTTCCCTCCTCCCTCTCTCTCTCGGCCAAGCCCTCCCCTCCACTCTAAACTGCAACCTTCTGGTGCCACCTTCCCCACCCGATCCCCCTCATCCACACCCTAAGCCAGTAGGCCACCCAAATCCCAAAGCCGATCAACCCTCTTTAAAGAGAATCCTGACCACCCCTCTCCCTTGGTGATTAGGCCAAGTGTTTGCCACAAGCTGTCGTGGATCTCGGCCAACGCCTAAAGCGACGAGGGAGGATGAGTTTCCACTCCCTCCAGCGTAACTCCGGTAGAACCGCGGAAGAGCGATTCAAGTTTGATAATAGGAATCATCTATTCCAGTTTTGGGTAACGAAAATCTCTACATTTGTGTGATTCCTTCCCTAGATAATTTTGTGGTGGAAATTCTTGGTGTTGAATTTAGAATCGTTGAATAATCGTGGTTTCTCCGATTGTTTTTTGTGTGTTCATCTTAATTAAATTAATTTTCGAAAAGGTTTGGCGAACCTAGTAACCTTTTGTTGGGAGAGATCTACCTTTTTTCGAATCGTACTTTTGGTAGATATGTTTTGGTACAACCTTTGCTCGCTCGGACCGGGCGGGTCCTTTTAGCCGGAAAGAATATTGGCTTATCGCCTTTATTTGATCCTAAATGGTTTGGCTACCTGTACGTTAGCATTAAAGTCATAATATTGCTTGGAGTGTGCGTGGTGAAGAAATTTGTGAGAGTGAAAAGTTCGAATCATAGAGAGACAAACGTGTTAATCTGTGGATCTCCCGATGTCAACTCTTAGGCCTAGATAACTTGAGTGTTTGTTAGGACAAACTCAAGTTTGATATCTTCACATTCCACATGCTCCCTAATGAAATGATATCTAATCTCAATATGCTTCGTCCTGCTGTGTGAGACAGGATTCCTAGCAATTGAGATGACACTAGTAGAATCACAATATAATGGAATTCTACTTATTTAGAGGTTATAATCCTGGAGATGATGGCACTTGTTTACTTCTTGGTACTCCAAGATACTAGTCTTCCACCCAATAATTGATATGTGTCAGAAGTGCTCTTCCTGTCCTCTTTACAACCTGCAAAATCTTCAGCTGAATAACAGTTAGTTCAAACTTCCCATTCCTGGGGTACCATAGGACAAGATCTGGTGTGCCCTTAAGATACCTCAATATCATCTTTATAGCAAAGTAGTGAGATACTATAGGGCAAGCCTGATACCTAACACAAACACATGTAACAACATGATGTCTGCCCTACATATAGTTAGATATAGAAGAGAGCCAATTATAACTCTATACTAAGTTTCAGCAATAGGTTTTCCTACCTCATTTTTGCCTATAGGCATACTTGACCCCATGGGAGTTTTCATGATGGAGGAATTCTTCATACCAAACTTGCTGATTAACTCTCTAGTGAACTTAGACTGAAATATGGACAAGCCATCATCAGCTCGTTTAACTTGGAGACCCAAGAAGAACTTAAGCTCACTCATACTGCTCATCTCAAACTTCCCTTGCATAAGTTTGTCAAACTTCCTATAAAGGTTGCCATAGGCAGATACAAATATAATGTCATCTACATATATCTAGACTAGGATGATCTTACCATTAGATTCCCTTAGGAATAGGTTCTTATCTATCTTCCCCCTTGAGAATTTGTTCTCAATAAGGAAGCTAGACAAAGTTTCATATCATGCTCTAGGGGCCTGCTTTAGCCCATATAGAGCTTTCCTCAGTCTATCAACAGAATAAGGTGAGTTAGGAACAACAAAGCCTGGTGGCTGCTCAACATAGACTTCCTCTTTTAAGTCACCATTCAGGAAGGCTGACTTCACATCTGTCTGGTGGATCTTGAATCCCTTGTGTGTAGCATATGCAATTAACAATCTGATGGTCTCTAGTCTTGCTACAGGGGCAAAGGTTTGATCAAAATCAATACCTTCCTCTTGCATGTACCCCTTAGCTACTAGCCTTGCCTTATTCTTGATTATAATGTCATTTTCATCAAATTTATTCCTATAAATCCACTTGACTCCAATGATATTATGTCCTTGTGGTTTATGAAACAGCTTCCAGAACATACATCTCTTAAACTGGTTAAGTTCTTCTTGCATAACAATAATCCAGAACTGATCTATGTTGGCATCTTCAAATTTATTTGGCAAAAACCTGTGATAGGAATCTTGTGTACAGTGCTGTGTTGATGCTTCTGCTCCTGATCACTATTCCTTGGCTTGCATCACCAAAGATTTGGTGTCTTGGACGATCCCTCAGATGCTTGATCGCTGGAGGCAATCTAGCTTCAGCTTCAGCTACAGGTGCGCCTTCTTACTGATCTTCATCAACCTCATTTGTCACTAGCAGTTGTTCTACTGGAATGTCCACTTTATCTTGGATAACTATAGCTGCTTAATTGATGGTCAGCTTATCCATCATCTGTTCTGTAGTTGCAGTACTAGAAGAGGAGCTTGATTGTTGACTCATCAAAGACTACATGAATAGATTCTTCTACAACTTGGCTTTTCAAGTTATAGATCGTATATGCTTTGCTATGATTGTTGTACCCAACAAAAATCCCATCAAAGGACTTGGCAGTAAACTTAGTCACATAGGATTTCCCATTGTGAAGCGCATAACACTTACTACCGAAGATTCTTAGATAGACCAGATTTGGTTTTCTGCCTTTCAAGATCTCAAAGGGAGTATTCTTTTAGCTCTTGGTGATAGAGACCCTATTGAGCACATGACATGTAGTATTCACTGCCTCAGCCCAGAAATATTCTTGGAGAGATGTATCACTCAATAATGTTTTTCCAGTCTCTATGAGAGTCCTATTTTTCCTCTCAACAATCCCATTTTGCTGGGGAGTTCTTGGAGAATAAATGTTTTGATTAATCGCTTGCTCTTCACAGAACATTGTTATGCTTTCAGACTGGAATTCAGTTCCATGGTCACTTCTGATTTTGACCACTAAACTGTTAAACTCATTCTGAATTTGCTTGACAAACATGATGAAGATGTCAAGGGTTTCATTCTTTTTCTTGAGAAAAAACACCCAAGAAAACTTGGAATAGTCATCAACCACCACAAGGGTGTAGATTTTCCTACCTAGACTATGAACTGGCATAGGATCAAATAAGTCCATATACAAGAGGTACAAACACCTCACAGAGTATTTGGTCCTAATGGCCCTGAAGGAGGATTTGGTCTGCTTGCGCTTTTGGCAGGCTGAGCAAATGCCCTCCTTGGTGAACTTCAGATTAGGACCATTCATAACTAGCTCTTGATTAAAGAGCTTGCCAATAGTCTTGTAATTCAAATGTGCTAGTCTCTTGTGCCATTGGACACAATATGAGACTTTCTTATTTGGCACTAGATAAATAGGAGTGTCTGTATCTAGACAAAGAAAGTTTAAACAGTAAACATTTCCACTTCTAGTGCCTATCATGATTTCCTCTTGGTCACTTGACCTCTTAATCAGGCACTCATCCTTGTGGAAGACAATAATATAGACAAGATCAGAAAGTTGGCTTATGCTTATGAGATTGTGTTGCAACCCTTCAACATAAGCTAATTTTGTGATGGTAATTATGCATTTGGTAATCTTACCATAACGTCTAGTCACCCCTCTATCTGAACCACCAATGGTATCCTTTGGTCCATCTTTCACTGGAGTGTACTCCTTCAAGTTACTCCTTATCCCAATCATGTTCCCGGAACAACCACTATGCAAGTACCATATATGGGGTAAGTAAACTTGAACTAACCTACATCACACAATTTACTTTACCTTGGGACCCCAATTTTTATTGGGTCCTAGGTACATGTTAGTCTTATAATGAACTTGTCTACCAGCAACATTTCTGACTGGTAGACTCGCAGCTACTCTTGGCATATTTGGATTGTGCCAGAAGTCTACAACAAAGTGGCCCACTTTGCCATAACACCAATATTCACGAATGTTGTATCTTCTTTTTAGTGCAGACCTAGAAGTTTGGTTAACTGCTGGATGAATAGTAGGAAGAGGGGCAACAGGCTTCTTCAGATTCCTTTCAACAAGGATCTGATTGAAGGTAAGTCTTCTAGCTGGCTTGTTTTGCCTGCTCTGAGTGCCAGCAGTAGCAAGTTTCTTTTTAATAAGCATGCTTCTGATAGCATCAGAGAAAGCCAAACGAGGATTGCTGGAGGACTGACCTTTGGTCTGAATCTTTGCTGAATGGTTCTGAACCTTTACTGTAGCCACATTCTTAAGAGAGGGGGATGAAACACCAAAGATAAATGGACCATGATGGGCTATTTGAATTTCTTCATGAGCAAACTTAAAGGCACTCACTTCGCTATACATTCCACCCTGGATGTGAACATCTTTGTTCACACCAATGAATCTGCTATACATCTAGTGATCAAAGATGCTTTCTTGGTCATACCTATTTGAAGGCCACTGAACTATCCTAAAAGGATTGGGAGGCATGGAAGCAAGAGCCTAAGATGGAGCTGGATCTTTGCCCTTCCCTTTGGAAGGAGCAACTCTTGTGCTTCCCTAGAATTCCAACCCCTTCTTACCCTTCTGAGAAAAGGAGTATATCAAGGGTAACACTGTACTGGGCTTAGAAAAACTAGACACAATTCTTTTCTCCCTCCCTAGCTTCTTTTCAAGATCCCTGATGAGACTATTCTTATACTTGATGGATCCTATCTGGATGTCATTCAAGTCCCTAAGTTGGAAACGTTCCCTATCCTTCTCATCCAGTAAAGATGTTGTTTTAGACAGCTGGGAAGCAGCGAGCTGTAGAGAGGCAATCTCCACAGCTTGCTTCTTAGACAACTTCTTGCACTTCTTGAAAGAATCCAGAAGTTCTACATACCTATCAATCAATTGATTTACATCACCTTCTGATTCATAATCATCTTCACCACTGGGTGAAGAGAATTCTGTACAAGGACTAGTCTCATATCCAGACTTAGAAGAAGAGCTTGATAGAGATTTTACCTTGCTTTGACCAGACTGATCCTGGCTGGTTTCCTCATCAGTCATTACCATCAGCCCATAGCAGCTATAGCAATTTTTTTCATCCTCCTCATCCATCTCTAAATCACTGTCTGAATGTTATAGAGGGGCCCTGATACCTATCCTCGCAGTAAGATAGTCTTCATCTACTTCTATAGTATCTGTTCAGCAACAACAACAACAACTAGCCCAATATAGGCTTCTACTTCTTCAGACTCTGATGAGGATGAGTTTGTCCAGCTCTTCTCTTTCTTGGTAAAAAATACCACTACTTCTTGCCCTTGTGCTGGTGCTGTTTCATCTCAGTAGCTTCCTTCCTCTACACTGGGCAGTCAGCTATCACATGCCTAGGTTAACTGCAGCAGTAGCAGACAACCTTAGAAAAATTATATTTACTAGATTTAGAATCATACTTGTTAGCCTTGGAAAGATTCCTCCTGTGATGAGAATAGGTGGAAGGTCTGCTCTTCCAATGTTTCTTCTTCATCAACTTTTGAAAGTTTTGGGAGAAGGTAGCAAAGTTCTCATCTGACATACTGCTATCTGATGCATCTAACTCTGATCTGTCTGAATCAGCTGGTCTTCTTGGAGGAGAGGGAATCCCCTCCTTGCTCTTCATGTTGTTGTCTGCCTTGAATGCCAAGGAATTCTCCTTGGACTTGGATCTACTGGTGGCCTCCTCCTCTTTCCTAGTAGCAAGCTGCATCTTATAACGGAGCAACGTTCCAAATAATGTTTGGGGAGGAGTCTCAGTAAGCTTGGACACCTCTCCTATGGTACAAATATTGGTATCCTAGTCTCTAGCAAGAGATCTGAGGAACTTTTCATTTATTTCATAATGACTGAATACCCTCCCATAGGTCCTTAGTTCATTATTGATCCTGAAAAATCTTTCATAGCAAGCATCAATGTTCTTTTTAAGGGATTGACTGAAAGCCTCATACTCTTAGTTGAGCATGGACTTTCTATCATCTCATACCTCTTCAGTGCCCTCCATGTAGTCCACTTGGGTGTCCCACATCTCTTTGGAGGTCGGGCAGTGGACCAATTTCTTAAATCTAGAATCATCAATAACACTGACAATGACGTTCTGGGCTCTCTTATCTAATGCATCCAACATGACCTCATCCTTCGTCATTTCTGAATAAATCTTGGGAGTCTGGACATTGGCATCCAAAACTGAGATCTTCATAGGGATGAAGGGTCCCTCTTTGACAGTCACAAAGATTTTAGAGTCAGAGGCTTCCATGAATAGCTTTACCCTCTCTTTCTAGATTCCAAAATACTCCTCGTATAGATGGGGAGTTTCATGGAACCAAGCTCCATATGTTTCACTCCAGAACCCATAAGTTCAGATCTGTAGCTACCTTTGGAGATCACTTAGATTTTTAAATCCTTTTTGAGCACCCTCCCTCTGATACCACTTAAAAGTCTTTGATTTCAAGGTAGCTTTCAACTTAGGGGATGGGGTGAATAGGTCAATTAAAGTCTTGTGACTTTCTTTTAGTTTCTTCTTTAGTTACTTAGTCTGTTGGTAGTTAATAGCTTTCAAGAACCCGCAAAAAGGAAACAACATAGAAAAGCACACATAGAAATTATAGTGGTTCCCCAGATTATGGTTACATCCACTCTCCTCCCACCTTTCTAACTTTCAGTTAAATAAGGCACTTCTCGAAAACTCAGCTCAAAGAGCTTACACCTCAGATCCCTCAGGATCTCTCTCCTCCAAGACTTACAGCTCAGGCACAAGTGCCCTACAACTTAGTGATCAGTAGATCACCTACCTTAGGCCAAAGGCCCTACCACTCAGGCTGGGAGGATAACCCTGCCTCAGATCTACAAAGTATCATACCTCGGAGAGAATGATTGTCCAACCTCAGGCTGTTAAGCCCTATCTCAGATCCAAAGGATCCTACAGCTCAGGAACAAGTGCCCTACAACTTAGTGAGAATGATCATCAACCTCAGGCTCAGAACCCCTACAGCTCAGTGATCAAATGATCACCTACCTAAGATCCAAAATAGATCCTATACTCAGAGAGTATAACAATCCTACAGCTCAGGAAAATTTGCCCTACCTCAGGCCAAAGGACCTACAACTCAGATACAAAAGGATCCTATAGAAAAATAGCTGTTTTAAATAATTTGACCCATAGAAATTTCTCTGTGTTAATAACTACGGATGAGTTATCTCCTCTCTATCTTCCTTCATAGCAGCAGGAAGAAATTTTGCCTCTGCTGGAAGAATCTCAGAATAAAAATTCTCAACTTGTTGAATAAGTGGGAAGAATGGCTAGGTATTGAGATCTTCAATCAGCTAACTGAACCCGTAGATGACTGAAGGCTCTCCTTTCTTTATTTATCAAAAATCTTTCTGATCTTGCTGTAGAAAAAGAAAAGTTCTACAACTAACTAAACTTTTGTTCTACTGGAAGGTTTCAAGCTTTTTCTCGACAGCAATGACGAAGAAGATAAAGTCCAACCATTTTTTTCTTGTTGAGTAAAACCCTAAAAATTTAAGTTCAACATCTAAAGCTGTCCCTTTATATTTTTTGGCGATTAATGGTTCCATGAAGAAGTGGGTACCACCTACAGCAGACAGCTGCATCTTGCTTTAATGGAAGAAGTCATACATTAAACTTCCAACAGTGTTTGCCATGTTCTGTAGCTTTGCCACACTTAATTTGAGCACAATTGACTTGTTGACTTTGTTGATGTCACCATTCTGTATACGTAGCCAAAATAAAACATCATTAGTATAGGCGATGGGTGATTAAGCATTACTCAAAGCCAAAACACTTAGACAGAATTCTGTATATCTCAAGCGTTGAGTGAACAAGCTTCACTCAATGCTTTTGGCCTTAACCAGTCATTTTATTACTAGGCGTTGAGTGAGCAACCTTCACTCAATGCCAAAACACTTAAAAAATGTTTCAGTCATTAGGCTTTGAGTTAGTAAGCTTCACTCAACGCCAAAACACTTATTGAAAGTTGTTTACCTTAAGGTTAGCTAATCACCTAGAGGGTGGGGGTGAATAGGTCTTTGAAGTTATATTAATTATTTTGCTGATTTCAAGTTATTCTAACAATAGCTTGTCCTTAAGTCCTGCAATAAGAGAGAAAACAAGCACACAACAAGCACAAAATGATTTATAGTGGTTCCCCAATTGGGTACATCCACTTTCCCTCCCACCTATCCCACTGATTTGTTGGACTGGGCACAAACTCCACCAAAATGATCCTCAGAGCATACTCCTCAGGCCCTCAGCCTTTCACACATGTTCACTTCTGAACCCAAACTCAGAACCACACGGGTCCCTACCTCAGAGCTCTGTATAGCTCCAACAGCTCAGTGATCCACTGGTCACCTACATTAGCCTTATTTCTAAGGCCTACAACTTAGGCTCTTCAGCCCTACAGCTTTAGGCACACAACCCTACTCTCAGTGTATTGCAACACTCCTACACTCAATACCCTTCCAGGTACCTACAGCTTAGCCTCCTCCAGGTCCTACAACTTAGTGGTTAGCAGACCACCTACAGCTCAGTGACTCTTTAGTCACCTACCTCTAGCACAAGGCCCTACACTCAGGTTGAGAGAATATCCCTACCTCAGTTCCACACTTGGATCCTACATCAAAGAGTAACACACTCCTACCCCTGGCAATTAAGCCTTATAGCTCAGATCCACACTTGGATACTACCTCAGTACCCCAACAGGGCACCTACCTCAGTGACAAATTTATCACCTACCTCAGGAACAATGTTTCCTACACATAGATTCAGATATAGTGAATACTATAGGAAAAATACAGAATGTTTTAAGAAAATAAAACAACTAACTCAGAGAATAATCTCTAAGTCTACCTTGATGGACTGAGCAGATATCAGTCCAGCTCACTTTCTGTAGAAGAAATTAGTCCTCTTCTAAAGCAATCTTCTTTTTTGCTACACAGATGAACAACTAACACCTTACTGACTGGAAGAATCCGCTTCTTTGTTCTTGATAGTACTATCTTGCTGAGCTTAAAGAGCTACAACTAACTTCCTTTGCCTTTAGGGCCACCTCTGCTGGACTTGAGCTTTCAATCTTGATGGAGATAAAAATGTCCAGCCGCCTCTGGTTTCCTTTTTTGATTTTCTATGTTTGTTCTGCTTGTTTTGTTTTGTTGGTTGGATGCTCTAATCCCTTTACTTTTCTTGTTTATATGCATTGACTTGAATCAATGGAACAAATGCATGTAGGCCCACCCAGGGATTGGTGAGCGCCATTTCAATCAGAAAAGGTTCAGAGCAGCTTTCAGCATCGCTGCAGCTTTCCTGCAATGTCTACTTGTGTAACGCCCCAACTCCCAAAACTGGGTTCAGGTGGGCGACACGGCCTGGGACACGGGCGTGTCCCAGGGTGCGTCCTGCTCGGGTTGAGCAGCCTCTCGAGTTCTCAATTTAATGTACTCAACGAAGTTATCGAGAGGGAACACTCCCTGCAACACAGGCCTGTCAGAGGGCGTGTCCCGCTCTGTGTCTACTCGAGGGGGCATCTTGAGTAGGTCGTAAATGTCTCGAGTATGGGTGCAACACGGGCGTGTCGGCCATATGACACGGCCGTGTCATTACACGAGTAGTTGTCTCGACTAGGTCTCGAGTGGGTCTCGAGAGCCAGGTGACACGGGCGTGTCAGCCATGTGATACAGGCGTGTCAGCCATGTGACACGGGCGTGTCACATGGCAGTGTCCTGTTCTGGATAATTCGGTAGTGTGATGCTTAATGTACATGCCCTGTGACACGGGTATGTCACATGGCGTGTCAGACCCGAAATGGCCGTTTTCAGGAAAAATTGTGGTCGTCCATTTGCTTCATCTGGGATCTGATGGCCCAGGATTCTCCTTGCTGCTTTAAGGCCGAAAGTGAGAAGAGAAATCTCATTTGAACTTTGGCCATTATCTTTCTAAAAGCTAGAGAGAAGGGAGAGTAATAAGGAGGAGGAAGAGAAGGGAGTCGGCAACTGGTGGAGCTGTAGAGTTCCGATTTGTGATCCCAGGCCAGATTTATGGAGGCAAAGCTGCTGCGTTGCTTTCCAACTGACTAGAGTTCCATGGCTCCAAAGAGGTCTTTGAGGGTAACAATCTTCCTTCTTGGACATGTGAAGTCCTTTGTTTTGGCATGTGTAAGGATTTACCCCACCAGAGGGTGGATTTTAAAGGGATTTCCTTGGGTTTATTCTTGGAATCCCCAATAGTTTGGTATATAGATACGAAAATAGAGTACGGAATAGGCATGATATGTGAAGCCCATCTTGACAGGTTGGTCTGGATTGGTGATGTTTCATTTATACACCGGAGAAGACTCCGCGATGAAACGTGTAGTTTATGGAGTCGATGGGTTGTACCTGTGAAGGGCAGTAGTATGAAGTACTAGAGTGGTAGTCCAGGAAATGACCCTTGTGATGCTCGTGATGCTTGATGGGTTGTGCCTGTGAAGGATAGTAGCAGGAAGTACTGGTGTGGAAGCCCAGGAAAATACCCGCAAGTGTGTGTGCTCTATGCTTTGAAAGACCAGTGATTCTGGCACTGTAGGAAGCTGCAGGGTTTGGGCGGAGTTGGGTGTAGAAAGTGAGTTCTGCGAAATCTGCTAAGTGATCGTGAAGGATGCTAGCATGAACTCCCCATATTGATTGTGAGCCAGTCCCTTGGTGGACATAGTGGCAATTGTGAAGTCAGTCCTTGGTGGACAATGTGGCTAGTGTGAGCATGACGAGCTCTTGAAAAATGCCTCGTTCCGAACAGGAAAGGTGAAACCGACGCGCGCCCTATATTTAGCCGCGAGTTTGTTGGTATTCGGTGATGGTAAGGCGACTTGAGAAATGGGGGTGGTTGATCTGTACCTGCATTATGTCCGTCTGACTTGAAGAACAGAAAGTGCGGTCAGTTGGAGCGCATAATGAGAGTCTTAGGACTGCACGCCAGACAGACTAAATACTCAATTTTACCGCTGGGTTCGGAGCTAGATTGGCGGTAGGACCCTGGTTCATCGGTACACCAAGAATGTGACCTGAGTGCATGGATCGTCGAGCCGTGTGTCTGATGGTTGTGATGGATTGTTTTGAGTGAGAGCACAATGTGTAATAAAAATATATCTGCATATGAATTACTATGCCTGCAGGGAAGGAATACCACTGCCCCAAAAAAGGGGTTGGGTCATTATAAATTTGTCAGCCGATTGCTGACCGTTGCCTTATTTTCCACCGTTGGGTGCGCTATCATTCTGCAGGTGTTGGAGAGCTGAACGGGACATATAAAGGCTGAAGTCCTTGCTGCTGCTTCTACTGCTAGCTCATGAAGGCTAAGCTGAATGATATGATGTTTTGTTCATGTGTGGCCGACCTGCGTGCCGATGTTTGGAAGCCACTATTGTAAAGAGCAACTGTAAGGCCATAAGGCCAAATGATATTGTATTTGTTGTAAATTCCTATATAAATGTAGGTGTTTATATCTGTGGACATTCATGGTTGGAGTTCAGTATTTATGTGAACAGCTTCCGCTAGAATGCTATGAGTTAGGATGCGCAACTTTGATATCAACCCGTGACTTCGCCGCCTGTTTTGTGGCATATGGTGTAGGGCCCCGGTGGGACCTTCTATTATATGGTATATGAACGGATGGAGATGTTACATTTTTGGTATCAGAGCCAGGTTAACACTAATGAACTCTTGAATGTCCACGTAGGAATGTAAATACACTTTTTTAAGGAACCTGCGGGTTCCTATATTGTTGTTATTGCTTTTGTAAGGTCGCTAATGTGTGTGTCTTGTTCACCTATAGGTGACACAGAGTGGTGCTGGGCAGTTAGAGCCCCAGCGTTCTGATGAGAGTACAACACCAGCAGAGGTGCCTACACCTCCCCCTTCTGCGAAAACTATCTGCTTAGTTGCTGAAGCACTGTTTGCAATGTTTCAATCACAGCCTACTAGGCAGATGCAAGGGCAGGCGCAGCCTGCATTGAGGCCAGAACCGATTGCGGCGAGGCTAGAACTTGTTGCATATGTGGATCCTCGAGCAGCTGAACGACAGTTGAAGCAGTTCATGAGCTTCAATCCCCCTACGTTTACAGGTATGGGATCCCCTATGCAGGAGGCGGATTGGTTGTCGCGCGTTAAGCGTATATTGATCGCGATTTGGACAGAGGAAGTTCATCAGGTCACTTGGCCACCTTCTTATTGGAAGGAGAGGCTCGGCTATGGTGCGACGTGTAAGACCCCCCTCCCCCTTACCAAGGAGGGCTATAGGGTCTTATGCCCAGAACCGCCGTCTTACGGTGACACTAACACACGGGTTAGTCGACATCGCAACACGCCGATTCTGCCGACTAATACGATCACATAACCTGTAGGCCAATATGAGAAATAGAAGTATAGCAGTATATCAAATCCACTAGTCCACAAGTCACAGAGTACATATCATATATATAAATGAAGAGTACAGAAATATAGTCCACAGTGAGTACAAAATGAAAGAGTAATAAGGTCTTATGCCCACTACATCAAATCAACTATCTCTCTCTCTCTCAAATCAAAGCGGAAACTAATCTAATACATCAAAACTCGTCCCACTTGAGGATGCGCAGTAGTAGTAGTAGCCTATGGTAGCGGTATCTGCTCCTCAAGTACTGTCTCCTCGTCTTGTTGGTGCTCCATCTCCACGAGCTCCTAAAATAGTATGGTCACTGACCATTAGTCAAAAAGACTAAGTTGTTTCCTCCGCACCTCACCCAGCATCTCCTAGGCACCGAGCAGAAGGACGAAGCGGAGGACAACAAGGGTTAGCAAAAGTGCAAGCAAGTGACAAGAACTAACTAGCAGTTGTAATAGATATTATTATTCTACTCTAGCAGTTGTAAGTATATAGTACAAGTAAGTAAAGTGCAGTACTAGTAAAGGAAAGAACTGAAAGTAAGAGCAGAAAAGTAAAGTAAAGATGAAAGGTAAAGCTATCTACCATCACAGAGTACCCTAATGTATATAAATGGCCATACAAATATATAAGTTAGGATTTCCAAAATAACTTATCATATAAAAGTGCCCATACTAAATTATATGATAAGGATCTATGAAGCGTATGTCCTAATGCAAATGGATGATATGTTATGAATTATGAAACATGCAAGTGCAACACACGCACACGACTCTGAGATCCCAGACCTTTAGTTCCCACTTTTTGAGAGCTAGCTTCACTCTCGGGTACCACCGTTATGGCTACGGCAGCAGCGGAGTGGGCATCTCCACTTCTAGGCCGGTATACACACTACCAAACCTTAGACACCTCTCATACGCCTCTGCACACGTCCAAGGTGCACTCTGGAGTCTATGCGTACATACTTTGCTGACAACCCGTCAGTCTTGTTGGGTCGGATGTGCGTTATCGGGGATCGTCCTCCAGACTGTAGTGTAAAATAACCCACTGGCCCCTCTAACCCTCACACCCGCCTGGTGCACCGTACTGCCATCGGTGTGACGAATGGTCAGTACTGCATGCTCCGCCACTAAATTTATGCACATGCAAGCATTTCATCTCGAGCCTTCAGCTCGCAGGAAAAAATCGTCCTGAATCCCTCCAACCCATCACGGGTGAGAATAATCCACAACCCCTCCAACCCTACATGGGTGAGAATGAACCACAATCCCTCCAACCATACACGGGTGAGAATGAACCACAATGTCTTAACCTTATTAGACTACTCTTGTCTACGGATTATTATACTTAGTGATTTAAGGTTAATCCCAGGACTGCCCAGGGTATACCCGGTGAAGGGCTCTCGGGGGCACTAGGAACTATGATGGGATTATGTCCAAAGTTCCCTTTCTCAAGGATAATTATTTTTATTGGTGTCTACACAGGATTTATACCCCAACTCTCGTATTACTTTAGAACGACCCTAAAGACTTAAGGTGTTATTAGGAGCGCGACGGCCTTTCGCCGGTCCCCGTTATTGTAGCTATTACGGGACTTGCACTCTTCCACATATGGTTAAGGAATCCTCTAGGAGACCAACCAGGGTTAATTCCTCGACTAAGATCCTCACTTTACTAGTTATTCTGATTCCTCCCCTGGTGGCCCTACTAGAACGAACATCGGTGCTAGACCCTTACCCATGTCCCGATACCACCCACAAATGTGACCTTCTAATTCCTCTGGCCATATGCCTCAAATTATTTATCCTAGGATGGTATGGACCATATGATGAACAGGATGAAATCCATAATTTTTCAAATTACTTACACCATTAAATTAATTTCTTTAAATGTAATACCGATTCATTTTGCACATGGAGTATTGTCAATATTAAACCTACTATCCTAGGGATTCTTCCAGGTATATAATATGACAATTAATGGGGCCTACCAAAATTTCATGCTTTTTCAATTCAGATTTATAATTAATTCCTATTTAATACTATATCCACAAATATAGCATTTTCCAAATGAAGTACATAAAATATTATATCAAAATTTCTAATTAAATTACAGAGTCTTGATAATAATGAAATAATGCTATGTCCAGATTTCCATTTACATCTAGTTTGAAATGGCATATCCATAATCAATTTGAGTTATTTACCAAAATGCCATTATGGGATCTAAGTACATTATTTTTCACTCTAAAAATTCTGAAATAATTGCACAAGGTATAAAACATACAATTACAATAATATGAATTTTCTCTGATTTTTCAAAGGAATATACCCATCATTTATACACAAAATTTCATAAGGGTAAAATGGTCATTTTACTCCTTAAACTACTTAAGCTTCATCCAACAGAGATATAATTTATTTCTAGTGTTTATTATGTCACTCCTTAGTCCTCAATAGAAATTTAATATTTTATGATAAGGGCAAACCTATTTTAAATTTATTTCCTCAAAAGGACCAAATTTTCAGAAATTCAAAATAATGGGATTTTTGTTCCCAAAAATCCCACCATTATTATGAGACGTGTATTACACCCTCATGTGTCTCCATAATGAAAATCATGATTTTTTAATGTTCCAAGTTGGCTGAATACACATTATTTCATTTTAGGCTAAATACACATCAAGTCTATAACAAGCCAACACATGCAAGTGGGTTTACCCAACATGCAGTGGTCCAAATTGGCTGAAATTTAACACATACACTTATAATGTCCCTAAGGACATGCCACCAAAATATGGGTCCATTTGGAGTCCCACAACTGCAATTATTTCATTTATTTCATTTTGGGTATTTTAGTAAACACTATAGAAAACGTTTTCCCAAAAACTATCATTTTTGTACAAAGGTTAAACAAGCCCTAAACATGCATGCACCCAAACTTTTGGGCCATTTGGATGACTTGTTTGACTTGGGCATCATTTTGAAATGCTGCCCTAGCTAAGGACCAACCCTAGGAAAATGGTCCTGCAGGTCAGGCCACGAGACCAAATCTCAAGTTAAGTGTGGCAACTTAAAGTTAACACAAAGTGCTAAATTTTTCATGTTCATGTCATCCTCTGGAAATGGCTCTAAGAGCCCTATATTTACATGCAAGGTCACTGAATTAATGTGACAAAAATGAAATTTCATTTCATTGAAATAATAAAAGAATTAAATTGATTTTAATAAAAATGCAACAAGAATCTTAAAGCTCTATTGGACGACATCCTTTCATCTTCCCCAAGTGTTCAACGGCGGAGATTGAGCCGACCTGGGGGACATTGTGGGGCCATTTCCGGCCACCTAAGGCGGCGCCACCCCCGGCCAACAGTGCCATCACCTTCACGGTGGTGGTGGCTATCCTTTGTCGGTGATGTGGCAGCGGGAGACGGCGGCGACGGCGATCCCGAGCAGTAAGAAAAAGCTTGAAAACTCTCCCATTTCTCCCATGGCATCGGGCTCAATTGAGCCTGATATCTCCCCTAGTTGATCTAGGATTCTAGTACGGGTAGAGGGACGGTGAAACGAACCTGTGTTGGTGGCTGGCGGCGAGGATGGAGGTGGGTGGCCATTCCCGACCTTGCTCTGGCGACACCTCTCAGATTCATGGTTCCTGCACCGTTTCCTTCACTCCAGCTATCGATTTCTACTCTCCTTTGCCCTCTGAAGCTAATGGAATCACTATTTCTGGCTGGGAGGGGGTATATGGGGAGATACAACCAATGCAAGCTCGGTTTGGAGCTTTGGTTGTATCACCCTTCATGCCAAGTGGGCACCATGCAGTCAAATTCCCTGGAAATTCTCTGAGGAGGCCAGCCAGCACAGTTTTTTGGGCTAATGGAGCCAAGGCCAAGTGGCCTCTGACTCTTTAATTCACTTGCCTGCATCAAGCCAAAATCTGCCCGAGAAGGACACGGCTGGTGACACGCCCTTGACACGCCTGTGTCACAGGCCGTCTACCTCTTACTTGACACTCGACGATCGTCGAACGTAGGGTTTCACGATCATCGAATGAGCAAATTTCATCGATCATCAAATGCATGGGTCACTCGACGATCGTCGAGCAGCTTTTCGTCGATCATCGAATGTAGGGGAACACACTATAATCGTCGAGCATTTTTCGTCGATCGTCGAACTCAAGGGGACACGCGACAATCATCGAGCAGCTTTCGTCGATTGTCGAATGCAGAGGGACATTAGACAGTCGTCAAGAACCTTTCGCCGATCGTCGAAGGCAGGGGGGACACGCCCTGGGACACGCCCGTGTCCCAGGCGGTGTCACCCAAACATTTTTCCTACTGAAAAGTTTGGATGTTATCAGTCGTCGAGCAACTTTCGCCGATCGTTGAACACAGGGGGGGGGGGGGGACACGCCTGTGTCCCAGGCCGTGTCACCCAAAAATTTTTCCTGCAGAAAAGTTGGGATATTACAAATCCCAATAAACAAGAAAATAATTTCGTCCCCGAAATTCAAGTTCGGGTCTACGGGGATTCTACTTGCAAGAGTTATAAGAAGTTTTAAACGTATAAACTAAAGTATACCTGAAGTGAACAGCTCCGGGTGTCGCTCCAGCATTAGATCCCTCGGCTCCTAGGTGTGTTCCTCCCGTCCATGGTTGGACCACATCACCTTCACAAAAGGGACCTTCTTCTTCCGCAACACTCGGACATTTGTATCATCAATCCGGATCGGCTCCAATCTGATGGATCTGTCTGGCACTATCGGACCGGCTGTAGTAGTAACATGTTGCTCCAGCCGTAGGAGAGCTCTTTGTAAGGAAGAGACATGGAAGACGTCGTGTAGGGCACCCAACTCCGTTGGCAGCTGCAGTCGGTAAGCTAAGGGTCCGATCTGCTCCAGGATCAAGTATGGCCCCTTGTATCGAGTACTGAGCTTCTTGTGCCTCTGCACCTGAGAGACACCATGTATTGGATGTATCTTCAAGAAAACCCAGTCTCCAACCTATAACTCAACCTTTCGGTGCCGATCATCATAATACTTAGCCTGTCTACTCTGGGCCTCTAGCAGTCGATCCCTGATCAAATGTACCTGAGCCTCCATATCCTTCACATAATCAGAACCAAGAGCCTTGGTATCCACATCCTGAACCAATGATAGCGGTGTCCGACATTTCCTCCCATAAAGTGCCTCGTAAGGAGCCATCCTGATGCTAGCCTGGTGGCTGTTATTGTAGGAGAACTCGATCAGTAGTAGTAGCCTTTCCCAAGGCTTTCCCGTATCCAATATGCACAGGAGGAGTAGATCCTACATGGTCCGGATGGTACGCTCGGTCTGTCCATCGGTCTGCGGGTGGAAGGCAGTACTAAAAGTAAGCCGAGAGCCCAAGTAAGCATGCACGGCCCTCCACTCGCTCGAACTGAACCGACCATCACGGTCCGAAACAATCGTCCTGGGAATGCCATGGTATCTAACAAACTGCTCCACGAATAGTCACACCAAAAATGCAACTGGATCATCCTTCCGGACTGGAATAAAGCACACTACCTTGGTCAGTCTGTCTACTATGACCCATATAGAATCATGCCCAGAGTGGGAGCGAGGTAGTCCGTGCACAAAATCCATTCATAATGTCCTCGAACTTCCACTCTAGGACTGGCAGTGGCTATAGTAAACTTCTTGGGCTCTTACATTCCACCTTCACGCGCTGACAAGTCTCGCAATGTGTCACAAGTTGGTGATCTCCCTCTTCATCCCAGGCCAGTACATGGTCCTCCGTAAATCTACCCACATCTTGGTGATGCCGGGATGCACTGAATATCTGGAGTAATGAGCCTCTCTGAGTATGTCATCCCGGATACTGCCCCCTGCTGGTATGTAAATGCGTCCACGGAATCGAAGGAGATCATCCTGCAATGTGTAGTCCTCGACCTTGCCACTTTCCAGGGCACTGAAAATCGGCTCTAATGCAGCATCCATCCTCTGATGTGTTCGGATGGACTCCCATATATCATCACCACTGATCACTGAGCTCAAGTACTCTCGATATGCCACTGGTTCGGTCTCAGATACCATGGTAATATGCATGTCTTCCATCTTCCGTATCAACTTTATAGACATCAACCGAGGCTCCAGTCCAGAAGTTCCGGCTCTCCTACTCAAGGAATCTGCTACTGTGTTTGCTTTCCCCGGGTGGTAGTGGATCTGGTAATCATAGTCACAGAGGAATTCCAGCCATCTCCTTTGTCGCAGGTTCAGGTCCTTCTACGTATCGATATATTTAAGATTCTTGTGATCTGAATAGATATCACAATGAATCCCGTATAAATAATGTCTCCACATCTTTAGGGCGAATACCGCAGCCCCGAGCTCTAAGTCATGTACTTGATAGTTATGCTCATGCTTCTTCAACTGTCTTGAAGCATAAGCAATAACATGTCCATGCTGCATCAGGACAGCACCCATCCCCTGGTAAGAGGGATCTGTGTAGATCTGAAATCATTCATTCCCGGATGGGGGCGCAAGAATAGGTGATGAGGTGAGTCGGTCCTTCAGCTCCTGAAAAGCTGTCTCACACTGCTCTGACCAAACAAAATCTATATCCTTCTTCGTCAAGGACGTGAGGGGGAGGGCTAACTTCGAGAATCCCTCCACGAACTTGAGATAAGAACCTGCAAACCCCAAGAAACTGCATATGTCTGATGCTGTCTTCGGTCGTGGACAATTCCATACTGCCTCTATCTTGGCTGGATCCACTGCCAATCCAGCCCCACTAATAGTGTGCCCCAGGAAAGCCACCTCCTGTAGCCAGAACTGGCACTTAGAAAATTTCACATACATCTGGAACTCTCTCAGTCTCTGCAAAACCTGTGTCAAGTGTTTAGTGTGCTCCTCTTGAGTCCGAGAATAGATCAGAATATCAACGATGATCACAATGACGAAGCGGTCTAAGTAAGGTTTGAATAAACGGTTCATTAGGGTCATGAATGCGGAGGGGGCATTCGTGAGCCCAAAAGGAATCACCGTGAACTCGTATAACCTATATCGTGAACTGAATGCCATCTTCGTTATGTCCTCTTCCCGGATGCGGAGCTGGTAGTAACTAGATTGCATATTTAGCTTAGAGAACCAGAAGGCTCCCTGCAACTGATCAAATAGCTCGTCTATCCGAGGCAGTGGATAGGTATTGCGGACCATTAACAGGTTCAGCTACGGGTAATCTATGCATAGTCGCAACGACCTGTCCTTCTTCTTCACAAAAAGAACTAGTGCTCCCCACGGCGATGAACTGGGATGCATAAATCCCGAGTCAACTAGATCCTAAAGTTGAGTCCCGAACTCTGCCAACTCTCTGTGAGCCATTATGTAAGGTGCCCGGGACACTGGCCTCGCTCCCGGTACCAGCTGAATCCTGAAATCCAAGTCCCTGGCTGGTGGTAGCCCGGGAAATTTCTCTGGAAACACGTCGGAGAAATCGCAGACCACTGGAATATCTGAAATAGAAGCCTCTGCTCCCACCATCTCAAAGTATATAAGGTAAACCTCCTCTCCCTGCTCGTGGGCCTTCACAGCCTGTACAAAAGATAGTAATAGGTGGGAGATAGGTTTAATACCTTTGATGATGACATGGGAGTCGCCATGCATTAGTGTTATCCTCCTTGATGGGAAATCTATCTGAGCATGGTTCCGATGTAACCATTTTATGCCCAAAATCAAATCAAAGTCCTGCATCTTTAGAATAGTTGCTGGTGCCTCAAATGCCTTGCCGCCAATCTCGGCCTCCATATTACAATGGGCAGTGGTCCTCAGTTCTGACCCATCGGGTAGACGCACCCTCATCTCTAGTCTCGAAAATCCTTCCACGTCTTCAAGTTCGTCCACGAAGGCCTCAGATACGAACGAGTGTGAAGCACCCGTGTCGAAGAGGGTATGTGCGGGCTTTCCGCTGATCATAACTATGCCTGAGATTTATTTGAGGTATAATGGATGTTATTTCTATGGTTTTCAAGGAACTACTAAGGTTGAAATTTCTAAATGAAAACAATTTAAGTACCTGTAATCACCTCCTCGGGGTTCCTCTGCTCCGTGAGGTCCAAAGCGTATATTTGCTCCTGATTGCGTCCCCTGCCGTGATATCCCCGGCCTCGGCCTCATCCTCGACCTCGTCCTCGTCCTCGACCTCGGCCTCGGCCCTGCTGTACTGGGGCCACTGGAGGTGGAGGAGGAGGAGGATGGAATCGATGCGGACACTCCGATCTAATGTGCCCGGGCTGGCGGAATCCGTAACAAATTACCTGCCGGTGGCCATGGTCATCCCGTCTCCTTGGATTGTGCACCTATAGAGGTGGGGGAGCTAATACTAGAGGAGGTCCCTGCTCCTGCCTGTAATTGGGACGACGATGTCCCCCAACCCACTTGTATCCAATAGTAATCCCTCTCGGAGAGCCCCTGCTGCTCTCTCCTGATGTAGACCCATCATACGATCTCTTCGCTCTACCTTGCACCATCAGCTGGTCAGCCTCCAGCTTCTTCACCATCTCGATAATCTGGGTGGACGTGCCGTGAGAAATGAACAACAAAGCCTGCCTCAAATCATCCCTGAGGCCCCAGTAGAACCTCTTGGCATACCTCCTATCATCAGTATCTTGTATTCCTGTGAAACTAGCAAGGTGGGAGAACTCCCTCTTGTACTCAATCACTTATCTGCTCCCCTGCTGAAGGTTCAGAATCCTCTCCTCCAAAGCATCTATGTCCGTAGTAGAGACGAAGTGATCAAAAAATACATCGCCAAACTCCTCCCACGATATGTCTGACAGCTCCCAGTCCACATATGTGGACTCCCGCACTTATTTCCACCATCTCTTCACATGAGCCTCTAGTGCAGAGGTGGCTAGAGGTACTGCCTCGCCGACCGGACAGCTGATGCCTGGCAAAATCTCGTGTATGGCCTCCAGCCATTCCTCTGTCTTTATCGCATCCTCTGTCCACGGTACATCAGTGGGGATAGGCTCTTGAAGGCACTCAGCCAGCTTGACCCCGGATATGGCTGCGGAGCTGAGACTTGCTGGTCTTTGAAGGCATCCAGGATCGCCGTCAAAGTCTTCCCCATCTCTGTTTGTAGAAATGGAGTGGCAGCTGGAGGGGGAGGAGCCACATTTTGCGGCGCGACGACCTGTGGAGTTTGCATAAAGGTAAGGTTAAAACAGAACTAGTCTAACTCATTGTACTTAGTGGACTATTTTGTGTGACTTTTTACACTTGGGCACACCACTGCTTCCACTGCATAGTTTGTCCGCAAACTAATGCTCGTGCGGGGTGGGCCAGTATTGTGGACTTCTTTCTTATATGATCATTTGTTTAAGTGATACCAGTTTGTAAGACCCGGTAGCCCTCCTTGGTAAGGGGGAGGGGGGTCTTACACGATGAGATCGAGTTACACTACTTAGCGGGCAGGCAGTTAACACAAGTTCCAATTGAGGAGTTCTCGCGACTCTACCTGGCAAAGCACCTACCAGTGGCACAATGCATTGCCATGGAAAATGAGTTCCAATGGCCAACGCAAGGAGAAGGTAGTGTGGAGACGTACCTGCATGAGTTCACATGGTTGGGACGGTATGCGGGCTTCATTTTTGCCGATGAGCAGCGAAAACAAATAGTTTCTATGAAGGATTGCGGGGTGAATTGCGATTCCTGCTTTCGAGTTCAGTGAACCAAGAGTTCCAGGCGTTGGTTGATACGTGTGCATGCTGGAGAAAGACATGAAATGGGTGCAAGGAAAAAGGTCCTTGGCTGTGACAAAGCCAGAGTTCAAGGCGCCCCGAGCTGGGAAATCATATTATAAAAAGAAATGGGGCAAAAGGTCCAAGTCGTCTGGACAAGCTCCTTTTATGGTTGCATCGGGTGCAACGTCGGGGGCCACTTCGAGGCCAGAGACTCATACTTGCTTTATTTGTGGAAGAGTGGGGCATATAGCCCGTGATTGTCGGGTTGCTCCACCAAAGGGAGAAAAGAAGGCGGGAGTGTCTTATGCTGAGAAGGGAAAGGCAGTGGTGGAGTCCTCTACATCCCAAGCGCAGCCCCGAGTCTATAACCTTGGCCAGCAGGAGGCCATAATGCAAAGTGACGTCATCACAGGTTTTGTGATGATTCAGAACACGCTAGCAAGGGCACTATTTAATACGGGTGCTTCACATTCATTTCTATCTAAGGACTTCGTAGCTCGAATTGGAGTACCAAGTGATGTGAAGATAGAGAGCGTAAGGGTGTTATTATCGAATGGATGTGTGATGCTTGCGGATAGGGCTTGCGATGTGGCGGTCCAAATTGGAAGTCGTGATTTTTGCTTGAATGCATCTGTGCTACCGATATCAGAATTTCATGTGATTTTTGGTATGTACTGGCTCGCGGAGCAGCATGCCTTTATTAATTTAAGTCAAAAGAGATCACACTAGGCCAAAATACTGAGCTTGAGACTAAATTCGCTGGTATGCGAGGAGTGAGCTGGACCTTGATGTCTGCACTCCACGTCGTCAAGGCTGTGCAGAAGGGCGCAAAGTTATTCTTCATGCTGATTCAGGCTGATGAGCCAAAGGACAGTGTGAGTGATGTTCCAATTGTATTGGTGTTTGCGAATATGTTTCCTAAGGATCTTCCTAGTCTACCCCCCAGCGGGAGATAGACATCACAATTGAGTTGGTGCCAGGTGCAAATCCTGTGGCCCGCTCGCCCTATCGCGTCACGCTAAAGGAAATGACTGATTTGAAAGCACAATTGCAGGAGTTATTGGAGCAGCTATATATACACCCAAGTTTGTCATCTTGGAGCACACCTGTTCTGTTTGTGAAAAAGGACGGTGGTTTGCGGTTATGTATTGACTACCGTGAATTAAATAAGCTGACAGAGAAGAACAAGTATCTGATTCCATGAATAGATGAATTGTTCGATCAGCTAGTTGGATCAACTGACTATTCCAAATTGGATTTGAAATCTACATATTACCAATTGAGTTTTCGGGAAGGTGACATTCCCAAGTCCGCTTTTGAAACACACTACGCTCATTATGAGTTCACGGTAATGTCGTTTTGGCTATGCAATGTGCCATCAGTGTTTATGGACCTGATGCATTGAACGTTCTGATAGTACTTGAATTTGTTTGTGATTGTATTCATTGATGATATCTTGGTGTACTCTCAATCTGTGGCTGATCATGTAAACCACTTGCGTTTGGTTTCGGACACCTTGTGGAGGAATAAGATCTATGCCAAGTTCTCAAAATGTGAGTTTTGGCTGTCGTCGGTTGCTTTTCTTGGCCATGTGGTAAGTGGAGAGGGCATAATAGTGGATCCGTCAAAGACAAGAGCCATTCAGGAGTGTCCGGTGTTGTCTTTCGGTGGTCAAAGTCAGGAGTTTCCTTGGACTAGCAGGCTACTATATACGTTTTGTCGAAAACTTCTCGCGAATCGCTTTGCCTCTGACCACACTGACGAGGAAGGATCAGAAGTTGTTTGGACGCCACAGTGCGTGTGAGCTTTTAAAGAGCTAAAAAGTCGTTTGACCACGACACCTGTGTTAACATCGCCATGTGGTACAAACGGCTATGAGATTTATAGTGATGCTTCAGGAAGCGGCTTAGGCTATGTTCTTCTACAGTTTGGAAAAGTGATTGCTTATGGCTCACGCCAGTTGAAAGTGCATGAACGAAATTATCACGTCCATGACTTGGAGTTGGCGGAAATGAACTTTGCACTGAAGTTATGATGACATTATCTTTATGGCATAAAAGTGGATATCTTTACGGACCATAAGAGCCTAAAGTACTTGTTGGATCAGAAGGATCTGAATATGCGATAACGAAGGTGGATGGAGTTCCTTGGGGACTACACCTTTGATTTTCATTATACTCTTGGGAAGGGAAATGTGGCCGATGATGCCTTGAGTCGTAGGACTCCGTCAAGGGCAAATTCATTGCAGATGCACGATGAGCATCTGATCCAGGATTTGGAAGCGTTAGAGATTTCTTGTGTTGACAAGAATTCCACAGCGGATGCATGTTTAAACTGGACGGAAATACGATATGACCTTGTGGACAGGATTTGACAAGCAATGGAGCTGGATGAAAGTCTCCAACGCTATGGAAAAGATGTGCTGGATGACCAATTCTCCTGGGATGATGGCCTTTTGCGGAAAGAGGGCCGATTGTGCGTCCCGAGTATAGGTAATGTTGGATCCTTAGTTGGATTTGGGCAAGTTTCACTAAACTAGGATGTTTGACCCAACATATATAGCTAGGGTCATGTTTGTGTTCTAGAGTCTAGGCCATGTCCTTAGAATCAACCTTGCATGAACCAGCAATCAACAGACTACAGAAGACTCAAGACTGAGAGAAATTTCAAGGACTCAGAAAATGAGTTTGACGTTCTTCGAACTCAGGTCGACGAAAGTCGTGCTCAGCTCGACAAACTCAGAGAAAATTCTCTGAGCTGAGCTCAACGAACTTGGTTCTCAGGTAGACGATCTCTGAGCACTATACTTTCAATATTCCAAGTCCAGAATTCCTTTCTCTGAACCACAGTCGACGAAGTCAAAATTTCAGCTCGACAAATTTGGTTCTCAGGTCAATGATTTTTGTGTATTCTACTTCAACATTTTATTCCAGAAACATCTAAATATTCTAAGTCCAGAATCATACTATAGTCGACGAATTCATCTTCTTAGCTCGACGAACTTAGACCACATTCCTGACAAGCTTTTTCAAGTAGTAGTTAGAAGTTCTCAGCTCGACGAAACTAGTTCTCAGGTTGACGAACCTAGTTCTTTGGTCGGCAATTTTTGGACACTCTACTTCAGTATTCTAAAAGTCCAAGAAACATTTCACTGAAGTCCAGTCGACGAACTTAAATTCTCAACTCGATGATCTTGATGCACAGAATTGGCAAGGTTCTAGAGAAAGCAGTTATCTGTTCTTAGTTCGACGATCTTGGATCTCAGGTCGATGATGCTAAAGATCACGGCAGTGAACCGGTCGCACAAGTAATATAAAATGGGGGTTTTCCCAAGTATCGATCTCACAAGGAACACAGTAAGGTGGAGTTAATTTCGAGGAGGACTTGAGATTGAAGTCCTCAGGTCGGAGCTAACTAAGGGGGTCTTGATGGTTGCGGAAACAGAAAATAAAACACTATCAACTACTCCTATGCAACGCCGCTATGCGATGCTTCGCCAGGCGGGATGGAAGACTAGTCGGGCTGCTATGCACCGAATCACTAGGTGGATGGAAGAGTAGGCTCGCGGATGAGGTGGTGAGAATGGCGGGATGAGGGTCGTAAGCACCTCTTCGCAACGCACGCCACTAGCAATTGCTAGTGCGGCAAGGGTGTATGGTGGTGGATGGATATATGGACGCAACTCAAGCAACTAAAGCGTAAACAAACACATAATCACATAGACATGAATCTAGTAAAGTTTACATCTAAAGTGCAACAACATCAATATAAATACAGTTTTAACACACATATACAACAATAAAGCAAGTACAAGGCAATAGATCAACCGAATCCGAAGTCTTGCTGAGGATTCACGATTGGAATCGTCTGGTTGTCATTCCGCGTCCAAGCTCGGTCCTCAACTGCTTCCGGGGTAGAGAAGGGCTGTCACCACCTTCCAATGGCCCGTCTTCTTCGTCTCACGATAGCGGACGAAGTTTGCTAGCTTTCCTTTGCTTGATGGCTATGGCGTCAAAACTTCTACTTGAAGCTTACGGATGAAGGAGAAGGCCGAGAGGAAGCTCCGGCTCGGATTTGGCGGTGAAAGCTTGCCCGGAGCACCTCCCTAGGGTGGAAGATGAAGGAGAACGGTGGAGAAAGCGGAAAATGGCGGAGGAGGCGAGCGATCTGCGGATCTTCGTGCGGATTAGGGCTTTACCTGCACTATTTATACAAAAGCAGAAATGAACAATGCGCACGATCACAGGCGCATGACCAGTGGTCGTGCGCGCTATGTCCTGTGCTCGTGCGCACTGGCATGGAATAACAGGAAGAAGAACTGGGATAATGCGCACGAGTAGTGGCGCACGACCAGTGGTCGTGCGCACTAAGTCAAATGATCGTGCGATTACCCAGACAGGACTCCAGAAAAGAGGAATCAATGCACACGATCAGTGGCGCACGACCAGTGGTCGTGCGCAATATGTCCAGTGATCGTGCGCTTACCCCAGGCTGATTCTGGAAAACGAAGAGTAGTGCGCACGATCAGGGGCGCACGACCAGTGGTCGTGCGCATTGAATCCCATGATCGTGCGCAGTATTCCTGTTTCACCACCATCCCGGAACACGCACACGACCCCTGTACCGAAAGGAAAAACCATCACTAATCTGTGCAGACATTCCAGACAATAACAAAAAGGAGTACAGACTAAAAGAATAACACAATACACAACCACGGGCTAAAATGTGCACTTCCTATGGAAATAAAGACAGGATGAAATATATATGATAATGAACTAAAAGTGAAGTGCAACCATGTGAAAACTAGCTCAGATGAGTCCGAAAATAGGTATATAAAGTGGACTCATCACAGCCCCATACTTAACTGTTTGCGCGTCCCGAGCAAATAAAATCTAAGCAGATAGGGAAAATGATTTAGCTAACAAGGAAATTACGATACAGAGTACCATGCGAAGTCGCATGCTCGCGTGCGTAAAAATATAATAGAAGAAATTTTTAAGTACATAAAATAGTTTATACTTTTCACAATGCGTATCAACATTTTATTATTACTCAAAAATGGAATCACGGTGAATCATCCGGTCACGCGTAGGGAGAAAGTAGACTAATCGCTAGGCGAGCATTGCCAAAGATCAGGGCTCAGGATAACCTCCAAAGGAATCCACCAATGTCGGTGACCATATGCTTGCCTTTTCGCATTCTCTCCACGGCACTGGTTTGGTTCACACACGAATAAGTAGGACTTTAGGTGAAAAGATGGGGCTTGGGTTTTGGTGAGGTAAACAAGGAAAAACAAGAAGGCTATGCACCTAACCCAAAGGTGCTAGTATGAAGGGAATCCATCAGCTAACCAAAATACATGCGGGTACACCACACCCCCAAACTTAACTTTTAACATATGGGTGTGTGCACCGCCTACTCCAAATATAATCACATTTCCCAAAAAGATTTTCAATTAAACTTTTTCTTTTCACTTCTTTTTTTTTCTTTTTCTTTACAAATATTTTTCTTTTTCTTTTTCTTCATTTTATTTTCACAATTCAGCAAATATAACATTGGAGCACATCCACATAATCACAAGTAAAATCACCACATCACATCCCAACATTAAAATGTAAACACTAAAGCTCAACTTGGGAGTGCGACTAGGTTTGGCTTTGAGGCTTTGGTGAAATAAAGGTGGAGCTGAATCAAAAGGAGGGGTAGGCACAACGGGGTAGGGAGGACAAGACGTTAGGAATGGTACAAAGCTCAACCGGGCCAAAATGATGGCCTACATCACGCTCATGCAGGACTAACCTATACCCATGCTTCAAGAATAGCTTGGGGTAAGTTCTTAGCCAACGAGAAAGACTATCCATCCTCCCGACTGGAGCAATACGAACCTAACGGCCGTCTACACACATCCCTAAACTACCGTTTGATTCACACCGGATTCACCAACTTTTTAGTAGAATAAAAAGGATTTACACAATTACAAAAATATAAAACTAAAAGCATACAGAAAAATTAAATCTACTCCAATTTCTACACGACACGAGAGCAGTTGACTAGTAACACAACAAGGCCAACATTTTACTCTGTCTCACAATCCTAAGCCAACACCATAATTTTCCCAAATCTAACGAAGAAATGAGTTTAACTCGCAGCACGCAAAAAGCAAAGCACGCGCTCATGTTGGTGCAGTGGTGTGTGATGCAATGAACTAATCAAAAGAAAACTATAAAGGCTTCTGGTATGCACATGAGATGTGCACATGCAAAAGGTAACAAAACTAGCTCTCCCCCAGACTTAAACTAAGCAATACAGTAGATGATATAGAAATTAAAATCATAAAGAGCTAAGGGAAGAGGTTACCCAATGCTCAGCTAGTGAGCATACCAGAAGACGGGTGGAAACCTGAAGCAGGCCCTCCATATGAAGAATCACAACCCTGCCAATGCAATTTTCCAAGAATACCTACAGGGGTGAGCGCCGCAAAAACAAAAGAAAAATATACAAAAGAAATGCTAAAACAAAAATAGACATGAAAATAAAAATGCAGGAAATGAAAGATAAGTACTGGGGTTATTATCATCCCAGCACGACTTATTACATTCTAAACAGTTCTAGCTAATGGACCTATGAAATAAAAAGTGCACAGGTAACTGTTCAAATATCCATTTCGGTAACGGGTACCGATACGGTGATAGAGCAGTTACCCCTCTACCTAAATAGTAATACCTGCCCAACACAGGTAGAGGAAATAAGAAATAAGAAGAGGAGGAGGACTGGTCCTCGCTCATCTTATCACAAAGGAAATCCTTGCCTAGCAAGGTATCGTCTACAGGGAGTCTGCAGGAGGAGAAAGCGATGAATGGAGCTTCCTCAACAGAGGAGGAATCAACCTCCTCGCAAAAGAGGATGCTATCATCCATCACTCGAGCTGAAAGCTCCAAGTCCTCCTAAAGTACCTGCAAAGACTCAACCCGCACAGGCTCAGATACAGAAATGCGATCAAGAAATAAATGAGATGAATAACTAAAAGAATCAGAAATAGGGGGAGTGGTCCCGGTCTCACTCCCAGCAGGATCCCAACATAGATCATCGACGGCGTCATATGAGTCATGGCGAGGGGAATCTGCGAGCTCGAGGTCCTCGGTGGTGGTTTGGACCTCCTCATCCATCAAGGAAGTGGATACTTCCTCCATAAAGAGGATATCCTCATCAACACACCTCGGTGCGTCCACATGTTCCAAGACGTAATACTGTCCATTAATGAAAATAATATCCTCGTCAAACATGGGCACATCCTCGGGCTCAGAATCACAATCCGGCTGAACATCATCAACCGACTCACTAAAAATAGGGATAGATAATTCTTGAAAAGAAGGCAGAGGAACAACAGCATCAGAGAAAATATGTGCAGGTTCCTCCGGTGGTGAATCAACAAGAGGGGAAGAGGGCATGGGGAGAGACGGTGCCACAATGTCATCACACCGATCAGCAGAAAGTCTGATGGGTATATCCGCAGCAGTCCCCCATAGACAAGGTGGTGCTGTGAACATATCATCAAAATCAGAAGGGGTAGCCGATTGAGAGGTGGATGGAATGAATCGGATACCCGGTTCATCATCCTCCTCTAACTGGCGCTGAAATTCTGCACAATCTTTCAACACGTGGTCGGTGCTACGACAACACAAACATCGTTTTCCATTGCTCCTCGGTACAGGTGGGACCGGAGAGGAATAAGAAAAAGATGAAGGCGTAGAAGAGGAGTGACCATAAGACCTGGGTTCGGTGTATGAAGTACCATAAGAAGACGGTGCTCCAAACACAGAACCACGAGAATTATGCTCCCATTCTTCAGTGGGGCATTCATCATTACCATGCCTATAATCCCCGCACCATCGGCAACGGATATTCATATAAGAATACATGGTGCAATAAGAATAATTCACTAACAGAAAGTTTCTAAGCAACAATTAACTACACCGCAAAAATAAAAGAATAGGAAAACCTGCTATAGCAAAATTAAAACTGGAATAGGAACAAATAAAAACAAACACAAATATTAAAAATAAAAACAAAGAAGAAAGTGATATGAACAAATGAAAAAGGGCTTCTATCTCTTATCTTCCTCTACAAAAACTCACACGACTGTGTTCCCCAGCAACGACGCCAAAAACTTGATGCTAAAGATCACGGCAGTGAACCGGTCGCACAAGTAATATAAAATGGGGGTTTTCCCAAGTATCGATCTCACAATGAACACAGTAAGGTGGAGTTAATTTCGAGGAGGACTTGAGATTGAAGTCCTCGGGTCGGAGCTAACTAAGGGGGTTTTGATGGTTGCGGAAACAAAAAATAAAACACTATCAACTACTCCTATGCAACGCCGCTATGCGATGCTTCGCCGGGCGGGATGGAAGACTAGTCGGGCTGCTATGCACCGAATCGCTAGGCGGATGGAAGACTAGGCTCGCGGATGAGGTGGTGAGAATGGCGGGATGAGGGTCGTAAGCAACTCTTCGCAACGCATGCCACTAGCAATTGCTAGTGCGGCAAGGGTGGATGGTGGTGGATGCATATATGGCGCAACTCAAGCAACTAAAGCGTAAACAAACACAGAATCACATAGACATGAATCTAGTAACGTTTACATCTAAAGTGCAACAACATCAATATAAATACAGTTTTAACACACATATACAACAATAAAGCAAGTACAAGGCAAGAGATCGACCGATTTCGAAGTCTTGCTGAGGATTCACGGTTGGAATCGTCGGGTTGTCATTCTGCGTCCAAGCTATCGGTTCTCAATTTCTTCTGGGGTAGAGAAGGGCTGTCACCACCTTCCAATGGCCCGTCTTCTTCGTCTCACGATAGCGGACGAAGTTTGCTAGCTTTCCTTTGCTTGATGGCTATGGCGTCAAAACTCTACTTGAAGCTCACGGATGAAGGAGAAGGCCGAGAGGAAGCTCCGGCTCGGATTTGGCGGTGAAATCTTGCCCGAAGCACCTCCCTAGGGTGGAAGATGAAGGGGAACGGTGGAGAAAGCGGAAAACGGCGGAGGAGGCGAGCGATCTGCGGATCTTCGTGCGGATTAGGGCGAGACCTGCACTATTTATACTAAAGCAGAAATGAACAATGCGCACGATCACAGGCGCACGACCAGTGGTCGTGCGCGCTATGTCCTGTTCTCGTGCTCACTGGCATGGAATAACAGGAAGAAGAACTGGGATAATGTGCACGAGTAGTGGCGCACGACCAGTGGTCGTGCGCACTAAGTCCAATGATCGTGCGATTACCTAGACAGGACTCCAGAAAAGAGGAATCAATGCACACGATCAGTGGCGCACGACCAGTGGTCGTGCGCAATATGTCCAGTGATCGTGCGCTTACCCCAGGCTGATTCTGGAAAACGAAGAGTAGTGCACACGATCAGGGGCGCACGACCAGTGGTCATGCGCATTGAATCCCATGATCGTGCGTAGTATTCCTGTTTCACCACCATCCCGGAACACGCACACGACCCCTGTAACCCAAAGGAAAAACCATCACTAATCTGTGCAGACATTCCAGACAATAACAAAAAGGAGTACAGACTAAAAGAATAACACAATACACAACCACGGGCTAAAATGTGCACTTCCTATGGAAATAAAGACAGGATGAAAAAAATATATGATAATGAACTAAAAGTGAAGTGCAACCGTGTGAAAACTAGCCCAGATGAGTCCGAAAATAGGTATATAAAGTGGACTCATCAGTCGACGAACAACTATTATCTGGTCGACAAATATATCTTCTAAGCTCGACAAACTTTGGACCCAGCTCGATGAATTCTGTTTTCTGCTCAACGTTTTCTGTGCAGTTCGAGACTTGGAAATTTCGCTTTGTCTGTCCTCATTTTATTGCAATAACTCCTGAGTAATCAATGCTTAAATTTTCTCTGAATATTACGTTATAAGAAAACATTGATTACAGTCTTCATCAGGATTATTACTTGCCTCTTTTCAACGGGACAGTTGGGGAAATTAATCAATGCATATATTCTCCAGGCCATCAGCAAAGAATGCAAAAAGGGATTCAAAATTCAGAAGAAAGATTCCATGCAAAATATAAAAAAGATTTTCTTTTTTCTTCTATATAGGAGATAGAACATTTCTCTTCCTGCTAAGAAGTACATGAAGATTCACAACACAAAAGAAAACAATCACACAGTAACCCAAAAGGAAGAAGCACTAGACTAGAGAAATCAAACAAGCTGAAGAAGAAGAAGAAGAACATCCATCAAAAAATCAACAGTCTTCTTCCTTCTTCATCCCAGGATTCTTAGGAGGACAACAAATTCTCTATCAGTCAAAGAAGTTCCCGGATACATTCTGTTCAAGTCTGAAAATTTGAAGACCTACTCACCCTGAAATAAAGCTCAAGACTTCCCGATTTCCTTATCTCGGGGGGAGCTTTATTAAAATCAAGATCCACTAAAGTCTTCCCAGTTGTATCTTGAGAAAGAGAAGACATCATCACTCTTTCATCCCCCACTGTAAAAAGGTTTCTTTAACTCCCTTCAAAAGTTATTCTTGGTTGCAAGTATCCTGATCAAAAGACTTGGGTTGGTTTTTGAGCACCTGATCAAAAGCTCATTGGTGAAAGTCACTTGATCAAAAACCTGAGTGGATTCCTACCAGGGTGGTAGAAGAGTGGATGTACCCAGATTGGGGAACTACTATAACATTCTTGTGTTGTCTGGTTGCACTTTTTATTTTGTTCTTGCTGTGGCTGTGATAGTTAGGTTTTGCTGTGCATGTGATAGTGCTAGATTATTTTATCTTAGGTCTGTTTTTTATTTACAGCAAAAAGTTTTTAAGTTTTCAAGATACTTTATTCACCACCCCCTCTAGAGTATTTCAGATATAACCCTTACTTTCAATTAGTATCAGAGCAAGGTTCCATTGGTTGTACAAGTTAATCCTTGAACCAAAAGATCCTGTGTTAGATCTGACTTTTATTTCTATTAAGTTTATATTCACAGCATGGCACAGAACAAAGACTATGCAAGCACCAGACCTATAGTGTGCAACCTAAATAGGTTTGCCATCTGGAAGGCAAGAATAAAACACTATATGAACTCTATTGATGAGGATATCTATAATTCCATCTTGATAGGTCCTCCTCAACTTGCTGCATCCACATCATCATCCAACACGCATGCAGTTCCACCACTTGAATGGAATGATGCTCAAATGAAAGCCAAGGTTACTGATGTTAAGGCCATGAACATTCAAGCCCAAATAATATCTAATGACATTTTCCAGAAAGTGGCTGAATACACATTAGCCAAGGCCATTTAGGACTCTCTCAACCAAATGGTGGCTGGCTCTGCTGATGAAAGGAAGGATATAAAATCAAACCTCATATCCCAATATGAGAACATCAAGAAAGATTAAGCAGAATCTGTTGCAAACATGTACAACAGACTGAGCTCAATTACTAATGAGCTAAAGACCTTGGATAAGGACATCACCCTCACTGAGGTGAATGATAAAATACTTATGTGCTTCCCAAGCTCATGGGATTCAACGATCTGGCCAATCAAGGAGGACAGGAGCTTAAATGAGATTTCCACAAAATCTGTTTTTGGAAAGCTCAAGTCCTATAAGCAGCTAATCAAGTCCAGAGAAGCAGTTGAATAATGGACTCCTCCACCAGCAAGAAAAGAGCACAACCTGACATTCAATGCTGCTGAAGAGACAGAACCTTCAATATTGAATGAAGAGTTAATGAGTCTTCTTGCCAAAAGATTTTACAAAATGTCAAGGAATGACTTCAGGATAAAATCATCCAGACAGGATGATAAGCCACGGTATGACAAAACCCCGACTAAAGAAGTAGTTTGCTTTGGCTGCAGGAAACCTAGACACTTCATCTCTGAGTGTCCAGAGAATCAAAAGAAAGAAAGTAGAAGAGAGAAGGACTCCAGGAGACAACAAAGCTCAAGGCCTTCCTCCAGCAAATACAAGAAGAAGGAGAAGGGCTTTGTAGCTGAATCCTGGAGTGAAACTGAAGATCAATCCACATCTTCCAGCTCCAGTGAAGAAGAAGAAGAGGCAAGGGCCAAGGAAATCTGCCCCATGGCCATTAATGCTTCCAGAAGTCAATCAGATGAAGAAGAATCTAACAATGAAGGAACTTCAGAGTCAGAAGCTGATCAGGTACTCTTATCTTTTAAATATAATTCTGATAGCTTTAAAATTGAATTTAAGACTGTGTATTGATCTAATAAACTCTGAAAAGGAAATCAAAACACTTAGAGAAAAATTATCTAACCAAGAAAACTTGATTTCTGGAAACACTAAACTAAAAGAAGAACTAACTCTAGCAAATAAATAAATAAGCTCTCTAAAAATAGAACTATGTGAGGCCAAACAACATGAGGAATCTCTCAATGGCAGAAGCCTTAAGTTGATGAACATCACAAGCACAGTCAATGCTAGACTGAATTGCAAACTAGGCTTGGGTGCATCATCAAGTTTGCCCCCCATTCTCAAGAAGAACATATTATCAACACCCATCAAATTTGTTACAGCTAAGGGTAAAGAAGTAATGAATAACAACCAAACCACAGAAGAAGTAACTAACTTTAAAAATCATAATAACAGAAACTAGAAGACCATAGATAAAAACAAAGTTCAGCAGATTTCGTCGAACTCAGATCGACGAAATGTGGCCAGTTCGTCGAACTCAAGTCGATGAACGCTGAACGCAAATATATCTAATTATCATTCGTCTTGCTGCAATCGAGGAACTGTGGATGGTTCGTCGAGAAGAGATCGACAAACTTGGGGCACGAAAAATGAACATGTTCGTTCTCTGAGTAGAGATCGACGATCTCATCCCGTTTTGTCGAACTCTGGTCGACGAACTCACAACATTTCGTCAAACCTAGAAAGACTTTATAAAAGTCATAACTTTAATAACAACTCTAGTAAATCTAGGAAACCTTTTAATCCAGTGTCTAATTGGATAATTCCTCCTAGAAGATATCACCCCTTAGGCTATAAATCAAAACTTGAATTTTCTGTGATATCAAGCTTTTCTTATCAACAATATAAAGGACCCAAGGTAACCTGGGTCAAGAACAACTAACTGTTTTCATTGCAGGAAAAAACCTGTCTAGCAAAGAATCAAAAATGGTATCTGGACAGTGGATGCTCCAAGCACATGACTGGCAGCGAGAACAACTTAAGTAACTACAAGTCTAAGCTGGGACCCAAGGTTATCTTTAGTGATCCAAATTGGGGCCATACATATGGCTTTGGGTAAGTAAAGATTGGAGTAGTCACTTTCAAGAAGGTGATATATGTGAGTGGACTCAAACATAACCTCATCTCTATAGGCCAACTATGTGATGAAGGTTATCCGGTACACTTCAACTCAAAATCCTGTATTATTTCTAATAAAGAAAAACAAAAAGTTTTAATTGAAAATAGACAAGAAAACATATACTTCATTGATTTTCATTCTGTACCTTCAGATATTTGTCTACTTAAGTTAGTTAGCAATCAAAATGAATTATGACATAAAAGACTAGGACATGTAAACATAAAAAATATTGCTAGGCTATCTAAAGATAGCCTTATAAGAGGCTTACCTTTTGATCCCTACAAGAAGGAAGGCTTTTGCAGGGCTTGTCAACTAGGCAAGCAAATTAAATCTAGTTTTAAATTAGTTAATAAAAGGGATTCACCTAGGATTTTGTACTTGCTACACATAGACCTATTTGGACCTATTACTGTACAAAGCCTAGGAGGGAAATCCTATACTCTAGTCATTTTAGATGACTTCTCAATATTCACTTGGGTGTTCTTTCTGAGATCTAAGTCAGATACATTCAAAGTTCTTACAGATTTTCTTAGGACCATACAGCTTGAGTACTCTAATCATGTTTCATTGATCAGAAGTGATCATGGTATAGAGTTTGAGTCTCTTCTTATGCATGAGTTCTGTGAGAAGGAAGATATCAGGCACTACTTCTCAACTCCTAGAACTCCTCAACAAAATGAGGTAGCTGAAAGGAAGAATAGAACCCTAATTAAAGCTGCATACACATTACTTGCAGATGCTTACATGCGTCTATCCTTTTGGGCAGAGGCTGGAAGCACAGCAAACTATGTACTGAACAGAAGCCTAATACATTAACTTAAGAATAGGACTCCCTATGAATTGCTTAAAGGGAAGAAACCTAAAATAACCTATTTTAAAGTATTTGGCTGCATATGTCATATACATAATAATAACAAGAAATACATCATAAAATTTGAAGCTAAGGCTGGAGAGGGAATTTTTCTAGGATATTCCCAAGTAAGCAAAGCTTATATGATGTTCAACAAATCATCTTTAAAAATTGAAGAATCAATTCATGTAACTTCTGATTAAACTAACATGTCTTATAAGGATAAAGAGATTTATACCAGTAACACTTTGTAGGTACCTCACTTGTTTCAGAAAATGGGTGAGTTGAACCTTCCACAAGAAGTTATATCACCTCCTACTCCACAAGTGGAAGAAGACAGTGAAGAAGAACCCTTGGAAGAAGTTGAACTTCATCCAATAGCAGACATAGTTCCACAAGACGAATTAATTCCAAATGCTGTTGCTGAACAAACTTCACCCACTAATCTTGTCACACTAAGGGATCACCCTAGATCTCAAGTGATTGGAGACATATCAGTAGGTGTACAAACAAGGCATCAACTCATCCAAGATGTGATGCATGTCAGTTTCCTCTCTCAAGTTGAGCCTCGATCCATAAAAGATACTGAGCAAGACCCCACTAGATTATTGCAATGCAAGAGGAACTCAACCAGTGTGAGAGATGTAGAGTTAGAGATTTGGTTCGAAGACCCAAAGACTATCCAGTCATTGGAACAAAATGGGTATATAGAAACAAGCTTGATGCCCATGGTGCAATAATGAGGAACAAGGCTAGGCTTGTTGCTCAAGGTTACAGGTAAGAAGAGGGTATAGACTATGACCAAACATTTGCACCAGTTATAAGGTTAGAAACAATCAGAATCCTCCTTGCCTATGCTGCATACAAGAAGTTCAAAGTTTATCAGATGGATGTAGAGAGTGCCTTCTTGAATGGAGTACTGAAAGAAGAGGTTTTTGTTGAACAACCTCCAGGTTTTATCTCTCCAACCCATCCCTCATATGTTTTTAGATTGCATAAAACTCTTTATGGTTTAAATAAAGCTGCAAGAGCTTGGTATGAGACCTTATCTAGCTTTCTGATAGAGCGTAAATTCATTAGAGGCATTGTAGATAAAACATTATTCACTAGGCACCATAAGGACCAAACCTTGTTAGTACAAATCTATGTGGATGACATTATATTTCGGTCTACTGATTCAAAACTATGCAAGAGGTTTTCTGACCTCATGCATTCTAAGTTTGAAATGAGTAGCATGGGTGAGCTCTCCTACTTGCTTGGTCTCCAAGTGAAGTAGCTACCTGATGACATCTTCATCTCCCAGGCTTAATATGCTAAAGAGCTTATTAAAAAGTTTGGGATGGTTGATGTCTCAACAAAGAAAACACCTATGACCACTAATGCTATAATAGACATTGATGAACATGGGAAACCAGTTGATCAGAAATTATATAGGGGCTTTATTGGGTCCCTATTATATCTTACAACTAGCAGACCTGATATAATGTGTTCCACATGTCTTTGTGATATGTTCCAAGTGAACCCTAAAGATTCTCACCTTGTTTTTCTAAAATGAATTTTGAGATATATAAAGAGTTGTCCTAGTCTAAGCTTTTGGAATCCTACTAATTCAGAATTTAATTTAACTGGATATTCAGATGTCGACTTTGCTGGATGCAGGGTAGACATGAAAAGTACCTCAGGAACTTGCCAATTCCTATGTATGAGATTAGTGTCTTTGTTCTGCAAGAAACAATCATCCGTCTCCACATCAACTGTTGAAGCAGAATGCATTGTTGCTGGAAGTTGCTGTTCTCAGATGTTGTGGATTCAAAACCAACTCCTAAACTATGATTTCAAGTTAAATAATTCAACTCTATTATGTGATAACACAAGTGCTATATCCATAGCACAAAATCCAGTCCATCACAATAGGACTAAACATATAGACATTGGGCATCATTTCATTAGAGAGTGTGTAGAAAAAAACAAAATTAAACTTGTCTATATCTACACTTATTTACAAAGAGCTAGTATTTTCATCAAACCCTTGGATGAAAGAAATCACTTGTTCTTTATAAATCAACTTAGAATGATCAATGGAGAAGCTTTAGTTTAATTTCTGTCTGCACTCGACGAATTTTTCAAAGTTCGTCGAACGGAGTTTCGACGAACTGGGTAACGTTCTTGAGATATTAGTCAAACGGAGATCGACAAACTCTCTGTGAGTGAAGTTATGTTTGTCGAATGGAGATTGGCGAATCTGCTTCAGAAAATTTTCGTCGAACGGAGCTCGACGAAATGTTTTCCAATCTTCAGACTAAGCTCGGCGAATTATTTAACTCCAAATTTTTTCGTCGACCTGAGGCCAAAGAATTTTGTTTCATTTTCGTGGATTGGAGTTTGTCTATTCATATTATGGAAAATCTTATATCTAGGTTTTCTTCGACCTCCATCCAGTGCTTTCAGTTCCATAGCAATTGATCGTCGTTTTCTCTCTTGTAGGTGCATCATGGTGATTCTGGCTACTTCTTCCTCTTCAATGAAATTCGACATGGGATATGACATTGATTTTGACTACTTCTAGTTTTCTGGTCAACTTTTCGTGGAAATATTGAAGTTATTTGAAGAGCAACAACTAAAACAGTTCATGACGGCTAGAATTAAGATTGCCATGATAGAGGTTAAAGAATGGGTTTTCACTTCTACCCTAACAGATGATTCAATGACACGAATGATTTCGGGTACCACCTTTTCTCTCTCCCCAAATATACTAACCGACATTTTAGGTCTTCTAAATGGTGAGGAAGACCTCGAATTAGATACTGAAGAATATAATAATATATTGAATAAAATGAATCACTATGGCGATAACCCCAACAAACTACTCAAGAAGAACTTATCAGCAGAATACAAGTTCCTAGCTAATATGGTCAACAAAGTGCTGTTCGTCAAACACATAGCACATGATTATATAACAAGGCATTAGTTCTTAGTAATGGACGTGTAAGTAGAAAAGAAAAGAATTAACTGGGGCCATTTACTGTTTGAATTGATTAAGAAGAAAAACAAGAAGAAAGAAGTTTGTTTCGGCCGGATACTGGGCATTTTTTTACAGGAAAAGGCCTCTGAACAGTTGGTCTCAACAACAGTGTTCATTAATGCCTCCAAAAGGCTCACCTATGCTCTCTTTGGCAGATGGGAAAGGAGGATCACCAAGCCCACCAAAGCTTCCTCCTCATCCTGGCCTTCTGAAAGCACTAGGGGTGTCACAGCCGCTCCTGTAACCCTAGAAGAGCCCCCCTCCACCTCCAAGATTACTTCCTCTCCTCACACTAAACAACAACAACCACTTCACATCTCTCCCCCAGTTCCATCTCCTGCATATTCTCCACCTCCATCCTGTAACTCCCCCTATCCGTCGCATAGCATATAATAGTAGGTCCGGCCGGGGCCCGACGCCATATACTACAAACAGACCGGGTGGTTACTCATGTAAACCATCCAACCAATCATAACGTCCTGCACAGAGCATTCTAGCGGAAGGAGTCTTATAAAAGTTGCAATAAAGAACCCAGCACTAAAGCATGAATGTCCACTAATACCAAAATAGGAATGTTACAAGATACACCAGTACAAGCCTTAAGGCCTTACAAAAATTGTTCACTTCATATTATATGTTTTACAAACCACGGCACGCAGGCCGGTCACACATGAATAAAGCAGTAAACACTTCCAATTGGGTCTTCGAGGGCCGGCTTCGCAAAAAGGGCTTTAGCCCGCTATTGACCGCTTGGTCCAGTAGCATCTGCAAACAACAAACCACCGCACGGTGGCAAAATAAGGCAACAGTCAGCAATGCTGACCAAATTATAACGATCCCGCCCCCAACTCGGGGCGGCGATGCTCCTTCCCTGCATTTCATTAGCATAAGTGAGCAAGAAAACAATATACGTTTCATCACAGGCGTAGGCTCATACGGCCACACCCCCGTGCACTCAGGGCACATTCTCGGTGAACGCAGTCTAAGTCTGCCGACTCACCACCATCCCTTTGGATGGCCAATCAATGAGCAGTTTGTCTTCCCGGCATGGGTCATGGTAATTAAAACCATAGACCGCTGAAGACTCTCATCTATGCCAACGGCTCTAATCCAAACGACATAAAACGGGTACGATTCCATCTAACTCGTGCTCCCAACACAATGGTAATTTAAACCATATGCGCCCGCAACAATAATTTACACCATATGTGCAGGTCAAACTTCTCCCGAGTCCCGTTTCCATCACATTTCACATAATCCGGTTATGTTCAAGTTGGCTCTCATGCCACCAAGTTGGCAAGATCACGCATCCACCCAATTTTCTGGGTGCAACTTTAGGTTAATCCCCAAGGCTCCCTGTTGCAATCTACCGTGTAGAAAACCCGAAAAATAACCAATAACACGGAGTCTTCTCTGGCATTATGCAATGCAACATGACCGATCCAGACCAACACGTCCGGATAGGCTTCACATATCATTCCTATGTCCATACTCCCTTACGGACTCTAAACAACGGGAACTTCACATATCTACCCGAAGGAACGCCTCCAACTCTCCGCAAACTCGCGAGAGCGGGCTTCCTATGCAAAGAAGGAGAGCTACTCATGCTCAAGAAGAGAATCGTTACCCTTGTGTTCCTCTTTGGCGCCATGGAAAAGTAAGCGGATGAAAAGCACCACACTAGCTTTGCCTCCGTGGATCCGGAGTCGGCTCGCGATTTGGAGCTTCGAAGCTCCTCCAATGGCCGAATCTATCTTCTTCTTCCTTCCTTGGCTCTCCTCTCTCTCTAAGATTTAGAAAGACAACCACTCATGAAAAGTGAGGGTTTCTAAGGCCCAATCTCGGGTATATCCCTTCAGGAACAACCCCCAGCCGTTGGATCACCAATTAAAGAAACGAGCGGCTTTGATTCGGGACTGAAATTCCCAATCTGGACCGCACACGGCCTGGCACATGCCCGTGTCCAGGGCCGTGTGCCTCATTCGCCGTCAAAATCGACGCGCCTGGAACAACACACGGGCATCGAACACACCCGTGTTCGAGCTGACACGCCCGTGTTCCACCTGACACGGCCGTGTACACCCATCGTTTTTCCCCGAAAACAACCCGAGCACTGCGCGGGTTCTAGGACACGCCCATGTCCTTGCCCGTGTCACCTCAACACGCCTGGGCTCCAGGCCGTGTACATGGTCTTGACACTCGACACTTCGTCGAGCGAAGATCGTCGACCTGACGACACGGCCTTGAACATGCCCCTGTCGTAGGCCGTGTGCCTTGTCTCGACACAACGTCGAGCAAAATTTCGAATTCTCGGGACGAGTGTCGACATGGCTCGACACGCCCTGCGACACGCCCGTGTCGCAGGCCGTGTGCCATGTCTCGACACCTCGTCGAACGCAGAGTGTCGACTTCGCGGGCCAAGTGTCGACACGGGTCGACACTCCCTGCGACACGCCCGTGTCGCAGGCTGTGTGCCCAGTCTCGACATAATGTCGAGCTCAAAATGTCGACTTCCCGGCTGAGTGTCGACACAAGCTTGACACGCCCTGGGATACGCCCGTATCTCAGGCCGTGTGCCTGCAGCCAGAACCCAAAACTGGCCCAAAACGTCCCCCGTCGCTCTTTTGAGTTTCGGGGTGTTACAACTCTCCCCCTCTTAAAAGAATTTCGTCCATGAAATTATATAAAGGAAAGACATGTACAAAACCAAAATTTGTACCTGAGCGGAACAACTCCGGATACTCGTCAAGCATAGTCTGCTCTCGCTCCCAAGAGAGCTCCTCACGACCGCAATTGTCCCACCGGACCTTGACCATCCTGATCTCTTTATTGCGTAGCCGCTTGACCTCCGAGTCCTCAATCCGCACGGGCTTGACCTTTATCGTTAGCCCACTAACCACCGACACTTGATCAACCGCGATCACTTTCGTAGGCTCTTGCACCGCCTTCCGAACCACCGAAATATGGAATACATCATGTAATCCACCAAGCTCCACAGAAAGCTTCAACCGATAGGACGCTTCACTAACTCGCTCCAGAACCTCAAACGGCCCAAGGTACCTCGGGCTTAGCTTTTTCAATCGCCGCACCCGCGAGACACCCTTGAACGGTTTGATCTTTAAGTACACATAGTCGCCCACAGCGAACTTCACGTTCCTGTGCTTGGCATTATAGTACTTCGCTTGTCGGTCCTGAGCAATAAGCAACCTCTCCCGAATGGTTCTCACCAAAGAAGTAGCATCCTCCACTTCGAATCGCTTATATAACTTTGACTCACCCGTTTCTAACCAAGACAATGACGTACGACATTTTCTACCATATAGGGCCTCGAAAGGCGCCATTTGAATACTCGCTTGGTAGCTATTGTTGTATGCGAACTCCACCAAATACAAGTGGTCTTCCCACTGCTTTCCAAAATCCAAGACACACATGCGGAGCATGTCTTCCATGGTTATATTGCCCCTCTCGGTCTGCCCATCCGTTTGCGGATGGAAGGCTGTGCTGAATTTCAACTTTGTTCCCAACATTTGTTGCACTAGCCTCCAATCATTGGACGTGAACCCCCCATCTCAGTCACTCACGATGCTGTGGGGCACTCCATGAAGCCGTACTATGTTATCCACATAAAGCTTTGCCAACTTCTCCACCGAATCATCCTTCCTATGCGGAATAAAATGCGACACCTTCGTTAACCGATCAACAACCACCCAAATGGAGTCGTTCCCATTTTGTGACCTTGGCAAACCGTGCACAAAGTCCATAAAGATGTCGTCAAATTTCCACTCCGGAATAGGCAAGGACTTAAGAAATCCTCCGGCTTTTGGCACTCCGCCTTCACCAAGGCACAAGTTTGGCACTTCGCTATGTATAGCGCCACATCCTTCTTCAAACCCGGCCACCAAAATAGTTTCTTCACATCACGGTACATCTTCGTGCTCCCCGGGTGAATCGAGTACTTGGTATGGTGTGCCTCGTACAACAACTCCACCCGCAAATTACCCACACTTGGGGCGCACAGACGACCGTCTTTCCAAAGTAATCCGTCCTCCACGACGAATTGGGAATTTGACCCATCCAGACCCTCTACCATGAACTGCTTCATATGAGCATCCATATCCAGAGCCTGCCGAGTACGATCAGCCAGGTCATATTGGACTTCAATCTAATTCAGAGCTGCTTCAGCACTTGATTGCCTATCCACACAAACAATCTCTAACGCCTCCAACTCCGGCACCAACCGCTCATCATGCACCGATAGCCAATTGGATTGAGCTGGGGCTCGGCGACTCAACGCGTCCGCAATCGCATTCCCTTTACCAGCCACGTAGTGGATCTTGAATGTATAGTCCCCCAGGAACTCAATCCATCTACGCTGCCGCATATTCAGATCTTTCTGATCAATAAGATACTTCAGGCTCTTGTGATCGGTGTAGATATCAATCTTCACACCGTATAAATAGTGTCTCCACAGTTTCAAGGCAAAAATCACGGCCGCTAACTCCAAGTAATGGACCGGATAATTCCTTTCATGCACTTTTAGATGTCTCGAGCCATAAGCTATTACACTTCCGTGTTGCAGTAGCACGCAACCCAAACCGCTGCCCAAAGCATCACTATAAATCTCATAGCCTTCGGTCCCACATGGCGAACTCAGCACAGGCGCCGTGGTCAACCGAAACTTCAACTCCTCAAAAGCTCGCACGCACTCCGGCGTCCAAACGAACTTATGCTCCTTCCTCGTCAAAGTAGTGAGAGGTAACGCTATCCGAGAGAAATTCTCTACGAAGCACCTATAATAGCCGGCAAGCAACAAAAATCTCCGGACTTCCGCTACCGTAGAAAGCTCAGGCCACTCCCGTATCACAACAATCTTCGCCGGATCCACAGCATACCCTCTCCACTCACTATATGACCGAGGAACGCCACTGAGGATAGCCAAAACTCGCACTTCGAGAACTTGGCATACAGTTGATTTCTCCTTAGCGTCTCTAGAACCAAATGAAGATGGTTGAAGTGATCTTCCTCACTTTGCGAGTACACCAAAATATCATCGATGAAGATGGTCACGAAATAGTCTAAGTACTCCCTGAAAGTCCTATTCATCAAATCCATGAACACTGACGGCAGATTAGTCAGCCCAAACCGCATGACCGTAAACTCATAATGCCCGTATCTCGTACTAAACGTTGTCTTCGGGATATCACTCTCCCTTATTCGCAGTTGATAGTACCCAGCCTTGAGATCCAACTTCGAGTACATCGTCGACCCGACTAACTGATCAAAAAGATCATCAATCCGGGGGATCGGGTACTTGTTCTTCTCCGTCAACTTGTTGAGCTCCCGATAATCAATACATAGCCTCAAGCTTCCGTCCTTCTTCTTAACAAAGAGGACCGGTGCGCTCCAAGGCGAAGAACTCGGGCACACATAACCTTGCTCCAACAACTCTTGCAGTTGAACTTTCAGCTCCGCCATTTCCTTTAGCGCTAGCCGAGAAGGAGATCGTGTCACAAGCTTTGCACCTGGCACTAGCTCAATCGTAAAATCTATCTCCCGTTGAGGTGGGGCTCCAGGAAGATCTACGAGGAACACATCAGGGTATTACGATACCACTGAAATACAATCCAACGCGGGCTTCGGCTTTGCAACCTCCACTAGTGTAAAGAACAGTTCTGCACAGGCACGAACCGCCTTCACCACCTCAAGAGCAGACATCAACGTCTTGCTCAACCCCTTTAAGCCCGTAAAAGTCATCTCACGACTTGCTCCCAGCTTGACTTCCTTACGACCGCAGTCAATATAGGCCTGCTGCTCCGAGAGCCAGTCCATGCCAAATATAACGTCGAACTCCACCAACGGAAGTAAAGATGCCTGCAGGTCAAACTCCTGATCCCCAATACGAATCTCAACATCGCAGATCCTATCCGCTCGCATCGAACACCCATTGGGCAACAACACATCCAGCTTATCCTTCGCCATCGAAGAAGAGACTTCGATGCGTGATATAAATCCTTCAGACAAGAAGGAGTGTGAAGCTCCCGTATCGAAGAGTGCTCGTGCCGGATTTTCACAAATCAATACAAATCCTAAACAAACAGTGGTAAGGTAACATGTGCATTACAAGTATTTAAAGAAATTGACTTGCTATAAATTAAACCGTACCTGTCACCACATCAGCCTGTTTGATGGCCTCGTGTTGGCCAAGATTATACACCCTTGGTTGGGCCGGAGCATAGTGGGACGCGGTCGACTCCACCGCCTTGCCCTTCTCTTCATAGGTCATTCCCGACCTTCTCTCGAACTTAGGACGTCCGCTCCAGCAGTCACGGGCAAAGTGCCCCGTCTTTCCACAAGTAAAACACGCACCCGAGTCCACCCTCTAGTGGGGGAAATCCATGCACATGCCAAAAAGAAGGACTTCACATGTCCAAGAAGGAATATCGTTACCCTCGACGACTTATTTGGATCCATGGAACTCTAGTCGGTCGGAAAGCACCGCAACAGCTTTGGTTCCTCAAATCTGGCCTCAGATCTCGAATCAGAACTCTGCAGCTCCACCAATAGCTGGCTCCCTTCTCTTCTTCCACCTCCTCCTTTCTCTCCCTTTGCTCTAGCTTTTAGAAATATAATGGCCAAAGTTCAAATGAGATTTCACCAATCCTCTCGATAGTATTCGGAAAGTTAAACGAAAACCACAGATCTATCAAAGAAAACTCCGCAAAATTTTATTCGTTTCGAAAAATCACGCTAAAATCATCCACCACAAAGACGATCTAAGAAAAGAAAAACTCTTGAGTTGAAGTTTCGTTACCCCTCTCGGAAAAATAGATCCGGGATGTTGGATCCACTAGAAATGATCGCTCTCCGTTGTACTCTACGGAAGGTGCTCCAATGGAATGAAGAAAAGCGCTCGTCTTCTCCGCTTTGCGCCGTAGAAGATCACCCAAGCCTTTAGTTGTTTCAATCGGATCTTCTCCTCCAATGATGGCCGACTAGTAGAGAGAGGGTTGAGGGAAATCGTGGAGGTTGTGGGGTAACAAGAGGGAAGAAGAAGGTAGAATGAGGAGAGGAGGGGGCGAAAATTTGAGAGGGGGGATGCCTCTTTTAGCTAGGAAGAGAGAAGGAAAGGGAGAAGGAGGGAATTCAAATTTTAGGAGTTCTAATTTCAAATTTTCATTCCGTGAATGATTATCCCATATAATGGCCTATTTATAGGCTTACAAAATGAAACGGCTACATGCAGCCCAATAACAAAGATTAAATATTGTCCCAACAAAAGTGCAATTAAACAAAACATGCAAATATTTAATTAATACTTATAAGAGAATATTTATAAGTATTAATTAATTATTATGGCGCCGCGGCTGGAGATTGTAGCGGCGATGACGTTTATCAAATTGGTTGTCGCGGTGACGCGTGTCTTTGATCGGAGAGGCACCATCATCCGTAAGAGTGTCAGTACCATCAGCGTCATGTTGAGGGTCGTTGCCTCCATCGTCATGTTGAGGGCCGTCGCCTCCATCAATCCTCCCCCGCTCGAAAATACTCATCACCGATGAGTGTGCTGGAATATAACGGCGTAGGAGTTCCGCATCAAGTAGATCCACTTCCGAAACAGAGAGCCAAGAGTCGCCTGAAGTAGGACGACCACGCCACCGAATCAAGAACCTGTGAACGTCACCGTCGGGAGTTGGAAACACAGCATCCTGCAATATCCTGTCAGGCAAGAAAGCGGTCTGGGGGAACCTTGGAAATGCGCTAGGCAAAGAAGAAAAACAAGTTTCATCATCATTAGGCGGCTTACCTCCCGTAGAGTTCACAGCAGAGAGCGATCCAGGAACAATCTCACCACCCACCCCATTAGAAGATTTAGTGGAAATATTAAACGGCGAGACAGAAAGTTCAGGTGGTGGAGCGACATAAAGCGTTAAATCCAAAACGTTAAAAACAGGGGAAATTCCCCGATCAGCGGGTATCTGTAATAAATATGCATTTTTGCCCAACTTCTTTAACCCTCGAAAAGGACCGGCTCTCGTATTCGCCAATTTCTTTATAGTGCCCGAAGGCATCAGTTCAGGGGTGAGACTGTAACGCCCCGAAACTCAAAGGAGCGAAGGGGGGGACGTTTTGGGCCATTTTGGGTTCTGGCAGCAGGCACACGGCCTGGGACACGGGCGTGTCCCAGGGCGTGTCGACCCGTGTCGACACTTAGCCGCGAAGTCGTCGAGATTCTCTCAACGATTCATTGAGACTAGGCACACGGCCTACGACACGGGCGTGTCGCAGGGCGTGTCGACCCGTGTCGACACTTAGCCGCGGAGTCGACGAGATTCGCTCGACGATGCGTCGAGACAAGGCACACGGCCTGTGACACGGGCGTGTCGCAGGGCATGTCGACCTGTCTCGACGATCATCCCGGGGAGTCGACGAGCTTTACTCGACGATTCGTCGAGACAAGGCACACGGCCTAGGACACGGGCGTGTCCAAGGCTGTGTCATCAAATCGACGATTTTCGCTCGACGAAATGTCGAGACCGTGTACACGGCCTGGGGTCCAGGCGTGTCAAGGTGACACGGGTAAGGACACGGGCGTGTCCTAGAACCCGTGCAGTGCTCGGGTTGATTTTGTGGAAAAATCATGGGGTACACAGGCGGAAACACGGCCGTGTGAGGTGGAACACGGGCGTGTCAGCTCGAACACGGGCGTGTTCGATACCCGTGTGAGGTTCCAGGAGATTCGATTTTGACGGCGAATGCGGCACACGGCCCTAGACACGGGCGTGTGCCAGGCCGTGTTCGGTCCAGATTGGGCATTTCATCCCCGAATCAAAGCCGTTCGTTTCCTTATTTTGAGATCCAATGGTTGGGGGTTGTTCCTGAAGGGATATATCCGGGTTTGGGCTTTCAAAACCCTTACTTTTCTTAAGTGTTCTCTTTCTAAAGCCTTAGGGAGAGAGGAGAGCCAAGGGAGGAAGAAGGAGCTAGATCCCGCCATTGGAGGAGCTTCGGAGCTCCGAATCGCGAGCCGACTCCGGATCCACGGAGGCAACGCTAGTGCGGTGGTTTTCATCCGATTACTTTTCCATGGCGCCAAAAAGGAACGTAAGGGTAACGATCCTCATCTTGAGCATGAGTAGCTCTCTTTCTTTGCATAGGAAGCCCGCTCTCGCGAGTTTGCGGAGAGTTGGAGGCGTTCCTTCGGGTAGATATGTGAAGTCCCTGTTGTTTAGAGTCCGTAAGCGAGAACGGACATAGGCATGATGTGTGAAGCCTATCCGGACACGTTGGTCTGGATCGGTGATGTTGCATTGCATAATGCCGGAGAAGACTCCGTGCTATTGGTTGTTTTTCGGGTTTTCTACGCGGTAGATTGCAGCAGGGAGCCTTGGGGACTAGCCCAAAGGTGCACCCGAAAAACTGGGCGGATACGAGATCTTGCCAAATTGGTGGCTTGAACGCCAACTTGAACATAAGTGGGTTATGTGACTTGTGATGGAAATGGGACTCGGCGGAAGTTTGACCCGCGCAAATGGCTTAAATTGTCGTTGCGATGTGAGCACGGGTTAGACGGAACCGTACCCGTTCTATGTCGTTCGGTTAAAGAGACCTAAAGGCACGTGGCACTTACCGTTGGCATAGAGTAGGGTCTTCGGCGGTCAATGGCTTAAATTGTCGTGACCCAGGCCGGGAAGACAAATTGCTCATAGGTTTGGCCGTCCAAGTGGCGGTGGTGAGTCCGGAATGTCTATGGCTTTAATTGACGTGACATCGACCGGTTCACTGAGAATGTGCCCTGAGAGTACGGGGCGTGTGGCCGTGCTAGCCAACGTCTGTGGTGTATTGGCTATTGATATAAATTGCTCGCATATGCTAATGAAATGCAGGGAAGGAGCATCGCCGCCCCGAGTTGGGGGCGGGATCGTTATAATTTGGTCAGCATTGCTGACCGTTGCCTTGTTTTGCCACCATGCGGTGGTTTGTTGCTTGCAGGTGCAGCTGGACCAAGAGGTCAATAGCGGGCTAAAGCCCTTTTTGCGAAGCCGGCCCTCGAAGGCCCAAATGGAAGTGTTTACTGTTTTATTCATGTATGACCGGCCTGCGTGCCGTGGTTTGTAAAACATGTAATATTCAAGTGAAACATTTTGTAAGGCCTTAAGGCTTGTTTTGGGTATTTTGTATAACATTCCTAATTTGTACTAGTGGACATTCGTGCTTTGATGCTGGGTTCTTGTTTATAACTTTTATAAACTGCTTCCGCTAGAATGCTCTGTGTATGACGTTGAGATTGGTTGGATGGTTTCCATAAGTAACCACCCGGTCTGTCTGTGGCATACGGCGTCGGGCCCCGGCCGGACCTACTGCTTTATGCTATGTGACGGATAGGGGGTGTTACAATTTGGTATCAGACTACTGGTTTTGGTCGGGCTTAAAGTGAATTCATGGGCGAATTCTTTTCAAGTGGTGGTGAGCACGTTGTGTGCATCATCGTAATAACAGTAAAAAGAACCCATGAATGTCCACTTAGGAATGAAAATACTCGTGTTTGAGGAACCTACGTGTACCTATAATTGTTGTTTGCAATTTATTTGGTCGCTTAACGGTGTTTTGTACCACTATAGGTGACCAGAAGTGGTGTTGGGCCGTCAGAACGCCGAGTTTCTGAGGCTAGTAGTGCACCGGATGTTGCTCCTGCAACACCTCTATCGGCTGAGAACATACGGTTGGTGGCTGAAGCGGTGTTGGCCGTGATAAATGCGCAGCCTGGAAGGCAAGCGCAGCAGCCTGCTCCTATGATGGAGCAAGAACCTCTTCAAGAGGCTGAGCCGAGGAGAGTGGAGCAAGTGGTTGTGGAACCGGTGGTGCCGAGGAGGGCAACTGAGAGGCAGCTTAAGCATGTAATGAGCTTTAACCCTCCGTTATTCTCGTTGTTGGGAACCCCATCTCAGGCTGAAGACTGGCTCTCCAGGGTGAAGAGAGTCATGACAGCGACGGAGACAAAGGTGTGGCAAATGACCACCATCGCTACGTTCCTATTGGACGGTGAAGCGAGGATGTGGTGGGAAGGATTGGAGCTGCATCATTTGAGGGGTAGACAACTGATAGACATTCCGATGGAAGAGTTCTCGGGATTGTTCTTAGCAAGATACCTCCCTTCGACGCAGAATATAGCGTTGGAGAATGAGTTCCTGAAGTTGGTACAGAGTGAGAGGAGCGTGGATGAATATCTCCACGAGTTTACTTGTCTGAGTCGTTATGCTAGCTCTACCATCATGGATGAGGAGCGCAAGACTAATCGCTTCTACGAAGGGTTGAGAGATGAGTTGAGGTTACTACTCTCGGGGCCAATGACGCAGGGTTTCTTAACCTTGGTTAACACTGCCCGGTCCTTGGAGAAGGACATGAAGAACGTACAAGCAAAGAAAAGCTTGGGGAGAAGAAATCTGAATTCAAAGTGCCGACTACTTCAAAGTCCGGCTATCGGAGGTCTTTCAAGAAGCATAGGACTTCGGGTCCAGCTCCTTCTGGTGCTTCTGGGGCGACTACGAGTCGGACCCCGGGCGCGTGTTTTACATGTGGAAAGACGGGGCATTTCGCCCGTGATTGTTGGAGCGGACGTCCTAAGTCCGAGAGGAGGCCGGGAGCTACTTATGAAGAAAAGGGAAAGGCGGTGGAGTCGACCGCATCCCATTATGCTCCGGCCCAACCAAGGGTCTACAATCTTGGCCAACAGGAGGCCATTAAACAGGCTGATGTGGTGACAGGTACGGTTTAATTTATAGCAAGTCAATTTTTTTAAATACTTGTTATGCACGTGTTACATTACCACTGCTTGTTTAGGATTTGTATTGATTTGTGAAAATCCGGCACGAGCACTCTTCGATACGGGAGCTTCACACTCCTTCTTGTCCGAAGGATTTATATCACGCATCGGAGTCCCTTCTTCGATGGCGAAGGATAAGTTGGATGTGTTGTTGCCCAACGGGTGTTCGATGCGAGCAGATAGGATCTGCGATGTTACGATTCGTATTGGGGAGCAGGTGTTCGACCTGCGGGCGTCTTTACTTCCGTTGGTGGAGTTCGACGTCATATTTGGCATGGACTGGCTCTCGGAGCAGCAGGCCCATATAGATTGCGCTAGCAAGGAAGTTAAGCTGGGAGCAAGTCATGAGACGACTTTTACGGGCTTAAAGGGGTCGAGCAAGATGTTGATGTCTGTTCTTCAGGTGGTGAAGGCGGTTCGTGCCGGAGCAGAACTGTTCTTTACACTAGTGGAGGTTGCAAAGCCGAAGCCCGCGTTGGATTGTATTTCAGTGGTATCGGAATACCCTGATGTGTTCCCCGCAGATCTTCCTGGAGCCCCGCCTCAGCGAGAGATAGATTTTACGATCGAGCTAGTGCCAGGTGCAAAGCCTGTGTCACGATCTCCTTATCGGCTAGCGTCTAAGGAAATGGCGGAGCTGAAAGTTCAACTGCAAGAGTTGTTGGAGCAAGGGTATGTGCGCCCGAGTTCTTCGCCTTGGAGCGCACCGGTCCTCTTTGTTAAGAAGAAGGACGGAAGCTTGAGGCTATGTATTGATTATCGGGAGCTAAATAAGCTGACGAAGAAGAACAAGTACCAGATCCCCCAGATTGATGATCTTTTTGATCAGTTAGTCGGGTCGACGGTGTACTCGAAGTTGGATCTAAAGGTTGGGTACTATCAGCTGTGAATAAGGGAGAGTGATATCCCGAAGACAGCGTTTAGTACGAGATACGGGCATTATGAGTTTACGGTCATGCCGTTTGGGCTGACTAATGCGCCGTCAGTGTTCATGGATTTGATGAACAGGACGTTCAGGGAGTACTTGGACCATTTTGTGATCGTCTTCATCGACGATATTTTGGTGTACTCGCAAAGTGAGGAAGATCACTTCAAGCATCTTCATTTGGTGTTGGAGACGCTAAGGAGAAATCAGTTGTACGCCAAGTTCTCGAAGTGCGAGTTTTGGCTATCCTCAGTGGCATTCCTTGGGCATATAGTAAGTGGAGAGGGTATTGCTGTGGATCCGGCGAAGATTATTGCGATACGGGAGTGGCCTGAGCTTGCTACTGTAGCGGAAGTCCGGAGTTTTCTGGGGCTTGCCGGCTATTATAGGCGCTTCGTAGAGAACTTCTCGCGGATAGCGTTACCTCTCACTACATTGACGAGGAAGGAGCATAAGTTTGTTTGGACGCCGGAGTGCGCGCGAGCTTTTGAGGAGTTGAAGTGTCGGTTGACCACGGCGCCTGTGCTGAGTTCGCCATGTGGGACCGAGGGCTACGAGATATATAGCGATGCTTCAGGCAGCGGTTTGGGTTGCGTGCTACTGCAGCACGGAAGCGTGATAGCTTATGGCTCGAGACAGCTAAAAGTGCACGAGAGGAATTATCCGGTCCATGACTTGGAGTTAGCGGCCGTGATTTTTTCCTTGAAGCTGTGGAGACACTACTTGTACGGTGTGAAGATTGATATCTACACCGATCACAAGAGCCTGAAGTATCTCATTGATCATAAAGATCTGAATATGCGGCAGCGTAGATGGATGGAGTTCCTTGGGGACTATACGTTCAAGATCCATTACGTGCCTGGCAAAGGGAATGCGGTTGCGGACGCGTTGAGTCGCCGAGCCCCAGCTCAAGCCAATTGGCTATCGGTGCACGATGAGCGGTTGGTGCAAGAGTTAGAGGCGTTGGAGATTGTCTGTGTGGACAGGCAATCAAGTGCTGAAGCAGTTCTGAATTAGACTGAAGTCCAATATGACCTGGCTGATCGTATTCGACAGGCTTTGGATATGGATGCTCATATGAAGCAGTTCATGGTAGAGGCTCTGGATGGGTCAAATTCCCAATTCGTCGTGGAGGACGGGTTGCTTTGGAAAGACGGTCGTTTGTGCGTCCCTAGTGTGGGCAATTTGCGGGTGGAGTTGTTGTACGAGGCACACCATACCAAGTAATCGATTCACCCGGGGAGCACGAAGATGTACCGTGATGTGAAGAAACTGTTTTGGTGGCCGGGTTTGAAAAAGGATGTGGCGCTATACGTAGCGAAGTGCCAAACCTGCGCCTTGGTAAAGGCGGAGTGCCAAAAGCCGGGAGGATTTCTTAAGTCCTTGCCTATTTCAGAGTGGAAATTTGACGACATCTCTATGGACTTTGTGCACGGTTTGCCAAGGTCGCAAAAGGGGAACGACGCCATTTGGGTAGTTGTTGATCGATTAACGAAGGTGTCGCATTTTATTCCACATAGGAAGGATGATCCGGTGGAGAAGTTGGCAAAGCTTTATGTGGATAACATAGTACGGCTTCATGGTGTGCCCCGCAGCATCGTGAGTGACCGAGATGGGCGGTTCACGTCCAATGATTGGAGGCTTGTGCAGCAAATGTTGGGAACAAAGCTGAAATTCAGCACAGCCTTCCATCCGCAAACGGATGGGCAGACCGAGAGGGTCAATAGAACCATGGAAGACATGCTTCGCATGTGTGTCTTGGATTTTGGAAAGCAATGGGAAGACCACCTTTATTTGGTGGAGTTCGCCTACAACAACAGCTACCAAGCGAGTATTCAGATGGCGCCTTTCGAGGCCCTATATGGTAGAAGATGTCGCACGCCATTGTATTGGTTAGAAACGGGTGAGTCAAAGTTGTATAAGCGATCAGAAGTGGATGATGCTACTTCTTTGGTGAGAACCATTCGGGAGAGGTTGCTTATCTCTCAGGACCGGCAAGCAAAGTACTATAATGCCACGCACAGGAATGTAGAGTTCGCTGTGGGAGATTATGTATACTTAAAGATCAAGCCGTTCAAGGGTGTCTCGCGGGTACGACGATTGAAAAAGCTAAGCCCGAGGTACCTTGGACCGTTTGAGGTTCTGGAGCGAGTTGGTGAAGCGGCCTATCGGTTGAAGCTTTCAGTGGAGCTTAGTGGACTACATGATGTATTCCACATTTCGGTGCTCCGGAAGGCGGTGCAAGAGCCTACGCAAGTGATCGCGGTCGATCAAGTGCCGGTGGATAGTGGGCTAACGACAAAGGTCAAGCCCGTGCGGATTGAGGACTCGGAGGTCAAGTTGCTACACAATCTAGAGATCAGGATGGTCAAGGTCCGGTGGGACAATTGCGGTCATGAGGAGCTCTCTTGGGAGCGAGAGCAGACTATGCTTGACGAGTATCCGGAGTTGTTCCGCTCAGGTACAAAATTTTGATTTTGTACATGTCTTTCCTTTATGTAATTTCGTGGGCGAAATTCTTTTAAGAGGGGGAGAGTTGTAACGCCCCGAAACTCAAAGGAGCGAAGGGGTGGACGTTTTGGGCCAGTTTGGGTTCTGGCAGCAGTCACACGGCCTCAATGTCTATGGCTCATAGGTTTGGCCGTCCAAGTGGTGGTGGTGAGTCCGGAATGTCTATGGCTTTAATTGACGTGACATCGACCGGTTCACTGAGAATGTGCCCTGAGAGCATGGGGTGTGTGGCCGTGCTAGCCAACGTCTGTGGTGTATTGGCTATTGATAAAAATTGCTCGCTTATGCTAATGAAATGCAGGGAAGGAGCATCGCCGCCCCGAGTTGGGGGCGGGATCGTTATAATTTGATCAGCATTGCTGACCGTTGTCTTGATTTGCCGCCGTGCGGTGGTTTGTTGCTTGCAGGTGCAGCTGGACCAAGCGGTCAATAGCGGGCTAAAGCCCTTTTTGCGAAGCCGGCCCTCGAAGGCCCAAATGGAAGTATTTACTGTTTTATTCATGTATGACCGGCCTGCGTGTCGTGGTTTGTAAAACATGTAATATTCAAGTGAAACATTTTGTAAGGCCTTAAGGCTTGTTTTGGGTATTTTGTATAACATTCCTAATTTGTATTAGTGGACATTCGTGCTTTGATGCTGGGTTCTTGTTTACAACTTTATAAACTGCTTCCGCTAGAATGCTCTGTGCAGGACGTTGAGATTGGTTGGATGGTTTCCATAAGTAACCACCCGATCTGTCTGTGGCATACGGCGTCGGGCCCCGGCCGGACCTACTGCTTTATGCTATGTGACGGATAGGGGGTGTTACAATTTGGTATCAGACTACTGGTTTTGGTCGGGCTTAAAGTGAATTCGTGGGCGAATTCTTTTTAAGGGGTGGTGAGCACGTTGTGTGCGTCATCGTAATAACAGTAAAAAGAACCCATGAATGTGCACTTAGGAATGAAAATACTCGTGTTTGAGAAACCTGCGTTTACCTATAATTGCTGTTTGCAATTTATTTGGTCGCTTAACGGTGTTTTGTACCACTATAGGTGACCAGAAGTGGTGTTGGGCCGTCAGAACGCCGAGTTTCTGAGGCTAGTAGTGCACCGGATGTTGCTCCTGCAACACCTCTATCGGCTGAGAACATACGGTTGGTGGCTGAAGCGGTGCTGGCCATGATAAATGCGCAGCCTGGAAGGCAAGCGCAGCAGCCTGCTCCTATGATGGAGCAAGAACCTCTTCAAGAGGCTGAGCCAAGGAGAGTGGAGCAAGTGGTTGTGGAACCGGTGGTGCCGAGGAGGGCAACTGAGAGGCAGCTTAAGCATGTAATGAGCTTTAACCCTCCGTTATTCTCGGGGTTGGGAACCCCATCTCAGGCTGAAGACTGGCTCTCCAGGGTGAAGAGAGTCATGACAGCGACGGAGACGGAGGAGTGGCAAATGACCACCATCGCTACGTTCCTTTTTGACGGTGAAGCGAGGATGTGGTGGGAAGGATTGGAGTTGCATCATTTGAGGGGTAGACAACTGATAGACGTTCCGATGGAAGAGTTCTCGGGATTGTTCTTAGCAAGATACCTCCCTTCGACGTAGAATATAGCGTTGGAGAAAGAGTACCTGAAGTTGGTACAGGGTGAGAGGAGCGTGGATGAATATCTCCACGAGTTTACTCGTCTGAGTCGTTATGCTAGCTCCACCATCATGGATGAGGAGCGCAAGACTAATCGCTTCTACGAAGGGTTGAGAGATGAGTTGAGGTTACTACTCTCGGGGCCAATGACGCTGGGTTTCTTAACCTTGGTCAACACTGCCCGGTCCTTGGAGAAGGACATGAAGAACGTACAAGCAAAGAAAAGCTTGGGTGAGAAGAAATTTGAATTCAAAGTGCCGACTACTTCAAAGTCCGGCTATCGGAGGTCTTTCAAGAAGCATAGGACTTCGGGTCCAGCTCCTTCTGGTGCTTCTGGGGCGACTACGAGTCGGAACCCGGGCGCGTGTTTTACATGTGGAAAGACGGGGCATTTCGCCCGTGATTGTTGGAGCGGACGTCCTAAGTCCGAGAGGAGGCCGGGAGCTACTTAGGAAGAAAAGGGAAAGGCGGTGGAGTCGAACGCATCCCATTATGCTCCGGCCCAACCAAGGGTCTACAATCTTGGCCAACAGGAGGCCATTAAACAGGCTGATGTGGTGACAGGTATGGTTTAATTTATAGCAAGTCAATTTCTTTAAATACTTGTTATGCACGTGTTACATTACCACTGCTTGTTTAGGATTTGTATTGATTTGTGAAAATCCGACACGAGCACACTTCGATACGGGAACTTCACACTCCTTCTTGTCCGAAGGATTTATATCACGCATCGGAGTCCCTTCTTCGATGGCGAAGGATAAGTTGGATGTGTTGTTGCCCAATGGGTGTTCGATGCGAGCAGATAGGATCTGCGATGTTAAGATTCGTATTGGGGAGCAGGTGTTCGACCTGCGAGCGTATTTACTTCCGTTGGTGGAGTTCGACGTCATATTTGGCATGGACTGGCTCTCGGAGCAGCAGGCCCATATAGATTGCGGTAGCAAGGAAGTTAAGATGGGAGCAAGTCGTGAGACGACTTTTACGGGCTTAAAGGGGTCGAGCAAGACGTTGATGTCTGCTCTTCAGGTGGTGAAGGCGGTTCATGCCGGAGCTGAACTGTTCTTTACACTAGTGGAGGTTGCAAAGCTGAAGCCCGCGTTGGATTGTATTTCAGTGGTATCGGAATACCCTGATGTGTTTCCCGCAGATCTTCCTGGAGCCCCGCCTCAGCGAGAGATAGATTTTACGATCGAGCTAGTGCCAGGTACAAAGCCTGTGTCACGATCTCCTTATCGGCTAGCGCCTAAGGAAATGGCGGAGCTGAAAGTTCAACTGCAAGAGTTGTTGGAGCAAGGGTATGTGCGCCCGAGTTCTTCGCCTTGGAGCGCACCGGTCCTCTTTGGTAAGAAGAAGGACGGAAGCTTGAGGCTATGTATTGATTATCGGGAGCTAAATAAGCTGACGTAGAAGAACAAGTACCCGATCCCCCGGATTGATGATCTTTTTGATCAGTTAGTCGGGTCGACGGTGTACTCGAAGTCTGATCTAAAGGCTGGGTACTATCAGCTGCGAATAAGGGAGAGTGATATCCCGAAGACAGCGTTTAGTACAAGATACAGGCATTCAAGTTTACGGTCATGCCGTTTGGGCTGACTAATGCGCCGTCAGTGTTCATGGATTTGATGAACAGGACGTTCAGGGAGTACTTGAACCATTTTGTGATCGTCTTCATCGACAATATTTTGGTGTACTCGCAAAGTGAGGAAGATCACTTCAAGCATCTTCATTTGGTGTTGGAGACGCTAAGGAGAAATCAGTTGTACGCCAAGTTCTCGAAGTGCGAGTTTTGGCTATCCTCATTGGCATTCCTTGGGCATATAGTAAGTGGAGAGGGTATTGATGTGGATTCGGCGAAGATTATTGCGATACGGGAGTGGCCTGAGCTTGTTACTGTAGCGGAAGTCCGGAGTTTTCTGGGGCTTGCCGGCTATTATAGGCGCTTCGTAGAGAACTTCTCGCGGATAGCGTTACCTCTCACTACATTGACGAGGAAGGAGCATAAGTTCGTTTGGACGTCGGAGTGCGCGCGAGCTTTTGAGGAGTTGAAGTGTCGGTTGACCACGACGCCTGTGCTGAGTTCGCCATGTGGGACCGAGGGCTACGAGATATATAGCGATGCTTCAGGCAGCGGTTTGTGTTGCGTGCTACTGCAGCACGGAAGCGTGATAGCTTATGGCTCGAGACAGCTAAAAGTGCACGAGAGGAATTATCCGGTCCATGACTTGGAGTTAGCGGCCGTGATTTTTGCCTTAAAGCTGTGGAGACACTACTTGTACGGTGTGAAGATTGATATCTACACCGATCACAAGAGCCTGAAGTATCTCATTGATCAGAAAGATCTGAATATACGGCAGCGTAGATGGATGTAGTTCCTGGGGGACTATACGTTCAAGATCCATTACGTGCCTGGCAAAGGGAATGCAGTTGCGGACGCGTTGAGTCGCCGAGCCCCAGCTCAAGCCAATTGGCTATCAGTGCACGATGAGCGGTTGGTGCAAGAGTTGGAGGCGTTGGAGATTGTCTGTGTGGACAGGCAATCAAGTGTTGAAGCAGTTCTGAATTGGACTGAGGTCCAATATGACCTGGCTGATCGTATTCGGCAGGCTTTGGATATGGATGCTCATATGAAGTAGTTCATGGTAGAGGCTCTGGATGGGTCAAATTCCAAATTCGTCGTGGAGGACGGGTTGCTTTGGAAAGACGGTCGTTTGTGCGTCCCTAGTGTGGGCAATTTGCGGGTGGAGTTGTTGTACGAGCCACACCATACCAAGTACTCGATTCACCCGGGGAGCACGAAGATGTACCGTGATGTGAAGAAACTGTTTTGGTGGCCGGGTTTGAAAAAGGATGTGGCGCTATACGTAGCGAAGTGCCAAACCTGCGCCTTGGTAAAGGTGGAGTGCCAAAAGCCGGGAGGATTTCTTAAGTCCTTGCCTATTCCGGAGTGGAAATTTGACGACATCTCTATGGACTTTGTGCACGGTTTGCCAAGGTCGCAAAAGGGGAACGACGCCATTTGGGTAGTTGTTGATCGATTAACGAAGGTGTCGCATTTTGTTCCACATAGGAAGGATGATCCGGTGGAGAAGTTGGAAAAGCTTTATGTGGATAACATAGTACGGCTTCATGGTGTGCCCCGCAGCATCGTGAGTGACCGAGATGGGCGGTTCACGTCCAATGATTGGAGGCTTGTGCAGCAAATGTTGGGAACAAAGCTGAAATTCAGCACAGCCTTCCATCCGCAAACGGATGGGCAGACCGAGAGGGTCAATAGAACCATGGAAGACATGCTTCGCATGTGTGTCTTGGATTTTGGAAAGCAATGGGAAGACCACCTTTATTTGGTGGAGTTCTCCTACAACAACAGGTACCAAGCGAGTATTCAGATGGCGCCTTTCGAGGCCCTATATGGTAGAAGATGTCGCACGTCGTTGTCTTGGTTAGAAACGGGTGAGTCAAAGTTGTATAAGCGATCAGAAGTGGATGATGCTACTTCTTTGGTGAGAACCATTCGGGAGAGGTTGCTTATCGCTCAGGACCGGCAAACAAAGTACTATAATGCCACGCACAGGAATGTGGAGTTCGCTGTGGGCGATTATGTATACTTAAAGATCAAGCCGTTCAAGGGTGTCTCGCGGGTGCGACGATTGAAAAAGCTAAGCCCGAGGTACCTTGGACCGTTTGAGGTTCTGGAGCGAGTTGGTGAAGCGGCCTATCGGTTAAAGCTTTCAGTGGAGCTTAGTGGACTACATGATGTATTCCACATTTCGGTGCTCCGGAAGGCGGTGCAAGAGCCTACGCAAGTGATCGCGGTCGATCAAGTGCCGGTGGATAGTGGGCTAACGACAAAGGTCAAGCCCGTGCGGATTGAGGACTCGGAGGTCAAGCGGCTACGCAATCTAGAGATCAGGATGGTCAAGGTCCGGTGGGACAATTGCGGTCGTGAGGAGCTCTCTTTGGAGCGAGAACAGACTATGCTTGACGAGTATCCGGAGTTGTTCCGCTCAGGTACAAAATTTTGATTTTGTACATGTCTTTCCTTTATGTAATTTCGTGGGCAAAATTCTTTTAAGAGGGGGAGAGTTGTAACGCCCCGAAACTCAAAGGAGCGAAGGGGGGGACGTTTTGGGCCAGTTTGGGTTCTGGCAGCAGGCACACGGCCTGGGACACGGGCGTGTCCCAGGGCGTGTCGACCCGTGTCGACACTTAGCCGCGAAGTCGTCGAGATTATCTCGATGATTCGTTGAGACTGGGCACACGGCCTGCGACACGGGCGTGTCGCAGGGCGTGTCGACCCGTTTCGACACTTAGCCGCGGAGTCGACGAGATTCGCTCGACGATGTGTCGAGACAAGGCACACGGCCTGCGACACGGGCGTGTCGCAGGGCGTGTCGACCTGTCTCGACGATCGTCCCGGGGAGTCGACGAGCTTTACTCGACGATTCGTCGAGACAAGGCACACGGCCTAGGACACGGGCGTGTCCAAGGCCGTGTCATCAGATCGACGATTTTCGCTCGACGAAATGTCGAGACCGTGTACACGGCCTGGGGTCCAGGCGTGTCAAGGTGACACGGGTAAGGACAACGGCGTGTCCTAGAACCCGTGCAGTGCTCGGGTTGATTTTGGGGAAAAATCATGGGGTACACGGCCGGAAACACGGCCGTGTGAGGTGGAACACGGGCATGTCAGCTCGAACACGGGCGTGTTCGATACCCGTGTGAGGTTCCAGGAGATTCGATTTTGACGGCAAATGCGGCACACGTCCCTGGACACGGGCGTGTGCCAGGCCGTGTTCGTTCCAGATTGGGCATTTCAGCCCCGAATCAAAGTCGTTCGTTTCCTTATTTTGAGATCCAATGGTTGGGGGTTGTTCCTAAAGGGATATACCCGGGTTTGGGCTTTCAAAACCCTTACTTTTCTTAAGTGTTCTCTTTCTAAAGCCTTACAGAGAGAGGAGAGCCAAGGGAGGAAGTAGGAGCTAGATCCCGCCATTGGAGGAGCTTCGGAGCTCCGAATCGCGAGCCGACTCCGGATCCACGGAGGCAACGCTAGTGCGGTGGTTTTCATCCGATTACTTTTCCATGGCGCCAAAGAGGAACGCAAGGGTAACGATCCTCATCTTAAGCATGAGTAGCTCTCTTTCTTTGCATAGGAAGGCCGCTCTCGCGAGTTTGCGGAGAGTTGGAGGCGTTCCTTCGGGTAGATATGTGAAGTCCCCGTTGTTTAGAGTCCGTAAGCGAGAACGGACATAGGCATGATGTATGAAGCCTATCCGGACACGTTGGTCTGGATCAGTGATGTTGCATTGCATAATGCCGGAGAAGACTCCGTGGTATTGGTTGTTTTTCGGGTTTTCTACGCGGTAGATTGCAGCAGGGAGCCTTGGGGACTAGCCCAAAGGTGCACCCGGAAAACTGGGCGGATACGAGATCTTGCCAACTTGGTGGCTTGAACGCCAACTTGAATATAATTGGGTTATGTGACTTGTGATGGAAATGGGACTCGGCGGAAGTTTGACCCGCGCAAATGGCTTAAATTGTCGTTGCGATGTGAGCACGGGTTAGACGGAACCGTACCCGTTCTATATCGTTCGGTTAAAGAGACCTAAAGGCACGTGGCACTTACCGTTGGCATAGAGTAGGGTCTTCGGCGGTCAATGGCTTAAATTGTCGTGACCCAGGCCAGGAAGACAAATTGCTCATAGGTTTGGCCGTCCAAGTGGCGGTGGTGAGTCCGGAATGTCTATGGCTTTAATTGACGTGACATCGACCGGTTCACTGAGAATGGCCCCTGAGAGCACGGGGCGTGTGGCCGTGCGAGCCAACGTCTGTGATGTATTGGCTATTGATATAAATTGCTCGCTTATGCTAATGAAATGCAGGGAAGGAGCATCGCCGCCCCGAGTTGGGGGCGGGATCGTTATAATTTGGTCAGCATTGCTGACCGTTGCCTTGTTTTGCCACCGTGCGGTAGTTTGTTGCTTGCAGGTGCAGCTGGACCAAGCGGTCAATAGCGGGCTAAAGCCCTTTTTGCGAAGCCGGCCCTCGAAGGCCCAAATGGAAGTGTTTACTGTTTTATTCATGTATGACCGGCCTGCGTGCCGTGGTTTGTAAAACATGTAATATTCAAGTGAAACATTTTGTAAGGCCTTAAGGCTTGTTTTGGGTATTTTGTATAACATTCCTAATTTGTACTAGTGGACATTCGTGCTTTGATGCTGGGTTCTTGTTTACAACTTTTATAAACTGCTTCCGCTAGAATGCTCTGTGTGGGACGTTGAGATTGGTTGGATGGTTTCCATAAGTAATCACTCGGTCTGTCTGTGGCATACGGCGTCGGCCCCCGGCCGAATCTACTGCTTTATGCTATGTGACGGATAGGGGGTGTTACAGAGACGAACCATTACCAAATCATCAATATTCAAGGAGACCGCTCGCCGATGTACGTTAGCGTTCGATTGATAAATAGCATATTGTTTAGCTAATTGCTCGCTAATGTGCTTATGGAAATTGTGGACGTGTGAGGAGAAATCCTGGGCAAAATGACTAGATTTAAAAGATGGTGGTAACGAGACCAAGTCAAGAGGCATGGGGGCCTTATAACCATGCACGACCTCATTCGGAGACAAACCGGTGGACCTATTCTTTGAATTATTGTAAGCTAATTGAGCATGTGGAAGGATAAGGTCCCATGTACCTTTATGATCTCCCACTAAGCAATGAAGTAATCCGCCCAAGCTTTGATTGACCACTTCCGTTTGCCCATCCGTTTGGTGATGATAGGTCGACGAAAACATGAGTTCTGTACCCATAAGCAACATGAGTTTTGTACCGTGTGGGGTGAACCCATGTGCAACATGACTAGAATTAATAGTAGAAAATAACAGAACTATGTCAGGTGGCACGGGTTCTTTAAATTCAAAAATTATTTCAGTGGAGCCTAACGTTTTCGTTTTAAATTTGGAATTAAATTTTGATTTAAAAATTTTGTAATGAATTGCGAGCAGAAAACGCTCGTCACCAACTATGTTTACCCACATCCATCTAAGTAAGGCTAATGGGGAGGCGGTAATAATAAACTTCTCCAAATATAAAGGGCTAGGAAGGACTAGCTCGTGTCCTAGCAAATCATATACTCGAGTTAAATGAACCGGAGGGAGAGTCGACATGGTTGATTCCGTAGGGGAAGTTAAGTCACACTCAACATCAAAATACGGATTACGTTCTCTTCCTAGTGAACGTAATCCTACGTCATCCGTGTAGGCTCTTAGGACGGTTGTAACACCCCCTATCCGTCACATAGCATATAGCAGTAGGTCCGGTCGGGGCCCGACTCCATATACCACAGACAGACCGGGTGGTTACTCATGGAAACCATCCAACCAATCAACGTCCTACACAGAGCATTCTAGCTGAAGCAGTTTACAAAAGTTGCAAATAAGAACCCAGCACTAAAGCATGAATGTCCACTAATTACCAAAATAGGAATGTTACAAAATACACCAGTACAAGCCTTGAGGCCTTACAAATATGGTTCACTCGATATTACATGTTTTACAAACCACGGCACGCAGACCGGTAATACATGAATAAAAAAGTAAACACTTCTATTTGGGCCTTCGAGGGTCTGCTTCGCAAAAAGGGCTTTAGCCCGCTATTGACCGCTTGGTCCAGCAGCACCTGCAAGCAACAAACCAACGCACGGTGGCAAAACAAGGCAACGGTCAACAATGCTGACAAAATTATAACGATCCCGCCCCCAACTTGGGGCGGCGATGCTCCTTCCCTGCATTTCATTAGCATAAGCGAGCAATATATATATATATAGCCATTTCATCACAGACGTTGGCTCGCACGGCCACACGCCCCGTGCTCTCAGGGCACATTCTTGGTGAACCAGTCGATGTCACGTCAATTAAAGTCATAGACATTCCAGACTCACCACCGCCACTTTGACGGCCAAACCTATGAGCAATTTGTCTTCCTGGCCTGGGTCACGACAATTTAAGCCATTGACTGCCGAAGACCCTAATCTATGCCAACGGCAAGTGCCACGTGCCTTTAGGTCTCTTTAACCGAACGACATAGAACAGGTACGATTCCATCTAACCCGTGCTCACATCACAACGACAATTTAAGCCATTTGCGCGGGTCAAACTTCCACCGAGTCCCATTTCCATCACAGTTCACATAACCCGGTTATGTTCAAGTTGGCTCTCAGGCCACCAAATTGGCAGGATCTCGTATCCGCCCAGTTTTCCGGGTGCACCTTTGGGTTAGTCCCCAAGGCTCCCTGCTGCAATCTACCGCGTAGAAACCCGAAAAACAATCAATAACACGGAGTCTTCTCCGGCATTTATGCAATGCAACATCACCGATCCAGACCAACATGCCCGGGTAGGCTTCACACATCATGCCTATGTCCGTTCTCGCTTACGGACTCTAAACAACGGGGACTTCACATATCTACCCGAAGGAATGCCTCCAACTCACCGCAAACTCGCGAGAGCGGGCTTCCTATGCAAAGAAGGAGAGCTACTCATGCTCAAGAAGAGAATCGTTACCCTAGCATTTCTCTTTGGCTCCATGGAAAAGTAAGCGGATGAAAAGCACCGCACTAGCTTTGCCTCCGTGGATCCGGAGTCGGCTCGCGATTCGGAGCTTCGAAGCTCCTCCAATGGCCGGATCTAGCTCCTTCTTCCTTCCTTGGCTCTCCTCTCTCTCTCTAAGGATCTAGAAAGATAACCAATTAAGAAAAGTGAGGGTTTCTAAGTCCAATCCCGCGTATATCCCTTCAGGAACAACCCCCAGCCGTTGGATCCCAAAATAAAGAAACGAACGGCTTTGATTCGGGACTGAAATGCCCAATCTGGACCGAACACAGCCTGGCACACGCCCGTGTCCAGGGTCGTGTGCCTCCTTCCCCGTCAAAATTGAATCGCCTGGAACGACACACGGGTATCGAACACGGCCGTATTCGACCTGACACGCCCGTGTTCCACCTGACACGGCCGTGTGGCCGGCCATGTACCCCCATCATTTTTCCCCGAAAACAACCCGAGCACTTCACGGGTTCAAGGACACGCCCGTGTCCTTACCCGTGTTACCCCAACACGCCTGGGCTCCAGGCCGTGTACATGGTCTCGACACTCGACACTTCGTCGAGTGAAGATCGTCGACCTGATGACACAGCCTTGGACACGCCCGTGTCCTAGGACGTGTGCCTTGTCTCGACACAATGTCGAGACCAAAGTGTCGACTTCGCGGGACGAGTGTCGACACGGGTCGACACGCCATGCGACATGCCCGTATCGCAGGCCGTGTGCCCAGTCTCGACACAACGTCGAGGCCAAAGTGTCGACTTCCTGTCTCAGTGTCGCCACAGGCTTGACACGCCCTGTGACACGCCCGTGTCCCAGGCCGTGTGCCTGCAGCCAGAACCCAAAACTGGCCCAAAAGGTCCCCCGTCGCTCCTTTGAGTTTCAGGGCGTTATAACTCTCCCCCTCTTAAAAGAATTTCGCCCACGAAATTATATATAAAGGAAAGACATGTACAACCTCAAAATTTGTACCTGAGCGGAACAACTCCGGATACTCGTCAAGCATAGTCTGCTCTCGCTCCCAAGAGAGCTCCTCACGACCGCAATTGTCCCACCGGACCTTTACCATCCTGATCTCTTTATTGCGTAGCCGCTTGACCTCTGATTCCTCAATCCGCACGGGCTTGACCTTTGTCGTTAGCCTACTATCCACCGGCACTTGATCGACCGCGATCACTTGCGTAGGCTCTTGCACTGCCTTCCGAAGTACCGAAATATGGAATACATCATATAAACCACTAAGCTCCACAGAAAGCTTCAACCGATAGGCTGCTTCTCCAACTCGCTCCAAAACCTCAAACGGTCCAAGATACCTGTAACACCCCCATCCGTCGCATGGCATATAACAGAAGGTCCAGCTGGAACCCGACGCCATATACCACAGACAGTCGGAAGGGTTACTAAATGAATAACTCAAACCATCTAATTAAGACTACTCGTCCTAATCACAGAGCATTCTAGCGGAAGATTTAAAGTTGAAAGAACCCAAAATTAATTCCATCAATATGAATGTCCACAGCTACAACAACAGGAATGAAACCCCAAATACACTGAAATAGGTACATGGCCTTATGGCCTTACAAATGTTCATAAATATAACATGTCTTACATACATCGGCTCGCAGGCCGGCCACACCTGAGAAATGTAAAAACAACTATACTACGGCCTTCTAGGGCCAGCACAGCAACATGGGCTCCAGCCCGCTATTTGGCACTCGGCTCCGCAGCACCTGCAAACACATACCACCGCACGGTGGCAAATAAAGCAACGGTCAGCTAAAAGCCGACCAAATTATAACGACCCCGCCCCTTACTCGGGACGGCGGTGCTCTTTCCCTGCAAAGCATTAGCCAACAATATATATATAGCGCAATTATAATTCGCCACAGGTGTAGGCTCGCACGGCCAAACACCCCGTGCACTCAGGGCACATTCATGGTGGACCCTGACCCATCAGTGCATCCACCACCACCCCTAGGATGGCAACAACATGTGAGCATTTAGCCTTTCTGACCACCGTCTAAGGCTCCAACTATGCCAACGGCCAGTCCCCGTCTTCGGGTCTCTCGCACCGAACCACATAGCCTAGGTCCAATTCCACTTGCCCGTTGCTCACGCCGCATGTCCAATTTAAGGAACTTTGCGCGGGCCAAGCTTCTCTCGGATCCCAAATTTTCCAAAACAGTCTCATAACCCAGTTATGATCAAGGCCGGTTCCCAGACCGTCAAGTTAGCAGAACACGTTTCCGCTCAATTTTCCGGGTGCGCCTTGAAGCTAACCTTCAAGGATCCCTGCTGCAATCTACCGCGTAGAAACCCGAAAAATCCAAAGCACGGAGTCTTCTCCGGCAAAACCATATCAAATGCAACATCACCGATCCAGACAAAACACGTCCGGGTAGGCTTCACACACAATGCCTATGCCCGTACTTACGATTCCGGGCTCTACATGCAACACAAGGGGGACTATTCCCGTCAACCCCAAGGAACACCACGCACTCACCGCATACTCGCGGGAGCGGGATTCCTTATGCAGAAAGAAAGAGATTCAAGCGCTCGAGTTGAGAATCGTTACCCTTGAAGTCCGTTTTGGCGCCATGGAAAAACTACGCGGTTAGAACTCTTCGCAATGACTTTCCCTCCACGGATCCGCTCTCCGATTTCGAAATGGCGCTCCGATGCTCCGCCGGCGGCCGGAAACCTCCTTCTTCTTCCTCTCCTCTCTCACTTTGGAAGGGGAGAATTTTGGAGAGAAAATGAGGGAATAACTCCCTATTCCCGGCCTTAACAGAGCCTAAACTAATCTGGGCCGTCAGATCTAAATTAAAGAAAATGGACGGCTCGGATCTGCACAAAATTTCCCAGAACTGGGCCGCACACGGCTTGGCACACGGCCGTGTCCAAGGCCGTGTGCCTCGATCCAGGCACGATCGTCGAACTGAGAAACGCACACGGGCCAAGACACGCCCGTGTCTGACCTGACACGCCCGTGTCGGGTTCCTCGACACGCCCGTGTTCGAGGGCGTGTCACGCATAACCGCCACGGCAACGGACACGACCCCTCAGGATACGGGTCTGGACACGGGTTGGCACACGCCCGTGTCGGATGACACGCCCGTGTCATCCGGCCGTGTTTCTGGCCGTGTCCTTCTCGGGTTGGAAACGACCAAAAATCACCAGCCAGACACGGCCTTGGACACGCCCGTGTCCTAGGCCGTGTACCCCTACAGGCACCAAAAACTCTTTTTTCCCGCGACCGACTCGCACACAAAATTCGGGGCGTTACAAATCTCCCCCACTTAAGGAATTTCGTCCCGAAATTAAACAAAGGTACACAAAAGTTAAATGATACCTGAGTGGAATAACTCGGGGTATTCCTCCAACATAGCTTGCTCTCGCTCCCAAGAAAGCTCCTCACGTCCGCAATTATCCCAACGGACTTTAACCATTCTGACCTCCTTGTTGCGAAGTCGTTTGACTGCAACATCTTCAATTCGTACTGGTCTGACCCTTGTTGTTAACTCATAATCAACCGGTACCTGATCGTCTGCAATGATCTGCGAAGCCTCCTGAACTGCCTTACGCAACACTGATACGTGGAATACATCATGCAGCCCACTCAACTCCGTCGACAGCTTTAATCTATACGCCGCCTCGCCAACACGCTCCAGGATCTCAAATGGTCCAAGGTATCTCGGACTCAGCTTCTTCAAGCGTCGAACCCGCGATACACCCTTGAACGGCTTGATTTTTAAATACACCATGTCGCCAACGTTGAACTCCACATTTCTATGTTTGGCATTGTAGTACTTTGACTGTCTATCCTGAGCAATCTTCAGCCTTTCTTGAATTGTCCGTATCATTGAAGTGGCATCTTCCACCGCTTGACGTTTATACAACTTTGATTCGCCTGCCTCCAACCAAGACAACGGCGTACGGCACTTCCTCCCATACAAAGCTTCAAAAGGCGCCAATCCAATGCTTGCCTGAAAGCTATTGTTGTACGCAAACTCCACCATGTACAGGTGATCCTCCCAATGCTTCCCGAAATCTAGGACGCACATGCGAAGCATGTCCTCCATAGTTCTGTTGACTCTCTCGGTTTGGCCATCTGTCTGCGGGTGAAAGGCTGTGCTGAACTTTAGCTTAGTACCCAACAGACCATGCACCAACCTCCAGTCATTTGACGTGAAGCGTCCATCACGATCACTAACAATACTGCGAGGCACACCATGCAGTCGTACAATATTATCCACGTAGAATTTGGCTAACTTTTCCACTGGATCCTCCTTTCTCACTGGGATAAAGTGCGACACCTTTGTCAATCTATCAACAATCACCCAAATGGCGTCATTTCCTTTCTGCGACTTCGGCAAACCGTGCACAAAATCCATAGATATGTCGTCAAACTTCCATTCTGGGATAGGAAGTGATTTCAAGAAACCTCCGGGCTTCTGGCATTCCGCCTTCACTAATGCACAAGTACGGCACTTGGCCACATAAAGCGCCACATCCTTCTTCAAACCCGGCCACCAGAATAATTTCTTCATGTCTCTATACATCTTCGTGCTTCCCGGGTGGATTGAGTATTTGGTATGATGAGCCTCATACATCAACTCCTCCCGAATATTATCCGCACTAGGAACGCATAGACGACCGTCCTTCCTTAGCAACCCATCTTCAACCACAAACTGGGAATTTGACCCATCCAAAGATCCATCTAGGATTTGCTTCATGCTGCTATCCTGAACCAAAGCCCGCCGAACTCTATCCGCTAGGTCACACTGCACCTCTGTCCAAAACAGTTTCGCCTTGGCACTAGACTGCTTGTCAACGCAAGATATCTCCAATGCCTCCAACTCTTGGACCAATCTCTTATCATGCACTGATAACCAGTTGGCTTGTGCGGGAATCTTACGACTCAACGCATCCGCCACTACATTTCCCTTCCCAGGCACATAGTGTATCTTGAAGGTGTAGTCCCCTAAGAACTCCATCCACCTCCTCTGCCTCATGTTCAGATCTTTTTGGTCCAATAGGTACTTCAAACTCTTATGATCGGTGTAAATATCTACCTTCACACCGTACAGATAGTGCCTCCAAAGCTTAAGAGCAAATATCACGGCCGCTAACTCTAAGTCGTGGACCGGATAATTCCTCTCGTGAACCTTCAATTGTCGTGAACCATAAGCTATCACTCTCCCATGCTGTAGCAGAACACAGCCCAAACCACTGCCTGAAGCATCACTATAAATCTCGAACCCTTCGGTACCACTTGGCGAACATAAAATAGGCGCCGTGGTTAACCGCCTCTTCAACTCTACAAAAGCCTGTTCGCACTCCGAAGACCACACAAACTTCTGATCCTTCCTTGTCAACGTCGTGAGTGGTAGTGCTATCCGCGAGAAGTTCTCTACGAAGCGCCTGTAGTAGCCAGCAAGCCCCAGAAAACTACGGACCTCTGCCACTGTAGTCAAAGTAGGCCACTCCCGTATCGCCACTATCTTCGCCGGATCCACAGCTATTCCTTCTCCACTGACAACATGACCAAGGAACGCTATCGAGGATAACCAGAACTCACACTTGGAGAACTTTGCATACAACTGACTTTTCCTCAATGTCTCCAACACCATGTGTAAATGCTTGTAATGATCCTCCTCGCACCGCGAATACACCAGGATATCATCGATGAATACTATCACAAACTGATCCAAGTATTCTCTGAACGTCCTATTCATCAGATCCATAAACACGGATGGAGCATTCGTCAACCCAAACGGCATGACTGTGAACTCAAAATGCCCAAACCGCGTACTGAATGCTGTCTTTGGAATGTCGCTCTCCCTTATCCTCAACTGATAATAACCGGACTTCAAATCTAACTTCGAATATACAGTTGACCCAACCAACTGATCAAATAGATCGTCAATCCTCGGGATTGGATATTTGTTCTTCTCCGTAAGTTTGTTCAATTCCCGATAATCGATACAAAGCCGCAAGCTCCCATCTTTCTTCTTAACAAAGAGAACTGGTGCGCTCCAAGGTGATGAACTTGGACGCACATATCCTTGCTCTAGCAACTCTTGCAGTTGCACCTTCAACTCTGCCATTTCTCTTGGGGCTATCCGATAGGGGGAGCGTGACACCGGTTTGGCACCCGGTACCAGCTCTATAGTAAAGTCTATCTCCCGCTGAGGAGGGGCTCCTGGGAGATCATCTGGAAACACATCAGGATACTCGGACACAACTGGGATGCTGTCCAAACTAGGCTTAGGCGTCGAAGTCTGCACTAGAGTGACATATAGTTCTGCCCCAGACCGAACTGCCTTGAACACCTGAAGGGCTGATATCAGAACTTTCCCTGACCCCTTCATGCCCGCAAAAGTAGTCTCCCGACCAGTGTCCAGACCCAACTTGACTTCTTTACGGTTGCAATCAATACATGCACTCTGCTCCGATAGCCAATCCATACCGAAAATTACGTCGAACTCCACTAATGGTAGAACCAACGCCCGCAAATCAAACTCCCGGTCTCCAATCTGAATCTTCACAACACAAATCCTATCCGCACGCATTGAGCACCCATTAGGCAACAACACATCCAACTTGTTTTCTGCCATCGAGAACGGAACTCCGATGCGCGATATAAACTTTTCAGACAAGAAGGAATGTGATGCTCCCGTATCAAAAAGGGCTCTCGCCGGAAACCCAAAGATTAACACAAAGCCTAGCATTAACAAACGTAAGCTAACAAATACGAAGGTAACAACTATAAAAGTTAAACCACTGTAATTTAATTCATACCTGTCACCACGTCTGCTTGCTTAATGGCCTCCTGTAGACCAAGGTTGTAGACTCTAGGCTGGGCTGGAGCATGATGGGATGCGGTTGACTCCACCGCCTTCCCTTTCTCCTCATAAGTCGCTCCAGGTCTCCTCTCGGACTTTGGACGTCCGCTCCAACACTCCCGAGCAAAATGCCCCATCTTCCCGCAGTTGTAGCAGGCTCCGGGGACTCGACTTGTAGTTGCCCCCGATGCATCAGCCGAAGGGGCTGAGTTTGAAGTCCTCCGCTTCTTGTTCCATCTGCGGAAACCTGTCTTGTGACTTGGCACCTTGAACTCGGTCTTCTTTTCTCCTGGGTCCCTCTTCTCTTGAACTTTCTTCGCGACCTTTTCCAACGATCGGGCCGAATTGACCAAGGCTAGGAAGCCCTGCGCCTTAGGCCCAGCAAGGAGTAACTGTAAATCGCCACGAAGACCCTCATAGAATCGGTTGGTCTTCCTCTCTTCTTCAGAAAACATAGCACCAGCATAACGACCCAACCGTGTGAACTCATGCAGATATTCATCCACGCTTCTAGATCCCTGAGTCAACCCAAGAAATTGATTCTCCATCTCCAACCTCTGAGCAGAAGGTACAAATCTGGCTAGGAACAATCTTGAAAATTCTTCTATCGGCACATCCGCAAGTTGCCTTCCCACTAGAAGATGAAACTCCAACTCGTCCCACCACAGCCTCGCCTCACCTTCCAAAAGAAAAGTCGCTATGGTGGTCTTCTGCCACTCCTCAGTCATTGTGGCCGTCAACACCCTCTTTATGGAAGAGAGCCAGTCCTCAGCTTGAGTTGGTGTTCCAACCCCATTAAACCTCGGAGGATTAAAGCCCATCACATGCTTTAGCTGCCTCTCCGTAGTTCTCCTCGGCTCTACTAACTCAACTGCTGCGCGTTCCACCACTCTCGGCTCTGCCGCCCTAACCGGTTCTTGCTCATCCGCAGGAGGTGCGCGATGCATTTGCCCCGCAGGTTGGGCATTTATCATTGCGAACACGGCTTCAGCCACCATCCTGATGGTTTCCGCTGAAGGAGGTGTAGCAGGCACGTCCCTTGGTGCACTACTTTCCGCTGATTGCGGACGCTCTGACTGACCAGCACCGCTCCTAGCTGCCTATAAAAGCAAAGACACACGATTAGACAACAAACAAATTGCTAAAAGCAATCATTGGAACACTCAGGTTCCACAAAACAAGTGTATTTTCATTCCTAAGTGGACATTCATGGGTTCTTTTTGATGTTATAACGATGACGCACACATGTGCTCACCACCCCTTAAAAGAATTCGCCCACGAATTCATTTAAGCTTGACCGTAACCAGAAGTCTGATACCAAATTGTAACACCCCCATCCGTCGCATGGCATATAACAGAAGGTCCAGCTGGAACCCGACGCCATATACCACAGACAGTCGGAAGGGTTACTAAATGAATAACTCAAACCATCTAATTAAGACTACTCGTCCTAATCACAGAGCATTCTAGCGGAAGATTTAAAGTTGAAAGAACCCAAAATTAATTCCATCAATATGAATGTCCACAGCTACAACAACAGGAATGAAACCCCAAATACACTGAAATAGGTACATGGCCTTATGGCCTTACAAATGTTCATAAATATAACATGTCTTACATACATCGGCTCGCAGGCCGGCCACACCTGAGAAATGTAAAAACAACTATACTACGGCCTTCTAGGGCCAGCACAGCAACATGGGCTCCAGCCCGCTATTTGGCACTCGGCTCCGCAGCACCTGCAAACACATACCACCGCACGGTGGCAAATAAAGCAACGGTCAGCTAAAAGCCGACCAAATTATAACGACCCCGCCCCTTACTCGGGACGGCGGTGCTCTTTCCCTGCAAAGCATTAGCCAACAATATATATATAGCGCAATTATAATTCGCCACAGGTGTAGGCTCGCACGGCCAAACACCCCGTGCACTCAGGGCACATTCATGGTGGACCCTGACCCATCAGTGCATCCACCACCACCCCTAGGATGGCAACAACATGTGAGCATTTAGCCTTTCTGACCACCGTCTAAGGCTCCAACTATGCCAACGGCCAGTCCCCGTCTTCGGGTCTCTCGCACCGAACCACATAGCCTAGGTCCAATTCCACTTGCCCGTTGCTCACGCCGCATGTCCAATTTAAGGAACTTTGCGCGGGCCAAGCTTCTCTCGGATCCCAAATTTTCCAAAACAGTCTCATAACCCAGTTATGATCAAGGCCGGTTCCCAGACCGTCAAGTTAGCAGAACACGTTTCCGCTCAATTTTCCGGGTGCGCCTTGAAGCTAACCTTCAAGGATCCCTGCTGCAATCTACCGCGTAGAAACCCGAAAAATCCAAAGCACGGAGTCTTCTCCGGCAAAACCATATCAAATGCAACATCACCGATCCAGACAAAACACGTCCGGGTAGGCTTCACACACAATGCCTATGCCCGTACTTACGATTCCGGGCTCTACATGCAACACAAGGGGGACTATTCCCGTCAACCCCAAGGAACACCACGCACTCACCGCATACTCGCGGGAGCGGGATTCCTTATGCAGAAAGAAAGAGATTCAAGCGCTCGAGTTGAGAATCGTTACCCTTGAAGTCCGTTTTGGCGCCATGGAAAAACTACGCGGTTAGAACTCTTCGCAATGACTTTCCCTCCACGGATCCGCTCTCCGATTTCGAAATGGCGCTCCGATGCTCCGCCGGCGGCCGGAAACCTCCTTCTTCTTCCTCTCCTCTCTCACTTTGGAAGGGGAGAATTTTGGAGAGAAAATGAGGGAATAACTCCCTATTCCCGGCCTTAACAGAGCCTAAACTAATCTGGGCCGTCAGATCTAAATTAAAGAAAATGGACGGCTCGGATCTGCACAAAATTTCCCAGAACTGGGCCGCACACGGCTTGGCACACGGCCGTGTCCAAGGCCGTGTGCCTCGATCCAGGCACGATCGTCGAACTGAGAAACGCACACGGGCCAAGACACGCCCGTGTCTGACCTGACACGCCCGTGTCGGGTTCCTCGACACGCCCGTGTTCGAGGGCGTGTCACGCATAACCGCCACGGCAACGGACACGACCCCTCAGGACACGGGTCTGGACACGGGTTGGCACACGCCCGTGTCGGATGACACGCCCGTGTCATCCGGCCGTGTTTCTGGCCGTGTCCTTCTCGGGTTGGAAACGGCCAAAAATCACCAGCCAGACACGGCCTTGGACACGCCCGTGTCCTAGGCCGTGTACCCCTACAGGCACCAAAAACTCTTTTTTCCCGCGACCGACTCGCACACAAAATTCGGGGCGTTACAATACCTCGGGCTTAGCTTTTTCAATCGCCGCACCCGCGAGACACCCTTGAACGGCTTGATCTTTAAGTATACATAATCGCCCACAGCGAACTCCACGTTCCTGTGCTTGGCATTATAGTACTTTGTTTGCCAGTCCTGAGCGATAAGCAACCTCTCCCGTATGGTCCTCACCAAAGAAGTAGCATCCTCCACCTCCGATCGCTTATACAACTTTGACTCACCCGTTTCTAACCAAGACAACGGCGTGCGACATTTTCTACCATAAAGGGCCTCGAAAGGCGACATCTGAATACTCGCTTGGTAGCTATTGTTGTATGCGAACTCCACCAAATAAAGGTGGTCTTCCCATTGCTTTCCGAAATCCAAGACACACATGCGGAGCATGTCTTCCATGGTTCTATTGACCCTCTCGGTCTGCCCATCCGTTTGCGGATGGATGGCTGTGCTGAATTTTAATTTTGTTCCCAACATTTGTTGCACTAGCCTCCAATCATTGCACGTGAACCGCCCATCTCGGTCACTCACGATGCTGTGGGGCACACCATGAAGCCGTACTATGTTATCCACATAAAGCTTTGCCAACTTCTCCACCGGATCATCCTTCTTATGCAGAATAAAATGCGACACCTTCGTTAACTGATCGACAACCACCCAAATGGCGTCGTTCCCCTTTTGTGACCTTGGCAAATCGTGCACAAAGTCCATAGAGATGTCGTCAAATTTCCACTCCGGAATAGGCAAGGACTTAAGAAATCCCCCCGGCTTTTGGCACTCCGCCTTCACCAAGGCGCAAGTTTGGAACTTTGCTACGTATAGCGCCACATCCTTTTTCAAACCCGGCCACCAAAGTAGTTTCTTCACATCACGGTACATCTTCGTGCTCCCCGGGTGAATCGAGTACTTGGTATGGTGTGCCTCGTACAACAACTCCACCCGCAAATTGCCCACACTAGGGACGCACAAACGACCGTCTTTCCAAAGCAACCCGTCCTCCACGACGAATTGGGAATTTGACCCATCCAGAGCCTCTACCATGAACTGCTTCATATGAGCATCCATATCCAAAGCCTGCCGAATACGATCAGCCAGGTCATATTGGACTTCAGTCCAATTCAGAACTGCTTCAACACTTGATTGCATGTCCACACAGACAATCTCCAACGCCTCCAACTCTTGCACCAACCGCTCATCGTGCACTGATAGCCAATTGGCTTGAGCTGGGGCTCGGCGACTCAACGCTTGATTGCCTGTCCACACAGACAATCTCAGATAGATCAGAAAACAGAATATATTGTCACCTTACAGAATTACTCCTTTTCTTTGCTCTTTATAAGCTTTATTTCCCTATTTGGATTAAGAGCTTCCTTCTTTGATCTTCTGTCATCAGCTGTACATAGAGATGTTTGTTGTTTAGGCCTTGGTACTACAGCTTCAGGATGCAGCTTCATGTAGCTTTCAGAATCAAAGAACTTGCTGGAGGAGTATCTTTCCAGTTCCTTTTTCCTTTGATCAGATAATGTAGTGATATTGGAAGTGTCATTGCCTTACTCACTGGCTTTCTTGATCTGATCTAGGGCAGCCAATTCCTTCATCCTGGTTGTCCAAGAAGTTGCATTGTTCTCTGGATCCTCAAAAGGCACTGGAGGCTCATATCTGTCAGAGGGATTGTCTAGAGGAGCTCTGGAGGAGACTAATTCTTTAACCTTGCAGGGAAAGGGACCTGAAGTGGTATCAGATGAACCTGATCCTTCCCTTGAGTATGGGTGTTGCCTGGAATAACCTTGGGAATAAACTTGAAGTTCTCTTTGGTTTCCTCTATAGCTTCTTCTCCGTGACTGATAGCCTCTAGATTGGCTTCCCCTATGTTGAGATCTTCCTTGAGGCTGATAGGGGGTTTGACTTCTGGCAGAGGGATGAACAGCAGAGCTACCACTTGCACCTGCACCAGGTGAAGGATGAGGAGGAGGACGATGATGATGGAACTGAGAGGAACCTTTCTCATACTTCCTCTTCTTCTTCATAGCCTTTAATTGATTCTTGGAGTATTGCATCCAATGTTCTGTTATAGGGCAGTCATGCAGAATGTAATAAGGTATGTCATTTGTGTCTTTGACTTTAGCTTGAGGAACCCTTTTCATTGCCTTGCTTCTTGCTTTTCTTTTCCTTGCTATAGTGGCCGAGAAATCATCAGAATCAGTTCTGAACTGATCACTTTCAGAGCTCTGATCATCATAAAGTGCATCAATCTTCTTAAGATAGTATTTTTGAAGTTGTGATTGAGCAGATGAAACAGTAGAGACAGCTGTTGTGGCAGCAACTGTAGAAGGAGGAATGGAAGCAACACTAGCAGAAGAAGTTGTAGCAGCAACAGTAGATATAGCAGCAACAGGGGCAGCAGCAGATACAGATAAAACAGTTTCAGATACAAGAACATCAGCAGGGGCAACATCAGCAGTTTCAGAAATAATACTTTCAGATACAGTAGTTTCAGTAACAGTAATATCATCAGTAATGACAGTAGGCTCAAAGTCATATGCCTCTGTCTGCATATCCTCAAAAACTGAAACATCAGCCACATCAAAACTAACAGAAACAGCAACATTTGCAGCATTAGGAGCAGCATCAGTGCTTTCAACAGCAACAAAAATAGCAGGGGCAGCAGCAGAAAGGGACTTTATAAAAGAATTAAGGAGACTAGTGTCACAGCTGGAAAAGGGCACAATGGCCTTGGAGAGATCCTCAGAAGGCTGGACTGCAGTACTCTCTGGAAGACAACTGAAATATATATAATCAAACTCTGATAAAAGTGACCTGAGGTCCACTGAGAAAACTGCAACCTGTGGTGTTGAGGCTTGAGCTGATGTAACAGCAGCAGCAGGCAATCTGACACCTTCATGAGGCATCTCCCCCTGCCTAGATTCAGAGATAGTTGGATCAAGGCACCCAAAGGAAGGGATTGCCTGAGGAGGAATGATGGAGGAGAGCCTGGCAGATAGGTCTGCAACTGACTTTAGGAGTGGAGCCAAGGATGTCTCCAACAGAAGTGATAGTTTGGGAGCTATCAGCTCATAAAGTCTGTCTGCTAAGGCTGGAATATCTACATGCTCAGTAGGGACGTGAGCAGAGGTAGGGAATGAAGGTGGAGCAGCTGGAGATGTTGGTAGAGAACTGGTGTATGGGGGAAAGGAAGGTTGAGGTGTGGGGATTGTTGAAATGGAAGATAGTGGAATGGAAATAGAAGGTGTGAAGGAGGGTTGAGCAATGATGTCTTGGAGTAACTGTTGGTATGATGTGGATGAAGAGGGTAGATCAGGAGGGGATGAAGGTGAATCATCCATAAAGGAGTCATCTAGAAGATTGAAGGATGGAATGTGAGATGATGAACCAATGTCTTGGTGAGAGTAGTGATGTAATGGGTGGAAGAGTACTTCTGTTAGTGGAAGAGTTGGATAAATTGAGGTTGGAGATGGGCTGGAAATGATGATGGTGGAGGAAACTGTAATGGTGGATGAAATTTGAATGGTGGAGGTGACTGATGGAGATGAAATAAGAGGTGGAGGAGAAGGAGAAGTAGCAGGCAAGTCTTCTGCAGGGGCAGAGACTTGAGGGGAAGAGACTGTAACAGTCTTTGTGCCTGAAGTTGCAGATGCAGACGGCCTGCTGGGCTTCACAATCTGTCTCTCCCACTTGCCAAACAGGGCACAGGAGAGCCTCTTGGAGGCATTGATGTACATCCCATTTGATACAAGCAGAGCAGGGCATCTGTTTTGAAGAAACAACCCTAGGATCCTTCCATAATTCACAAAGTTCTTATTTAGCTTCTTCTTAATCAGATCAAAGAAGATCTCTCCCCAGTTTAATTGTTTCTTATCTACAAGAGCACCCATCAAACACAGCTGATTCCTGGAGATGGTATCATGTGCTGAGTGCTTGGCCAACAAGACTTTTCCCACAACATCAGCTAAGAACCTATACTTAACAACCAAATTCTTTTTCAGCAGCTTGCTAGGGTTTACATCTGTATGACCCATTCTATCAAGCATAGAGAAAAAGTCTTCTCCAGACATTTCAACAGAATCTCTTCCAGAATTTAATCCAAAAATCTCTGTCAGAATAGCAGGTGTCAGAGGTACCTGGGTTCCAGAAATTGATCCAATCACTGTATTTTGATCCTGTTTGTGGGCAGTATATACCCACTCCTTGATTTCATCAGCAGGCAACTTGATTCTGGTGGACATGATAGCAACAAGATTTTGTTCCTTGAACAGTTCTAGAATATCTTGGAAAACCTGATCACTGGTGCTGAAAGAATCCATATCAATATCGAATCCTGCATCAATTTTCATGACAGGTAGGACTGCAACTGAGACGACCATGGTTTCCTGCAAAAAAATAAACAACCAAACGACCAAGTGTAGAGAGGTTTGGAGGGAAAGAGAAAATTTGCAGAAAGATTGAAAGCGCAGAAGGAGAACGACGGCCAAAAAATGAATTTTATATTAGGGTTCGACGCAGAAAAGGAAAGATCGTTGAACTCAGTTAGACGATCGGGGCTTCTAAAGGAATCTAAAAGGTCTTCAATATCGTCGATCTCCGTTTGACGATATTGGAGAACGTCGAGCTCCGTTCGACGATAGTTCAAAAAACAAAATTGTCGAGCGCCGTTCGACGATCGCTGACCTAGAGAGATAGTTGAGCACTATCTGAGAATCGCTGAGCTCTGGTCGACGATTTCGGAAAGCGTCGATCTCTGTTCGACGATTGGGGGGAAAATCGTCGAGCGCAGTTCAGAGACCAGAAACATTCTAGACACTAGAAAAATTGAGAAGTTTTCATGGTCTTGGTCATTTTTAGAGTTTTAAAATCTTGGACATTATTTTAAACTTCCTCCATCTAACATTCCTAACTGATTTAGGAAGAAGTGGTGTTTCTTTTCATCCAAGGGTTTGGTGAAAATATCTCCCCTTTGCATATCAGTTGGGATATATTGAAGTTCAATTTTATTTTTCTCAACATTATCCCTTAAGAAGTGATGCCTAATTTCTATGTTTTTAGTCCTACTATGGAGGACTGGATTTTGAGCTATAGAAATAGCACTGGTATTATCACAAAAGATTTTAGACTTCTTTAAGTTGTAGCCATAGTCTAGGAGTTGGTTTTGAATCCACAATATTTGTGAATAACAACTATATGCAGCCATATATTCAGCTTCAGCAGTTGAAGTTGACACAGATATTTGTTTCTTGCAACACCAAGAGACAAGTCTGTCACCAAGAAAATGACAAGTTCCAATGGTGCTTTTCCTGTCAATTCTGCATCCAGCATAATCAGCATCAGAAAATCCAGTTAAGTCAAATGCTGAGTCTTTTGGATACCAGAGACCTAGATTTGGACAACTTTTAATATACCTGAGAATCCGTTTTACTAATGTTAGGTGTGACTCTCTAGGGCTCACTTGGAATCTAGCACAGATGCATGTAGTAAAGATTATGTCAGGTCTACTAGCTGTAAGGTACAGTAAAGATCCAATCATTGCTCTATATGTTGTCTGATCAACAGGTTTCCCATGTTCAACAGCATCCAATACAGCATTAGTAGGCATAGGTGTTTTCATACAAGATGCTTCAGATATATGAAATTTCTTAACCAATTCTTTTGCATACTTGGTTTGAGAGATGAATATACCTTCAGCATGTTGTTTGACTTGCAATCCTAGAAAGAAGGATAGCTCACCCATGCTACTCATTTCAAATTTATAATGCATTAGATTGGAGAACCTTCTGCACAAATTTGAATCAGTAGATCCAAAGATAATATCATCTACAAAGATTTGTACTAGCAGGGTATGGGACTTATGGGTTTTAATAAAAAGAGTTTGGTCTACTTTACCCCTTATAAATTCATTTTTCAGGAGAAAGCGTGCTAGGGTCTCATACCATGCTCTAGGAGCTTGCTTGAGACCATATAATGCTTTATTCAATTTTAAAACATAATCAGGATGAGATGGAGAGATGAAACCTGGAGGTTGTCTGACATAGACTTCTTCTTTGATATCTCCATTTAGAAAAGCACTTTTAACGTCCATCTGGTATACTTTGAAACCTTTGTGTGCTGCATATGCTAAGAAGATTCTAATAGCCTCCAACCTTGCAACTGTGCAAAAGTCTGGTCATAGTCTATGCCTTATTCTTGAGAGTACCCTTGAGCAACTAGCCTTTCCTTATTCCTTACAATTACTCCTTGATCATCCAATTTATTTATGAACACCCACTTTGTTCCAACAATGGAGTGATCCTTAGGCTTTGGTACTAGTTCCCAAACTTTGTTCCTTTCAAATTGATGCAACTCTTCTTGCATTGCCATGATCCAGTGTGGATCTTGCTCTGTATCTTGAATGGATTGAGGTTCAATTTGAGATAGGAAGCAAGTGTGCAACAGGTTTTGGTTGACCTGATTTCTGGTTTGCACACCAGCTAAGATGTCTCCAATTACTTGGGAAATTGGATGGTCTCTTGATGTTACTAAATCAACAGGGGGTGTTGATTGTTCACCAACCTGTGTTGTTGTTTCCTCTGGTGGTACAACAACTGGCTCTTCAAGAAGTTTCTCTTCATGATGTTTAATGTCTTCTTCATCTTCACTGCTTTCATCCTTTTGAGTAATTTGTATTCTATCCAAGTCTTCAGCAAAAGAATGTACCTGCAAAGGTTCTATGGTAGAAGTGTTTTTCTCCTTGAAAGACATGTTAGTTTCATCAAAAGATATGTGAACAGATTCTTCAATTTTAAGAGTTGATTTATTATAAACCATATAAGCCTTACTGATCATGGAGTATGCCATAAACACTCCTTCATCAGCTTTAGCTTGAAATTTTGCTAAATACTTCTTGTCATTATTGTGTATATAGCAGATACAACCAAAAATTCTAAAATAATCTATTTTAGGTTTCTTCCCTTTGAGTAATTCATAGGGAGTCTTGCCCTTCAGTTTATGTATTAAACTTCTATTCACCACATAGTTGGAGGTGTTCACTGCCTCTGCCCAAAAAGATAGAGGAAGGTGAGCATCTGACAACAATGTAGTGGCAGATTCAATAAGGTTTCTATTTTTCCTTTCAGCTACCCCATTTTGTTGAGGAGTTCTAGGAGCTGAGAAAGTGTGCATGATCCCTTCACTCTGACAGAACTCTTGCATAAGAAGAGAATCAAACTCTGTCCCATGATCACTTCTGATCAGGGCAATATGAGTATTGAACTCAGTCTGTACGCATTTGAGAAACTCTATCAAACACTTAAAGTTATCAGACTTCTTCCTCAGAAAGAACACCCACGTGAATCTAGAGAAGTCATCTACAACTACTAAAGTGTAAGATTCCCTCCTAAGCTTTGTATTGTAATGTGTCCAAATAGATCCATTTATAACAGATACAAAATCCTAGGTGAATCACTCTTATTAAGTTACATGAAACTATTTTTAGTTTGCTTGCCTAATTGACAAGCACTGCAGAGTCCTTCCTTCTTGTAGGGGCCAGAAGGTAGTCCTCTAACAAGATTTTCCTTAGATAGCCTAGAAATGGTTCTAAGGTTTATATGCCCTAATCTCTTATGTCATAATAAATTAGGTCTACTAACAGAGTTAAACAGGCAAATATCTACTTTAGTTGAAAGAAAGTCTACAAAATAGATGTTACCTTTCCTTTTACCTGTCAACACAGTTGTGTTGTCCTCTGACTTGATCTTGCATAAGGCTTTGCTGAAAGTCACCTGGTAGCCTTCATGACATAACTGACTGATACTGATTAAGTTGTGCTTCAGTCCTTCCACATAGGCTACCTTCTTGAATGTGGCTGTGCCAATCTGGACTGCACCATATCCTTTTGTCACTATCCAAATACCATTCCTGGTTTGATGTTGTATAGGTCTTCACCTGCACATAAAATAATTCACTTGTTTTTGACCCAGTTTACCTAGGGCCTAGGTTGATAACCTCTAAATTCAGAAATAAATGACATCCCTGGTTGACTCTTATAACCTTCAGGATGATATCTCCTTGGAGGTATTATCCATTCAGTATAAGGGTTAAATCTTTGGGATGAAGGACCCCTAGGATTGGATTTTAATTTACCCTTGAAAGAATTTCCAAAGCTCTGATTTCTGTTCGACGATCGTTCAGCTGCGTTCGATGTTCTTGGGTTAGATCGTCGAGCTCTGTTCGACGGTCGACCGTGGCAGAGTTCAGGAATTAGAAATCGTCGACCTGAGTTCGACGATTTTTCCTGAGATCGTCGATCTGCGTTCGGCGATCGTCTAGCTCCGTTCGACTATTTTTGCTAGATCTTGGTTTTCTTAGGTAGATCAGAATTTTTCCTAGCTACCTCTACAACTCCCTTCCCTTTATCAGAAATAAACTTAATTGGGGTTGTTAGTACCATAGGTTGGCTGGATGAAGCACCCAAGCCCAGTGTACTATTGAATCTGGAGTTCACTATGCTTGTGATGTCCATTAGCTTGATGCTTCTCCCATTAAGGGATTCTTCAAGCTTTTTGGCCTCTGATTGCTCACTTTTCAGTGAAGCTATCTGCTCCCTACAACACTCCAACTCCTCAGAGAGTTTGAAGTTCTCTGATTTTAAGGAATTGTGTTCAGACAATTGATTTCTGAGAGAGATAATTTCCTTCTCAGATTTTAATAGGTCTAAACACAGTACTTTAAATTCATACTTAAAGTCCTCAGAATTGAAATCAAATGAGTCCATTACCTGGTCTTCTTCAGGTTGAGTCTCTGAGTCTGACTCTGACTCTTCTACATCTGAATTGTGTTGAGAGGCATTGATTGCCATCATGCAGAACTCCTTCTCTTCAGCATCATCTTCATCATCACTTGAGCTGTATGAAGCTTCTGATTCCTCTTCAGTCTCACTCCAAGATTCAGCAACAAATCCCTTCCTTTTGTGTTTGTTCTTGCTTGAGGAGGGTTTGCCATTGCTATTCTTCTTGAAGTCCTTATCTTTTCTTCTTTATCTCTTATCTTTTCTGTCCTTGTTTTTGTTCTCTGGACAGTCAAGCACAATGTGGCCTGGTTTCCTGCAACCAAAGCAGACAATTTCTTTATTGTTTGATTTATCATACCTTGGCTTGTCATGCTCTTTGATCTCTTCCTGAAGTCTTTTCTGGCCATCTTGTAAAATCTTTTGGCCAGCAGACTAAGCAGCTCATCATTGCCTGGGATTTTTTCTTCAGGCAGATCTTCAGTGGCTTTGAAAGCTATTGCCTTTTCCTTTCTTGTGGCTGGTGAGGCAGCCTTCTGCTCTTCTTCTCTATTTTTGGTCAGCAGCTCATAAGACTTGAGCTTGCCCAAGAGAGCTTCTGTGGTGATCTCATTCAGACTTCTGGCATCCTTGATTGGCCAGATTCTTGAGTCCCAAGTGCTTGGGAAGCACATTAGGATTTTGTCATTTAGCTCAGTCAATGAGATCTCTTTATCCAGAGTCTTCAGTTCATTGACTATCAGACTGAGTCTATTATACATTTCAGCTACTGACTCAGCTTCTCCTTTCTTGAAAATCTCATATTGGGATATGAGGTGGGATCTCCTGTCCTTTCTTTCATCAGCTGATCCAGAGACTATCTCAGATAGCTTGTACCAGATCTCCTTTGCTGAGTTGCATTCAGCTACCTTGTGGAAAATGTCATCAGACATAGTCTTGGCTAAGATGTTCATAGCCTTTGCATCTGCAACTTTCCACTTCTTGATCTCTGCATCTATTCCTGAGGGAGGTGGAACAACATTTGTGCTTGTGTTCTCTGGAGGTCTTGGACACACTGTCAAAACAGAATTAAAAATGTCCTCATCAATAGAATTCATGTAGAGTCTAATCCTTGCCTTCCAAAGTGCAAACTTGGATAGATTGCACACTGGAGGTCTGGTGCTAGCATAATCTTTATTTTGGGTTTGTGAAGAGATAATTCTATTAACAAAATCAAAATAAGCAGATCTAATAATAGGAATCTTTGGGTTCAGGTGTTAGCCTGTGCAACCACTAAGGTGGTATTTTTAACCAACCTCCCTCTGATACCAATTGAAAGTGTGAGTTAGATCTGATATACTCTAGAGGGGGGGGGGGTGAATAGAGTATGGTGCTTGCTAAAAACTTTTACAACAGTTGTTGTATTCTTATGTGAACAGGGAAGCAAATAATAAAGAGTAAATCTAATCACAAACTATCTAATCACAGAGCAACCTAGTCACAAACCACAACTAGAAACAAAAAGAAAGTAAGCAACCAGAAGACACAAGGAGCTATAGTGGTTCCCCAATCAACCTGGGTACATCCACTCTTCTACCACCCTAGGTAGGAATCCACTGCAGGATGAGTTGATCAGGTGTCCTGGGCACCAATGAGCTTTTGATAAGGTGCTCAAAAACCAAATCAGATTTTTTGATCAGGTGTCTTGCCACTAATGAGCTTTTGATAAGGTGCTCAAAAACCACACACAAACTTTTGAAGGGTGTTTGAAAAACCTTTTACAGCAGAGAGAGAGAGAGAGGGATAAGAAGATCTTCTCTGTCAACAGTCAGAGAGAAGATTGTGGATGTTGTCAAAGCTCCCCCTGAGATCTGTAGTTGTTCAGGAAGTGAAGCTTTGCAGTAGGGTGATAGGCCTTCAGAAAATTGATCTCCAGCAAATGATGATTTCAGTAACAACTGAAATGTGAGGTGTCTGGAGTCTTGAATGATGATGGCCTTGAACACTTGAATCAAAAGATATCTGAAGATTTTAGTTTGTTGATCTCCTTTTGGTGTTGGTGTTCTTGTGTGAATCTTTGAGACTAAGGATGTCTGCAACTCTTTCTCTTTCTCTTGTGTGTTTGTTGTTGTAAGAGTTGTTGGAGAAGAAGTTTTTCCAGAGAATGAATATTGCAGAATATGTGTCTTTCCTTGTTCTTCTTTTCAGTTCTGAATATTCTAATATTTTATTCTCTTTTTCTGAATAAGGATGATCCACTGTCGAGATAGCCGTTGGCCTTTCATTAATGACTTCCTTAATTGCTTTTGTCTTCTGGAGGAAAGTCCAACAAAACATTCCTTTATAATTCCTTGAAACTTGCTCCAAAATAAATGAAAACGGCTACAAGATCTCTGAATTAATTGCTGACAATAATTCCACAGCTGTCCAAATTTGAATTTGAAAATCGTTGAACTCTTCATAAAAACGTCGAACTGAGCTCCACTATCATCGAGCTGAGCTCAGAGATTTGGACTTTGACAGAAACAGAGATCGTCGATCTGAGCTCAACTATCGTCGAACTGAGCTCAGAGATTGAGAACCAAATTGGAGTCAAGATCATGGATCTGAGCTCGAAGATCGTCGAATGGAGTTCGACGACTTGATGAAGTTGAGCTCAGCGATCGTCGAATGGAGTTCGACGATCCGTCGAAGTGAGCTCAACGATCATCGATTGGAGTTCGACGATTCGTCGTACTGAGCTCGACGAAATGACTTAGTTTCCAAACTGAAAAACTTTGGTCTTGAGGGCAGCTTCCAAACCTAAGTACTAACCCTTAGACTCAATTCTACTTGACCTTTAGATCTATACAATGAGGTAAAAATAAGTTTCCTAAGAGACATAGTGATCCTGACCCAAATTAGTAATAGGGTGTTCCAACAGAACCACTGACCCGGATAGGGGGTAGGGTCGTTATAATGGGTCAGCAAATGCTGACCGTTACTTTGTTTTCTATTTTGGCTTGAATGGAAAATTGCAGGTAGAATGAACAAGTGGAATGGATGGACTGCTGCTAAACACCCTTGAAGGCCATGCGAAGAAGTGTGTTTGGATTTCATGTGTGGCCGGCCTACGTGCCGATGTATGAAAATGTAATTGTGTGAAAAGAGAAATTTGTAAGGCCTTAAGGCCAGTGTGTGTGCGTTGTATACATTCCTCGTATTGCTATATAAATGTGGAGTTTATATAGAGGTGGACATTCTCTGAGCTGAGTCCTCTAACTTAAAAAAAAATGTTGCGCTAGAATGGATTGAGTTAAAGATGCGAATAGAATTTGATTTCCATAAGTAATTCACTACTTGTCTGTGACATATGGCGTGGGGCCCCTGCCGGACCCACCATTATATGCCATGTGACGAATAGGAGTGTTACATATGACACCATCCATAAAGGTGTTACGTGCAAATTCCTTCTTACCTATCAGACTTAACGCTTTCTTTTCGACCGGGACAATCATATCCTTAGAGGGGATAGAAGGATCCTTAGGCGGAGTGGGTTTTAAAATTATGGTCTTACCATTAAATTTAAATTCCTAAGTGTTAGCTCGACCAAAGTGGGTAACGTCATGATCATAAAGCCATGGACGACCTAATAAAATGTGACAAGCATCCATAGGGATGACGTCACACCAAATCTTTTTAGAATAAGCTTTGATGGTAAGGGGCACTAAACAACGCTTTGACACTGTGAGGGATTGCTCATCTACCCATGCCACCTTATAAGGGTGAGGGTGCGGCTCAGTAACTAAAGACATTCGGGTCACCGCAGCTTCAGAAATGACATACATACAGCTTCCACTATCTATAATCAACCTACAACATTTCTCTCCAGTCTTAAAATTCAACGAAAAAATATTCATCCTATTCCAGTCATCTAACGCCCGTGGAGTTGCCAGAATACACTGCATGACCATAATGTGAGATTCAACCTTCATAATGCTAGGCAATCCTTCTGACTCGCTATTGTCTCCAACCTCATATATAAGTTCATCTGACTCATATGTGGAATCTAACAGGGCTAAGGGCTTGCGATTAGTAGGACATTCACTAACATAGTGATCCTGAATCCCGCAAGCGAAGCAAGTAGCATTCGTTTTGTTTACTCTTCCTACAGTCACTCTCTCACCCGTGGCGTTTTTAATATTCCTGGCAGTCACTACTATGGAGTTCGAGTCTGTGGACTAGAACTTGCCCTTATCCTCATAGGTAGAGGTGTGAGGTGGTCCTAAGATGGACTTTCCCTTCTGATACAAATGAGACTTATTCTTAAAAATGATGTGCTTTTTGGTATCGAGTGCAACATTGGATGTGGTGTTTAGGTCGGTGTGACCATAACGCAACAGCTTGCCCGGGATGTCGGGGTTTAACCCCTTGCGAAACCTAGAAAGGGTGATCTTAGGCATCACTCTTAGACCGCACCTAACCATTATGTCCTTAAGAAGACTCATGTATTCCGAGACCGACCGACTACCTTGCTTAAGGGTGGCCAAATCATCAAACATCTGTGTTCGATGGTATGAAGGGACGTACTGGTCTGTCAACATGGCCTTCATGCATGCAAACCAATAAGTAAGTCACCATTATAAGCCCTCAGACGACGTTCCTCATTTAACCAAAACATCTTGGTTCTACCTAGCAACTTCATTCGCGCCACTCGCACCTTATCCGCGTCCGTCAAATTTTGCAACTCAAAGTACCATTCGATTTCCATCACCTAGTCCAGGAATACTTAGGGTTCACCCATTTCATCATATGATGGGGCTTTGACCCGGACGGCTCTAGTAATTTCATACTCATACGGTGCACGTGGGACTCGCTTGTTGTTATAGTTGTTGTTTTGATTATTATTCCCTTCATCAATTGGATTGGCGGCTTGATTTTGGGGAGCCGCTCGATTCATTCTTAATTCATGTAGCATTTCCCTAATCTCCGTCAACTGATCGGTGAACTACTGACGGAGTACCTCAATCACTGCGGGAATGAGACCCGCTTCCCGCTCGTCCGCCATTTGGGAGGAAGATGGGGAATACTCAGTGCTCAATCTAGTGCGCAAGCATAAATGGAATAAACTGACTCAAAGAAACACCACAGATGGAATTGTTCCCACTTAATGGATAGTGTAAAAAAAAAAATCATTTTTCTTACTCGAAATAAAAAATAGAATATTAAAAAAAATATAATTTTTAATTTTGCTGAAAAATAAGAAACTTAGGCCGCTATTGGCAGAGCAGCAAAATTTGTTTTTTGAATTTTTGACATGAATACGAGCCAGAAAAGTGCATGCCGATGTGCAAAATCTAGGGGAAGGGTGCCAATTAAGAAATTGACGTGAACCTGGCTCTGATTCCAAATTGATGGAGGCCTAAGCATTGACACCGGGAGTTCCACAGATTAACACTTTTGTCTCTCTACGATTCGAATTTTTCACTCGCACAAATTTATTCACCACGCACACTCTAAGCAATATTATCACTTTAATGCTAACGTACGGGTAGCCAAAACGTTTAGGATCAAATAGAGGTGATAAGACAATATCCTTTCCGCCTAAAAGGACCCACCCGGTCCGAGCGAGCGATGGTTGAACCAAAAGAGATCTCCCAAAACTACGATTCGAAAAAAGGTAGATCTCACCCAACAAAAAGTTACGAGGTTCACCAAACCTTTTCGAAAATTAATGCAATTAAGATTAACATAAAAAAACAATCAAATAAACCACGATTATTCAACGATTCTAAATTCAACACCAAGAATTTCCACCACAAAATAATCTAGGGAAGGAATCACACAAAGGTAGAGATTTTCGTTAACCAAACCGGAATAGATGATTCCGATTATCTAACTTGAATCGCTCTTCCGCAGTTCCATCAGAGTTACGCTGGAGGGAGAGGAAACTCATCCTCCTTCGTCGCTTCATGCCTTGGCCAAGATCCACGAATGCTTGATGCAAACACTTGGCCTAATCACCAAGGGAGAGGGGTGGTCGGGATTCTCCTTGAAGAGGGTTGATTGGCTTTGGGATTTGGGTGGCCGGCCGGCTTAGGGTGTGGAAGAGGGGGCTCGGGTGGGGAAGGTGGCACCAAAAGATGTCGTTTTAGAGTGGAGGGGAGGGCTTGTCCGAGAGAGAGAGGGAGGACGGAGGAGGAGAAGGTGCCGACTAAACTAGGACTGGCCAAATTTTAAGAGGAGGAGGAGGAGGAGGAGGAATTAGGGTTTCTCAAATTCTCATTCATTCAACTTCCCTCAAAATGAAAACATTACGTGCCTATATATAGGCTTACAACATACTTTGGCTACATGCAGCCTAACATTAAAATATAAACTCTAATGTTTTCAAACCCAAAATGAAATGATAAAATGCTCAAAATAAATAACATAATAAATTCAAATAATACTAAAATTATTCAACTAAATAATATTAGGTGGTCTTGCGCCGTCGGCGGAGGTTGTAGCAACCCTCCACACGATCACCATGGCGACACAAGCCATTTGTTGGAGACTGAGAAGGATCCTCCACGAGCAAGCCTTCATCATCTTCCATATGTTGGGGGTCGTCATCTACATCAGCAAGTGGTTGACATCTTCACTAAGCCACTTGATGAAGGAAATTTAAACACCTTCAAGTTTGAATTGGGTATGTTGAACATAACATAGCTTCAGTTGCTCCCCATGATGTGCAAGTTATACTTTTTCTTGCAGTGAACAAGTACTTCAGGGAATTAAGGATCCTTCAAGATTGTATATCTTGAATGGTATTGGTGGCACTTTCGACAAGTGTACCGATCATAGTCAAGTAATAAATTTGAGGAGTTGAATCTCAGGATATCGATCTCTCGAGGAGTCCAAGTAGGGAGTGTGACTTTGCTATTGAAAGAGGAATTGCAAGGGCCAATGTAACAAGGGGTTTTGATTTTTGGTTTCACCCATTCTACTCATCTCAAACATCCCCGACATAAGTTTTGCAAACTTCCTACAGAGGTTGTCATCAGTAGAGCCAAATATTATGTCATCAACATAAATCTGGACTAGGATGATCTTGCCCTTAGATTCCCTTTGGAATAGGGTCTTGTCTATCTTCCCCCTTAAGAATTTGTTCTCAATGAGGAAGGTAGAAAATGTATCATACCATGCTCTTAGGGCTTGCTTAAGCCCATAAAGAGCTTTCCTAAGTCTATATACAGCAGTAGGAGAGTTAGAGTCAATAAAACCTGGAGGATGCTCTACATAAACTTCTTCTTTCATGTCTCCATTCAGGAAGGCTAAGTTGACATCCATCTGGAATACCTTGAATCATTGGAAGGCTACAAATTCAAGGAATAGTCTGATTGTTTCCAACCTTGCAACTGGGGCAAAGGTTTGATCATAGTCAATCCCTTCTTCCTGTCTGTACACTTTGGCTACCAGTCTGCCTTTATTCTTGATTACAATACCATTTTCATCAAGTTTATTCCTGAAAATCCACTTGACTCCAATGACATTGAGTTTATTTGGTCTGTGAACCAGCTTCCTGATGCGTTGAATGACAAGTGTACCATTCGCACAAGTAGTATAAAATGGGTGTGTTGGGTACATTGGAAAATATGTACCAGATTTGGAGAAGGCTCACCTAACTCAATGATATGCATCAAGTTGTATTTGATGTTGTGTTGAGTTATCATGTGCAGGTTAAGAAAATGGAAAGGAAAATTTTTCTAAGTACAAGTGTCGACACTTGGGAATGGCTGTGTCTACACCAAGGGACAGATTGTGTCGACACATAGAAAATCTGTCGACAACGCTGTGTCGGCACCAAGGGCCAGATTGTGTCGACATCCAGAATTTGTGTCGACAACACTGTATCAACACTAAGGTCCAGACTTGTGTCGACATTATCAGGAGCTGTGTCGACACATAGAGAAGCTGTCGACACATTCCAGAATTCTGTCGACAATGACTGTGTCGACACACATAACTTGTGTCGACACACCCCATAATTCTGTCGACAATAACTTTGTCAAGACAAGGAGTGTTTGTGTCGACATACAGAACTTGTGTCGACACATTCCACAGAAAATGTGTCGACAACAACAAGACTTGTATCGACAGATTGACTATGTGTGTCGACACATATGAAGAATTTAGTCGACATTCTCTGCTGCTGAGTCAAAGTTCAATGAAGGCTGAAGTAATACAAGTGTATACTTGACAGCTATCTTTGCTGACATTGCTGCACATATGTCAGAGGTGTCAGAAGACGGTTTGAAACCGGAACAGTCGGTTATCATGGATTAAGCCTATAAATAGATATGCTCTCCCAACAATCAGAAGGTGAAGAGCTAATGAACAACAACTACAAGAACAACACTTGCAGAATAGAGAGAAGTTAATCAAGCCAATCAATTATAATCTCTGAAGGATTGAGAATCCAGAAGAAGAGAAAAAAATAGTCAACATATTGTAGAGAGAGAAAAAAAACAAGAAGGAGAGATGTTCTCATCAAGTGAAGGCAGATCCTAAACAATCTGCCTGAAGAATTCAGATTAATTTCTGAAGGAGGAAGATTGAAGATCAACTCCAACATCAAGAATATCAACACTACTATGTTCAGATTCAAGAAGCTTTGAAGAAAGCTAAGCCAGGTTGATTCTTAAGAAATCAGTTCTATCAAGAACTGATCAAGAAGCCTTCAACCAATTCTCTCTCCATCAGGTTGAAGATATCAATAACTTTTCATCAACAATTTTGTAGGATCTGTACTAGATCTGAGTGTAGGAGATTTACATCTCTGAGTTGTAAGCCTAAATTATAAAGGCTGAGGTAGAGAAATCTGTTCCCTGAGTTGTAGGCCTGCGATAGAGGCTGAGGTAGGGCTGTTACCTGAGTTGTAGGAGTGGGGTGTCACTCTGAGTTGTAGGCCTGTGGAAGAGGCAGAGGTAGGGCTTGTGTCGATGTACGAAAATGTAATTGTGTGGAAAGAGAAATTTGTAAGGCCTTAAGGCCAGTGTGTGTGCGTTGTATACATTCCTGGTGTTGCTATATAAATGTGGAGTTTATATAGAAGTGGACATTTTCTGAGCTGAGTTCTTTAACTTAAAAAAAATGCTGCGCTAGAATGGATTGATTTAAGGTTGAGAAAAGAATTTGATTTCCACAAGTAATTCACTAATTGTCTGTGACATATGGCGTGGGGCCCCGGCCGGACCCACCATTATATGCCAGTTGACGAATAGGGGCGTTACATATGACACCATCCATAAGTTGTTACGTGCATATTCCTTCTTACCTATCAGACTTAACGCTTTCTTTTTGACCGGGACAATCGTATCCTTAGAGGGGATCGAAGGATCCTTAGGCAGAGTGGGTTTTAAAATTATGGTCTTACCATTAAATTTAAATTCCTAAGTGTTAGCTCGACCAAAGTGGGTAACGTCATGATCATAAAGCCATGGACGACCTAATAAAATGTGACAAGCATCCATAGGGATGACGTCGCACCAAAGTTTTTCAGAATAAGCTTTGATGGTAAGGGGCACTAAACAACGCTGTGACACTGTGAGGGATTACTTATCTACCCATGCCACCTTATAAGGGTGAGGGTGCGGCTCAGTAACTAAAGACATTCGGGTCATCGCAGCTTCAGAAATGACATTCATACAGCTTCCACTATCTATAATCAACCTACAACATTTCTCTCCACTCTTAAAATTCAACGAAAAAATATTCATCCTATTCCAGTCATCTAACGCCCGTGGAGTTGCCAGAATACACTGCATGACCATAATGTGAGATTCGTCCTCCATAACGCTAGGCAATCCTTCTGACTCGCTATTGTCTCCAACCTCATATATAAGTTCATCTGACTTACATGTGGAATCTAACAGGGCTAAGGGCTTGCGATTAGTAGGACATTCACTAACGTAGTGATCCTGAATCCCGCAAGCGAAGCAAGTAGCATTCGTTTTATTTACTCTTCCTACAGTCACTCTCTCACCCATGGCGTTTTTAATATTCCTGGCAGTCACTACTATGGAGTTCGAGTCTGTGGACTAGAACTTGCCCTTATCCTCATAGGTAGAGGTGTGAGGTGGTCCTAAGATGGACTTTCCCTTCTGATACAAATGAGACTTATTCTTAAAAATGATGTGCTTTTTGGTATCGAGTGCAACATTGGATGTGGTGTTTAGGTCGGTGTGACCATAACGCAATAGCTTGCCCGGGATGTCGGGGTTTAACCCCTTGCGAAACCTAGAAAGGGTGATCTTAGGCATCACTCTTAGACCGCACCTAACCATTATGTCCTTAAGAAGACTCATGTATTCCGAGACCGACTGACTACCTTGCTTAAGGGTGGCCAAATCATCAAACATCTGTGTTCGATGGTACAAAGGGACGTACTGGTCTGTCAACATGGCCTTCATGCCTGCAAACCAATAAGTAAGTCACCATTATCAGCCCTCAGACGACGTTCCTCATTTAACCAAAACATCTTGGCTCTACCTAGCAACTTCATTCGCGCCACCCGCACCTTATCCGCGTCCGTCAAATTTTGCCACTCAAAGTACCATTCGATTTCTATCACCTAGTCCAGGAATACTTAGGGTTCACCCATTTCATCATATGATGGGGCTTTGACCCGGACGGCTCTAGTAATTTCATACTCATACGGTGCACGTGGGACTCGCTTGTTGTTATAGTTGTTGTTTTGATTATTATTCCCTTCATCAATTGGATTGGCGGCTTGATTTTGGGGAGCCGCTCGATTCATTCTTAATTCATGTAGCATTTTCCTAATCTCCGTCAACTGATCGGTGAACTCCTGACGGAGTACCTCAATCACTGCGGGAATGAGACCCGCTTCCCGCTCGTCCGCCATTTGGGAGGAAGATGGGGAATACTCAGTGCCCAATCTAGTGCGCAAGCATAAATGGAATAAACTGACTCAAAGAAACACCACAGATGGAATTGTTCCCACTTAATGGATAGTGTAAAAAAAAATTTCATTTTTCTTACTCGAAATAAAAAATAGAATATTAAAAAATATATATTTTTTAATTTTGCTGAAAAATAAGAAACTTAGGCCGCTATTGGCAGAGCAGCAAAATTTGTTTTTTGAATTTTTGAAATGAAAACGAGCCAGAAAAGTTCATGCCGATGTGCAAAATCTAGGGGAAGGGTGTCAATTAAGAAATTGACGTGAACATGGCTCTGATTCAAAATTGATGGAGGCCTAAGCATTGACACCGGGAGTTCCACAGATTAACACTTTTGTCTCTCTACGATTCGAATTTTTCACTCACACAAATTTATTCACCACGCACACTCCAAGCAATATTATCACTTTAATGCTAACGTAAGGGTAGCCAAAACGTTTAGGATCAAATAGAGGCGATAAGCCAATATCCTTTCCGGCTAAAAGGACCCACCCGGTCCGAGCGAGCGATGGTTGAACCAAAAGAGATCTCCCAAAACTACGATTCGAAAAAAGGTAGATCTCACCCAACAAAAAGTTACGAGGTTCGCCAAACCTTTTCGAAAATTAATGCAATTAAGATGAACATAAAAAAAACTATTAAAGAAACCACGATTATTCAATGATTCTAAATTCAACACCAAGAATTTCCACCACAAAATAATCTAGGGAAGGAATCACACAAAGGTAGAGATTTTCGTTAACCAAACTGGAATAGATGATTCCGATTATCTAACTTGAATCGCTCTTCTGCAGTTCCATCGGAGTTACGCTGGAGGGAGAGGAAACTCATCCTCCTTCGTCGCTTCATGCCTTGGCCAAGATCCACGAATGCTTGATGCAAACACTTGGCCTAAACACCAAGGGAGAGGGGTGGTCGGGATTCTCCTTGAAGAGGGTTGATTGGCTTTGGGATTTGGGTGGCCGGCCGGCTTAGGGTGTGGAAGAGGCGGCTCGGGTGGGGAAGGTGGCACCAAAAGATGGCATTTTAGAGTGGAGGGGAGGGCTTGGCCAAGAGAGAGAGGGAGGACGGAGGAGGAGAAGGTGCCGGCTAAACTAGGACTGGCCAAATTTTAAGAGGAGGAGGAGGAGGAGGAATTAGGGTTTCTCAAATTCTCATTCATTCAACTTCCCTCAAAATGAAAACATTACGTGCCTATATATAGGCTTACAACATACTTTGGCTACATGCAGCCTAACATTAAAATATAAACTCTAATGTTTTCAAACCCAAAATGAAATGATAAAATGCTCAAAATAAATAACATAATAAATTCAAATAATACTAAAATTATTCAACTAAATAATATTAGGTGGTCTTGCGCCGTCGGCGGAGGTTGTAGCAACCCTCCACACGATCACCATGGCGACACAAGCCATATGTTGGAGACTGAGTAGGATCCTCCACGAGCAAGCCTTCATCATCTTCCATATGTTGGGGGTCGTCATCTACATCAACAAGTGGTTGACATCTTCATTAAGCCACTTGATGAAGGAAAGTTAAACACCTTCAAGTTTGAATTGGGTATATTGAACATAACATAGCTTCAGTTGCTCCCCATGGTGTGCAAGTTATACTTTTTCTTGCAGTGGACAAGTACTTCATGGAATTAAGGATCCTTCAAGATTGTATATCTTGAATGGTATTGGTGGCACTTTCGACAAGTGTACCGATCGTAGTCAAGTAATAAATTTGAGGAGTTGAATCCCAGGATATCGATCTCTCGAGGAGTCCAAGTAGGGAGTGTGACTTCGCTATTGAAAGAGGAATTGCAAGGGCCAACGTGACAAGGGGTTTTGATTTTTGGTTTCACCCATACTACTCATCTCAAACATCCCCGACATAAGTTTTGCAAACTTCCTACAGAGGTTGTCATCAGTAGAGCCAAATATTATGTCATCAACATAAATCTGGACTAGGATGATCTTGCCCTTAGATTCCCTTTGGAATAGGGTCTTGTCTATCTTCCCCCTTAAGAATTTGTTCTCAATGAGAAAGGTAGAAAATGTATCATACCATGCTCTTAGGGCTTGCTTAAGCCCATAAAGAGCTTTCCTAAGTCTATATACAGCAGTAGGAGAGTTAGAGTCAATAAAACCTGGAGGATGCTCTACATAAACTTCTTCTTTCATGTCTCCATTCAGGAAGGCTAAGTTGACATCCATCTGGAATACCTTGAATCATTGGAAGGCTGCAAATTCAAGGAATAGTCTGATTGTTTCCAACCTTGCAACTGGGGCAAAGGTTTGATCATAGTCAATCCCTTCTTCCTATTTGTACACTTTGGCTACCTGTCTGGCTTTATTCTTGATTACAATACCATTTTCATCAAGTTTATTCCTGAAAATCCACTTGAGTCCAATGACATTGAGTCTATTTGGTCTATGAACCAGCCTCCTGATGCGTTGAATGACAAGTGTACCGGTCGCACAAGTAGTATAAAATGGGTGTGTTGGGTACATTGGAAAATATGTACCAGATTTGGAGAAGGCTCACCTAACTCAATGATATGCATCAAGTTGTATTTGATGTTGTGTTGAGTTATCATGTGCAGGTTAAGAAAATGGAAAGGAAAATTTTTCTAAGTACAAGTGTCGACACTTGGGAATGGCTGTGTCGACACCAAGGGACAGATTGTGTCGATACATAAAAAAATCTGTCGACAACGATGTGTCAGCACCAAGGGCCAGATTGTGTCGATATCCAGAATTTGTGTCGACAACGCTGTATCAACACTAAGGGCCAGACTTGTGTCGACATTATCAGGAGCTGTGTCGACACACAGAGAAGCTGTCGACACATTCCAGAATTCTGTCGACAATGACTGTGTCGACACACATAACTTGTGTCGACACACCCCATAATTCTGTCGACAACAACATTGTCAAGACAAGGAGTGTTTGTGTCGACATACAGAACTTGTGTCGACACATTCCACAGAAGATGTGTCGACAACAACAAGACTTGTATCGACAGATTGACTATGTGTGTCGACACATATGAAGAATTTAGTCGACATTCTCTGCTGCTGAGTCAAAGTTCAATGAAGGCTGAAGTAATACAAGTGTAGACTTGACAGCTATCTTTGCTGACATTGCTGCACATATGTCAGAGGTGTCAGAAGATGGTTTGAAACTGGAATAGTCGGTTATCATGGATTAAGCCTATAAATAGATATGCTCTCCCAACAATCAGAAGGTGAAGAGCTAATGAACAATAACTACAAGAACAACACTTGCAGAATAGAGAGAAGTTAATCAAGCCAATCAATTATAATCTCTGAAGGATTGAGAATCCAGAAGAAGAGAAAAAATAGTCAACATATTGTAGAGAGAGAAAAAAACAAGAAGGAGAGATGTTCTCATCAAGTGAAGGCAGATCCTGAACAATCTGCCTGAAGAATTCAGATTAATTTCTGAAGGAGGAAGATTGAAGATCAACTCCAACATCAAGAATATCAACACTACTATGTTCAGATTCAAGAAGCTTTGAAGAAAGCTAAGCCAGGTTTATTCTTAAGAAATCAGTTCTATCAAGAACTGATCAAGAAGCCTTCAACCAATTTTCTCTCCATCAGGTTGAAGATATCAATAACTTTTCATCAACAATTTTGTAGGATCTGTACTAGATCTGAGTGTAGGAGATTTACATCTCTGAGTTGTATGCCTAAATTATAAAGGTTGAGGTAGGGCTATGTGCCTGAGGTAGGGGAATCTATTCCCTGAGTTGTAGGCCTGTGATAGAGGCTGAGGTAGGGGTGATACCTGAGTTGTAGGAGTAGGGTGTCACTCTGAGTTGTAGGCCTATGGAAGAGGCTGAGGTAGGGCTTGTTCCTGAGTTGTAGGAGTGTGGATTCACTCTGAGTTGTAGGAACCATTCTTGGTTCTGAGCTGTAAGATCTGCTGATCTGAGAAGAAGGAAGGAAGTTAGGCCGAATCTAGTACACTGCTAGATATGCGAAGGGGGAAAGTGGATGTACCCATCATTTGGGGAACCACTATAAAACTGGTGTGCAATCTGTGAATGCTGTGTTTGTGAATGCTGTGTTGTATGTTCTGCTGAATACATTGCTAATCTAGATTGAATTATCTGTCTAAATTAGAAAAAGAATTGAACCTATTCACCCCCCCCCCTCTAGGTGTTTAGAACAACTTGAAACCAATTTTTTCAAGTGGTATCAGAGGGAGGTTACTCAAAGAATAGACCTAACAGTCTGAGTAGATCTCCAAGGCGGAAATCTATTATGCAAAATGGATTCCATAGAGAATCATAAGGAGCTTGGTTCCATAAAGTTACCCATATGCAGGAAAGAAATTTTTGGCATATGGAAAGAAAGAGTTAGATTGTTTATGGAAGCTTCATATCGAAGAATCTACATGACAGTCAAAGAAGGGCCATTCATTCCAATGAAAGTCTCAGTTCTTAATGCAAATCTCAGAACACCAAAGGAACATTCTGAAATAAAAAAGGATGAAATCATCTTGGCTACTGTGGATAAGAGAGCACAGAATATAATAGTCAGTGTCATAGATGATTCTACTTTCCAAAACTTGATCCACTGCAAGACCTCCAAATAAATGTGGGACACCCTTATTGTCTACATGGAGGGTTCAGAAGAGGTGAGAGAAGATAGAAAGTCTATGCTGAATCAGGAGTATGAAAGTTTTAGATAATCTAAAACAGACAACATAACTGAATGTTACAAGAAATTCTTCAGGATAGTGAATGAACTGATGTCATATGGAAGAGTATTCAGTACATATGAGTTAAATGATAAGTTTCTGAGATCATTGACTAAAGACTGGGACACTAAGATATGTGTCATAGGGAAGTGGCCAGATTAGAAGAAATTTCACCTCCAACATTATTTGGCAAACTGATTTCATATAAAATACAGCTGATGATCAGAAAAGAGGAGGAGAAAAGTAATAAAAATGATTATAGAGATAATTCAGTGGCTTTCAAGACTAAAGCCATAAGAAAGGATAGGAGGATGTCTCCATCACCTCCTAGGAAAGCTCAGAAGTTGTTTCAGATAGTTCAGACAGTCACACATCAGATAGTCCAAATTCTGATGAAGACTTAGCAGCTTTCTCAAGACAATTTCAATGGTTTTTGAAGAAGAAACAGTGGAGATCCAAGCCATCATCCTCAAAATCCAAGGATGATTTCTATTAGAAAAAGAAATCCTCTAGGAAGGACAGGTATAGCTCTAAACCTAGAAAATTATCTTCAACTAAGATTATTTGCTATTACTACAACAGGCCTGGACATGTGGTAGCTGATTGTCCTGACAAAAGAAAAGAATCAAAAGATAAGAAGAAACTAAAAAACAAGGGCAAGAAGAAGAAATCCATTGTTGCAAAGAATCAAAAAAGTTTGTCAGATACTTCATCATCAGATTCTGAGACTGAAACTGAAGCTGAAGCATATATAGGACTGTTGGCAACTGAAGAGGATGTAGAAGAGGATGAATTCTTAAAGTGGCTGGATTCAGTAAATGAAATTGATGAACCTTGTTGTAAAGGGATGATGGCTTTGACAGAAGAAGATCAATGCCAGGATCAGCCTGGTCCTAGTAAGGTAAACAATTCTTCAATAGATTCTGATTACTATACTGGTTCAGAATCAAAAGCATCTGTATCAAGAGATGTAGATGAATCTGAATACGAAGGAGATGTTCATCAACTTATTGATGAATATGGTGACCTGTTGCAAGAACTTAAGAAAAGCAGAATCCTTAATAAGGCACTGGCCAAGGAAATTGCTAATCTTAAGCAGGCTGCATTAGATTCAAAAAAATTGCTGGATCTAAAGATGAATGAAGTAGCCAAACTGAAAAACAAAACTGTTATTCAGATGGGTACTATTACAATCAAGAATGATCAAATCAAAAGTTTGGAAGTCAAACTTCAGAAGGAAAAGGAATTGGTGGCTAAGTTATATAAGCCAAAATTAGTTTTACCTTTAATTGATGATTTTATTCCTAAAAAGGGTAAGACCGGATTGGGCTTTGAGGGAAATACAAGGGCTGCCAATTCCAAAAGAAAAGGCAAAGCCCCAGTACAGCCTCTAGCCTTCATACCCCCTATTTCCTTCAAAAAGGTATGTCAGCCAACTAATAGATATGATCATGATATTATACATGGTTATGGTAAGCCCAAAATTCTGAATGACAAGGGTGTAGCTCCAACACTCAAGCAAAGAACTACTGTACCAACAGTGTTAAGAACAGCTGACAGCAAAGCTGTTAAAACTGTACCTAAAATGAGGTATAATAGATATGAGTGTTGGTGTTGTGGTAAGATAGGGCATTATGCCATGGATTGCTGGCACAACACCAGTGTCAAGAAGAATGCCAGCTTACCAGTGAGGAATACTGCTGGTAAGAATATCAAGTTTCATTCTAACATGAACCTAGAACCCAATAATAGTTGGGGTTCTAAGGTAACTTAATTTTATTTGCTGCTGGTGGGTCCAAGTTACCATACCACCATATGGTACTTGGACAGTGGATGTTCCAGGCACATGACTGGAATAAGAAGAATGTTAAAGGACTATACTCCCATAGATAATGGACCCAAAGTGATCTTTGGTGGATCAGAAAAAGGGGTTATAAAAGGGTTTGGTAATATTTCTTCTAGTTCTATAACAATCACTCAAGTGTCTTATGTAAAAGGTTTGAAACATAACTTGATAAACATAAGTCAGCTGAGTGATCTTAGTTATGACATTTCATTTATTAAGAATGGGTGTCAGATCAAAAGGATAAGTGATCAAAAGGTGATCTTGTCTCGTTATAGAAAAGGGAATGTTATAGTTTAAATTTTGATTATGAAAACATAAACTCTCCTGTATGATTAGTTGCAGATGAGAAAGCATCTCAGTGTGTCCAATGGCACAAGAGACTAGCTCATCTAAACTATAAGACTATAGGCCAGCTCTATAGTTTAGAGTTAGTGAGGAATGGTCCTAAATTTAAGTGCATAAAAGAGGGTATATGTTCAGTTTGTCAAAAAGGCAAGCAGACCAAATCCTCTTTTCATAGTCTTGATATCAAACTCTGTGAGGTATTTGTACTTCTTGCATATGGATCTATTTGGTCCTATGCCAGTTCATAGTTTAGGTAGGAAAGTCTATACTTTTGTGGTAGTAGATGACTATTATAGATATACATGGGTTTTCGTTTTGAGGCAGAAATCTGAAACCCCTACTGTCTTTCATAACTTTGTTAAACAAGTTCAGAATGAATTTAACAATTCAGTGGTCAAAATCAGAAGTGACCATGGAACTGAATTTCAGTCTAAATGTATGACAAGGTTTTGTGAAGAACTAGGGATTCATCAGGAATTTTCCTCACCTAAAACACCTCAGCAAAATAAAATTGCTGAAAGAAAGAATAGAACTCTCATTGAGACTGGTAGAACTCTGCTTAGTGACACTTCACTCCTAGAATATTTCTGGGTTGAGGTAGTAAATACTGCTTGTCATGTTCTCAATAGTGTATTTATAACTAAGAACCACAAAAAGACTCCCTATGAGATTATGAAGGGCAGAAAAACAAACTTATCCTACTTTAGGATCCTTGGTAGCAGGTGTTATGTGCTTAACACAGGCAAGTCTCACTTAACTAAGTTTGCTACCAAATCCCAAGATGGGATATTTGTTGGGTACAACAACAATAGTATGGCATATAGGGTCTACAACTTGACTACACAAGTTATAGAAGAATCAGTTCATGTAGTGTTTGATGAATCTGAGCTAATTAACAATAAGTTGTCTAGCAATCCTTGTAGCTCAACAGGTTTAAAAGAAAGGTTGGACATGCTGACCATTAATGAAGATCAAACTGCAAGGAAGGATGTGGAAAATGATGGTTGCTATCCAGGGGGAGTACAAGGTCCACAAGCTGACATTGAAGACAATGAATTTCAGCTTGGTGAAGAAATTGAAGAAGTTCAAATTGCTGATAGAATGCCTCTAGCAATAAGGAATCTAAAGGATCATCCTGCACACCAAATCATTGGTGATCCCAGACATGGTGTGGAAACCAGAAGCAAACACATGAACACAGTGCTTTGCTTAAGTTTCCTGTCACAGTTGGAACCAAACAGATTTGAAGAAGCCATACAAGGCTCCAACTGGATTGATATCATGCAAGAGGAGTTGAATCAATTCAGAAGGTGTAAAGTTTGGGAGCTGGTTCCAAAACCAAAGGATCATAACATTATTGAGACAAAGTGGATCTATAGGAACAAACTGGATTAAAATGGCATAATAGTGAAGAACAAAGCAAGACTGGTTGCCAAAGGTTATAGACAGGAAGAGGGCATTGACTTTGATCAGATTTTTGCTCCAGTGGCAAGATTGGAAGCAATAAGGCTATTCCTTGCTTTTGCTGCTTTCCAAGGTTTCAAAGTATACCAAATGTATGTCAAGTCAACTTTCCTAAATGGTAATTTGAAAGAAGAAGTCTATGTTCATCAGCCCTCAGGTTTTGTTGATCCACTTTATCCTAATTATGTTTATAGACTTAAGAAAGCCTTATACGGGTTGAAACAAGCCCCTAGGGCTTGGTATGAAACATTGTCTACATTTCTCATTGAAAATAAATTTTCAAGGGGAAAATAGACAAGACTCTTTTTCTTAGGGAGTCAAAGGGCAAGATGATCCTAGTACAGATTTATGTTGATGACATAATCTTTGGATCTACTGAAAACAATCTTTGTAGGAAGTTTGCAAAACTTATGTAAGGGAAGTTTGAGATGAGCAGTATAGGTGAGCTCAAATTCTTCTTGTGACTCCAAGTAAGACAGACTGATGATGGCTTGTCCATTTCAGAGTCTAAGTTTACCAAGGAGTTAATAAAGAAATATGGTATGGAGTCATCCACCACCATGAGAACTCTAATAGGGACAAGTATGCCTTTAGGCAAAGATGATGCAGGAAAACCTATAGGTGAGTCTTTGTATAGATTGATAATTGGCTCCCTCCTATACTTCATTGCTAGTAGACCAGACATTATGTATGCTATATGTGTCTATGTTAGGTACCAAGCAAGCCCTAAAGTATCTCATTATATTGTTGTTAAAATAATATTGAGATATCTTAAGGGCTCACCTAATCTTGGTCTTTGGTACCCTAAGAATAGAAACTTTCTACTGACTGGTTTTTCAGATGCAGACTTTGTAGGTTGCAAAAAAGATAGAAAAAGCACACTGGCACATGTCAGTTTCTAGGTGGTAGACTAGTATCATGGAGCAATAAGAAGCAGACTAGTGTGCCAATTTCCACTGCAGAGTCTGAGTATATTGCTGCAGGCAGCTGCTGTACTCAGCTTCTATGGATTCAACATCAACTTGAAGACTATGGTCTCAAGGTAAGTAGAACTCCACTATTTTGTGATTCTACAAGTGCAATTTCTATTGCTAAAAACACTGTATCACATTGCAGAACAAAGCATATAGAAATTAGATTTCACTTTATTAGAGAACATGTTGAAAAAGAAGATATTTGTTTGGAATTTGTCACCACAAATAATCAAAGTACTGACATGTTTACTAAACCATTAGATGAAACTAAGTTTAATTATTTCAAAATTGAATTAGGCATGTTAAACCTAGAGTAAGTTAGTAATTCTGACAAAGTAAATCAATGTTTACATATATGAGTTTATGTCGACATAAAAGGAAATTTATGTCGACATATAGTAGTTTGTGTCGACACTTAAGATAAGTTGTGTCAACACAGCAAAATAGTGCTGAGATAGTGGTGTCGACACTCAGAGTTTGGTATGGACACATAGAAGTTCTATCATTTAGATAGCTGTGTCGACACATACATAAATCTATGTCGACACATCACAAACTGTGTCGACACATAGTTTTGTCTGACTCTGACGAGACATTAGAAGTCTGTGTCGACACAATCTCTATAGTGTCGACACATTAAGTATCTATTATCCCGCCTTTTGGCCTTCTGTGTTGACAAACTTATAAATAGGGCACCGAACAATTTTGTCGACTAAGCTCTCAACATTTTCGAGACCCAAACCTTGAGTCGACAAACCTTCATCTCTCTTCTCCTCAAATTTCTTGTCATCAATGGCGCCAAAGTCAGAGACCAACATCAACGAAGGTTATGAGTTAGTTCGCAATGCCTTTGACAATGCGGCGACTGAGATTCGAGATGTAATAACCCTAATCCAAGATAATGGTTTATAATATCTTGTCTCTGAACCTACAAAGATCTGGAAGACAGAAATACTTGAATTTTATACAAAAGCAACCTTGGATTCAACTGGATTAAAGATTAGGTCATCAATTCAAGTAGCAAGGTGAAACTTACCCAAAAGCGACTGAGGAAAACACATCAATTGCCCAGGACTCAAGAAGATGATGAAGTTACATCTTCAATGACAAAATAAGCATGACAATGGTGTGGCCTGAATCTCACCACTAAGATTGAATCATCAATGCAAAGGAAAGGAATGAACTCACAAGGAAAATTTCTCTCAGAGATTGTGGGCAAAGTAATTCTCTGCAAACCAGGTGGACATGAAAGGATTTCAGCCTATATGTTCAGCTTGATGACTAGGATTATTTTCAGAATCAAAACTAACTGGTCTGTAGTAATTTTTGATAAGATCAAGGAAAGCTTGAAGAAACCTAATATAGGTAGAATTCTGAGTTTGTATTTGGCAATAAATATTCCTGAAGTTTTGAACCACACAACTGGATCTAGAATAAATTACATGAGAAGGATGGATATGAAAATACTGTCCAGGTGGGAAAGAGTTCTGACAAAAGATGGTTCAATACCATAGAAACAACCACAACAGAAAAAGAAAAAGACAACTCCAAGGAAGCCTGAATCTTCTAGTGATTCAGAAGAACAGGTAATCTTCAGTTCAGATGAAGACAAACAAGAATCTACAAGGAAATCATCTACTCCTAAGCTTGTAGATGATAGTCAGCAGCAGGGGGAGTATATTCCACAAAACACCATCCCACTGGATCAATGTCAGGATGTGCCTCCTCTAGGGGGAGCCAAAGAACTTTCACCAGTTCATCAAGAGGTCTTGCCTCCAGATAGTGCTCCTGAGAAAGAGCAGGCTGCCTTAGATTGTGAAACAGCCACTCAAATAATTCTTGAGGTAATTGGCGATATTAATCAATCAATACTAGATACTGAGCCAGATACATTAACTGTGCTTCTATTTGATGTTGAACAGACATCATGACAACATCCCTGCACACAATATATCAATGGATGATACATCTGCCTTAGATGATATTCCATCAAATGTTCATGCTACAGATATTCCTCCAGTTCAACTACAACAAGAATTTACTCTTGAGGAGTTATTCCCTGATTTACAAGAACAACTGAGGAAGTTGTGCCAAGAACTGAGGGGGAGGAGCCAGGGACTCAGGGGGAGTTGCCAAGAACTGATAAGGAGCTGCCCTCAAGTCCAAAGGACACTGTGAATCTAGAAAGTACTTCTGAATCCGATGATGGAGAAGCCCTAAAAGCAAAGAAGAGAAAACTGATGGTTTATAAGAAGAAAAGCTCAAATTATAAGAAAGTTCTACAGACTTCCTCACAATCCACAACAACAACAGTTGATTTCAGTTCACTGTTGGTGGCTCTCAAATTAAAATGGATGAGCAAAGTGCAGCCATGGAAAAATATATGGATGAAAGCTATAAGGATCTTCAGTTCTCTTTGGCTCAAGATATAAAATCAATTAGATTTGAAGTTAACCAGAAAAAGAGGGAGATGATAGATTGCTTCCATAAAGGAGGTAATGTTGTAGTTTTTCTGGCCAAACATCAACAAGAGGCAAGGACACAAATCGATGAAATATTGGCCAAGCAAGGATATGTCCTAGAAAATCAGATTAGAATGAATGATAATCTTACTGCATCACATAATGTGATTGTTACTGAGTTAAAGAATACTGCAAGAGCGCTAACTGAGGAAATGGATAAAGAGAAATCAGAGTTTGATAAGAAACTTCAAGAAGATTTAGCCACTTTCCAATTTGCACTTCAAGCCTCTTAGAAGATTATATCTACTCAGCTACAAAAGTTTAAAGCCTATTATATAGAGGGAACCAATTATCTGGTTAATCAAATAAGGTTCCGAAAGAATGATCTCAGGGATCATATTGAACGAGAAGTCATAAAGGGGGAGATGTTGATAGTCAATGCTAGTTCAGAGCATGCTAAATGGATAACAAATGCTGTTAGAGCAACTCTGGGTTATCCTCCCCTATGTGATGATGATAATACAGCGCAGTCAGGAATTCAAGCTACAAGAAATGAAGGCGGTCAGCAGGAGGTAGCTAAAATTATATATCCCCCTTCTAACTTTGAGGACATTCAATAACTGGTTCACCAGATGTATAGCTCTCCAGAGGCTACTAAGAATGTTATAAATGCTAAAGTTGAAATGTCAGAGGCATCAATGAATAAAGAGCAAGAAGCTCAACTTTCAAAGAAAAGATTTAGGGAGCAGGCTGAACTGAAGCCTGATTTTGAAAGATGGAGTCCAACCTCTAGAAATATAATACTCACTGCCAGGCAAGCTGTCAAAGACAAAATGCATGATAGAGGCAAATGGTATTCTGAAGTTGAGTGGAATAAATATCTGCAAAGACAAGATGTTATTCAGTAGTTCAGAAGGGATAAAAAGGTTGGGAGAATACCTGCTACAGTAGTAGAATGCAGTAAATACTTTCCAAAGCCTTTTCACTATTTTGAAAGGAAAAAAGTCAAGGTTGAAGAACTTAAGAAGAAGGATCTGAAAGGCAAGAAGCCAGCTGAAGATACTGAAGCTCCAGTACAAGCAAGGATCCAGTCTGGAAAAGGCATTGTGATCAAGGAGCATGATCAGCCTTAGGATAGATTGAGTAGATTATAAAACTTTGTAATTTTCAGTTTTAAACTCTATGTAATCTTTTGTCAACAAACTATTGTGAAGTTTAAACAAAACTATGATTCATGCTTGTTATGGTTATATCATATTTTGTGATGATGTTATTTACATGTTTTGTTTATATGATACCCTGTTATGAATGTTTTTTTATATGCATCATATTGATAATTTTATTATAAGTGATGTATATTATTGACAAAGGGTTATGACTTCTCCAAATAGGGGGAGATTGTTGGGTACATTGGAAAATGTGTACCGGATTTTGAGAAGCCTCACCTAACACAATGATATGCATCAAGTTATATTTGATGTTGTGTTGAGTTATCATGTGGAGGTTAAGAAAATGGAAAGGAAACTTTTTCTAAGTACAAGTGTCGACACTTAGGAATGACTATGTCGACACCAAGGGCCAGATTATGTCGACATCCAGAAATTGTGTCGACACACAGAAAATCTTTCGACAACGCTGTGTCGACACCAAGGGTCAGATTGTGTCGACATCCAGAATTTGTGTCGATACACAGAAAATCTGTCGACAACGCTGTGTCAGCACTAAGGGACAGACTTGTGTCGACATTATCAGGAGCTGTGTCGATACATAGAGAAGCTGTCGACACATTCCAGAATTCTATCGACAACGACTGTATCGACACACAGAACATTTGTCAACACACCCCAGAATTTTGTCGACACCAACTTTATCAAGTCAAGGAGTGTTTGTGTCGACACACAGAACTTGTGTCGACACATTCCACAGAAGCTGTATCGACAACAACAAGACTTGTGTCGACATATGGACTATGTGTGTCGACACATATAAAGAATTTAGTCGAAATTCTCTGCTGCTGAGTCAAAGTTCAATAAAGGAAGAAGTAATACAAGTGTAGACTTGACAGCTATCATTGCTGACATTGCTGCCACATCTGTCAGAGGTGTCAGAAGATAGTTTGAAACCTGAATAGCCGGTTACCATGGATGAAGCCTATAAATAGATATACTCTCTCAACAATTATAAGGTGAAGAGCTAGTGAACAATAACTACAAGAACAACACTTGCAGAATAGAGAGAAGTTAATCAAGCCAATCAATTATAGTCTATGAAGGATTGAGAATCCAGAAGAAGAGAAAGAAATAGTCAACAGATTGTAGAGAGAGAAAAAAATAAGAAGGAGAGAAGTTCTCATCCAGTGAAGGCAGATCCTAAACAATCTGCCTGAAGAATTCAGATTAATTTCTGAAGGAGGATGATTGAAGATCAACTCTAACATTAAGAAGATCAACCCTACTGTGTTCAGATTCAAGAAGTTTTGAAGAAAGCTAAGTCAGGTTGATACTTAATAAATCCGTTATATCAAGAACTGATCAAGAAGCCTTCAACAAATTCTCTCTCCTTCAGGTTGAAGATATCAACAACTTTTCATCAACAATTTGTAGGATCTATACTAGATCTTAGTGTAGGAGATTTACATCTCTAAGTTGTAAGCCTAAATTACAAAGGCTGAGGTAGGGCTGTGTGCCTGAGGTAGGGGAATTTGTTCCCTGAGTTGTAGGCCTGTGGTAGAGGCTGAGGTAGGGTTGTTGCCTGAGTTGTAGGAGTGGGGTGTCACTCTGAGTTGTAGGCTTGTGGAAGAGGCTGAGGTAGGGCTTGCGCCTGAGTTGTAGGAGTTTGGATTCACTCTGAGTTGTAGGAACCCTTCTTGGTTCTGAGCTGTAAGATCTGTGGATCTAAGAAGAAGGAAGGAAGTTAGGCCGAATCTAGTACACTGTTAGATAGGCGAAGGGGTAAAATGGATGTACCCATCATTTGGGGAACCACTATAAAACTGGTGTGCAATCTGTGAATTTTGTGTATGTGAATGTCGTGTTGTATGTTCTACTGAATACATTGCTAATCTAGATAGAATTATCTTCCTAAATTAGAAAAAGAATTGAACCTATTCACCCCCCCTCTAGGTGTTTAGAACAACTTGAAACCAATTCTTTCATGGTGGCTTTCGCAAGTATCGATCTATTCAAGGAACACACTAAAGGGGGAGTTAATATCGGGGAGGAATTGAGATTGAAGTCCTTTGGGCGGAGTTAACTAAGGGGGTTTTTGGTATGTTGTGTAAAAGTAAAATAAAACACTACCAACTACTCCTATGCAATGTCTCTATGCAATGCTTTGTCAGGCGGGATGGAAAACTACACGGGATACTATGCACCGACTCACTGGGCAGATGGGCGAGTAGGCAAGCATAAGAACCAGAATTTGAGGGTCGTAAGCACCTCTTCGTTGTCCACGCCACTAACAATCGCTAGTGCGACAAGAACGGATGGATGGCGGATGGAAGGATGGCACAGCGCAAGCAACTTAAGCATAAACAATACAAGTTCACATAGACATGAAACTAATAATGTTGAAAATAAGAGCACATCATCAATACAAAAGTTCTAACAGCACATAAACAACAATAAATGAAGAACAAGTCAAGAGATCGACCGAATCTGAATGCTCATCGAGGGGTCGTGGAAGGAATCGTCGGGTTGTCAACCTACGTCCAAGCTCTATCCTTAACTACGTCTGGGGTAGAGAAGGGCTGTCACTATCTCACAATGGACCCGTCTTCTTCGTGTCACAATCTGGAAGAAAGTTGCAAGCTTCCCTTTGCTTGTTAGCTATAGCGTCGAAGCTTGAAATAGAGCATAGAAGATGAAGGAGAAGGCCGAGAGCAAGCACCGACAAGGTATCGGCTTCGCGAGCATGGCCGGAGCATCTCCCCTTGGTGGAAGATGGAGGAGGAAGGTGGAATGGTGGAGTTTTGCCCTAAAAAAGCCGAGGAAATGGCTGGAATCGAGTTTTTTACAATGGCTGAAAATCTGGGCATAAATAGAAAAAGATCAGAAAAATGGTCACGCACGGTGCCGCGCACGACCGTGCGCTAACCGTATGTTAATAATTTTCTTATCTGGATTGCGGAAGAAGATGCGTTGACCCGTGCGGTTTACTCGTGCACGGGAGATTCCGCCCGTGCGTGAAGGAAATCACATGGGTAAACACAGAGCACAGGAATGCAGGAGAAAACAGAGGAACCATGCGTTTTACGCGTGTACGGGCGTTGTTGCCCATGCGTAAAGGAAACACACAATTAACTACATATCCTGGAAAGCTTGACAAAAGGTGCAGGCTGTGCGATTCCTTCTTGCACAGTTTGGCCGAAACTGTGCGGGAACAAATCGCACAGGTAGAAACAAATTCCCCAGGAAAGCTGTGTAAAATGCATGATTGGACTGGAACTATGTGTGAAGAAATGCGCACGACCGTGCGTTTTACATAGAAACTAGAAATGGAATTCGTGACAACCCGACTACCTGCACAACAATAAAACCAGGTTGGAGCACAAGCTTCCAGCACCAAAATGCAAACAAAACAAACAGAAAGATAACGAGGAGCACCATGTGCATACCCCCGACAAAAGAATGCGCAATTGCACAACCACAGGCCCAAAACATTGCACTATTGGTGAAGTGAAACCCTAAACAAAAATATAACTTTTCCAATTGAAAAAGTAGTGCACATGCAAGAAAATAAGCCCAGATGAGTCCTAAAAACCCTATATAAATCGGACTCATCACACCCTCAGACTTACATGTTTGCACGTCCCGAGCAAACAAAATCTATGTAGATAAAGAAAATAAAATAGCTAACACAGAAATTGAGATATGGAGTAGCATGCGAAGTCGCATGCTCATACGCATAAAAATATAATAGAAGAAATTTTTTAAGTATGCAAGATAATTTACAGTTTTCACAATGCGTATCAACATTTTATTATTACACAAAAATGGAATCACGTAAATCTTCCGGTCACGCGTAGGGGGAAAGTATACTAATCGCTAGAAGAGCATTGCCAAAGATCGGGGCTCGGGATAACCTCCAAAGGAATCCACCAATGTCGGTGACCATATGCAAGCCCGTTCACACTCTCTCCATGACACTGGTTAGGTTCACACACGAATCAGTAGCACTTCAGGTGAAGAGATGGAGCTTGGGTTACGATGAGGTAAACAAAGATAAACAGGAAGGCTACACACCCAATCCAAATGAGCTAGTATAAAATGAATCTATCCGCTAACCAAAATACTTGATGGTACACCATACCCCCAGACTTAATCTTTAACATATGGGTGTGTGCACCGCCTACTCCAAAAACGACCTCATCTCGAGTAAATTTTTCAATTACACTTTTTCTTTTCACTTTTCTTATTTTTTTATACATGTTTTTCAAATTATCTTTTTCAAATCACTTTTCTTTTAACAATTTCAACAAATAAAACTTTGGAGCACATCAACATATTCGCAAAGAATATCACCACATCAACACCCCAACATAGAAATATAAAACAATAAAGCTCGACTTGGGTGTGCAGCTAGGATCGACTATGAGGCTTTGGTGAAATAATGGTGGAGCTAAATCAAAAGAAGGGGTAGGCACAACGGGGCTAACGAAGATAAGACGTTAGGAACGGTAAAAAGCTCAACCTAGTCAAAATGATGGCCTACATCACACTCATGCATGACTAAGCAATACCTATGCTTCAAGAATAGCTTGGGGCAAGTTCATAGCCAACGAGAAATACAATCCATCCTCCCGACTCGAGCAATATTAACCTAACGGCCGTCTACACACATCCCTATGCTACCGTTGGATTCGCACCGGATTCACCACTTTTTGAATAGAATAAAAAGCATTTACACAATTAGAAAAATATAAAACTATAAGCACACAAAAAAATTAAATCTACTCCAATTTCTACACGAGACGAGAGCACTCGACTAGGAGCACAACAAGGTGAACATTTTACTCCGTCTCACAATCCTATGCCAGCACAAAAATTTTAGCAAACCATACAAAAGAAACGAGTTTAACTCGTGGCATGCTAACAGCTAAGCACGCGCTCATATGGGTGCAGTGGTGTGCGATGCAATGAACTAATAAAAATAAAATAATAAAAAATTCTAGTATGCACATGAAATGTGCGCGTGCAAAAGGTAACACATATTGGCTCTCCCCCAGACTCAAACTAAGCTACACAACATATGATATTGAAATTAAAATCAGATGGATACAAGGGAAGAGGTTACCCAACGCTCATCTGGTGAGCATACCAGAAGACTCTTGAAAAATATAGGAACAGGTCCGCCATACAAAGAATCACAACCCCGCCAATACGAGATGGCCATGAATACCTGCAGGGGTTATCTCTGCAAAAACAAAAGAAAAATATACAAAATATAAAGAAATACTAAAACTAAAATAGTCATGAAACATGAAAATGCAGAAAATATAAGATAAGTACTTGGGTTAATGTCATACCAGCACGACTTATTCGACTAAGGAAATAGTTCTAGCTAATGGGCCTATGAAATAAAAAATGCACGGGTAACTGTTCCAATATCCGTTTTGGTAATGGGCACCGATACAGTGATAGAGCAATTACCCATCCACCTGAATAATAATACCTGCAAACTGCCGGTAGAGGAAACAGAATATATGATGAGGAGGAGGCCTAGTCCTCACTCATCTCACACAAAAAATCCTTGCCCTACAAGGTATCAACCACAGCAGGTCTGTAGGAGGAGAAGACAATAAATGTGGCTTCCTCAATGGAGGAGGGATCAACCTCCTCGCATATAAGAATTTTGTGATCATTGACTTGAGGAGAGTGCTCCAAGTCCTCCTCAGGTACCTATGGATACTCAACCTACACAGGCTCAGATAGAGAAGAGGGATCAAGAAATAAAAGAGATGAAGAACATAAGGAACTAATCGGGGGAGTGATCCCGGTCTCACTGCCAATAGGATCCAAGCATAGATAATCATCGGTATCATCAACCGACTCACTAAGAATTGGGATAGTGAATTCTTACGAAGAAAGCGGAGGAACAACCTCATCAAAGAAAATATGTGCTGGTTCCTCCGGTGATGAATCCAAAAGAGGGGAAAAATGCATAGGGAGAGATGACACCACAATGATGTCACACCGATCAGTAGAAAGTCTGATGGGTATATCCACAGCAGTCCCCAATAGAGAAGGGGTACTGCGAATATATCACCAGAATCAGAAGGGGCATCCAATTGAGAGGTGCATGGAACGATTCGGATATCTGGTCCGTCTTCCTCCTCTAACTGGCGCTGCAATTCTGCGTAATCTTTCAACACGTGGTCGGTACTACGACAACACAAACATCATTTTCCATTACTTCTTGTTCCTGGTAGGACCAGAGAGGAATAAGAAAAATGTGAAGGCGAGAAGAGAAGTGACCATAAGACTGGGGTATGGTTAATGAAGTACCACAAGAGGATGGTGCTCCATACACTGAACCACGAGAAATATGCTCACTATCTTCAATGGGGCACTCATCACTACTATGCCTATAATCCCCACACCATCTGCAATGGATATTCATATAAGAAAAAGTGGTGTAGCAAGAAAGAATTCACCAACAGAAATAATCTAAGCAGAAATTAACTACACACCAGCAGATAAAAGAAAAGGAATGTCTGCTGCTAAAAAATTAAAACCAGAAAAGGATCAAAGAAAAATAAGAAATGAATTCTAAAATCAAAAGCAACGAAGAAGGATGCAATGCACAAATGGAAAAGTGCTTCAATCTACTATCTCCCTCTCCAAAAACTCACACGACTCTGTTCCCCGGCAACGTCGAAAAAACTTGATTCATTGAACGGCAAGTGTACCGGTCGCACAAGTTATATAAAATGGGTGGCTTAATCTCTTTAAGGATCACAGTAAGGGGGGAGTTAATATCAAGGATGACTTGAGATTGAAATCCTTAGGGCGGAGTTAACTAAGGGGGGTTTTGGTATGTTGCGGAAAAGTAAAATAAAACACTATCAACTACTCCTATGCAATGCCGCTATGCAATGCTTCGCTAGGCATGATGGAAGTCTACATGGGCCTCTATGCACCGAATCGCTGGGCGGATGGGCGAGTTGGCATGCGTAAGAACCAGAATTTGAGGGTCATAAGAACCTCTTCGGTATGCATGCCACTAACAATCTCTAGTGTGGCAAGAAAGGATTGATGGCGGATGGAAGGATGGCGCAACTCAAGTAATTTAAGAATACACAACACAAGTTCACACAAACATGAAACTAATAATGTTTACAAATAAGAGCACATCATCAACACAAACGTTCTAACACACATAAACAATAATAAATGGAGAACAAGTCAAGAGATCGACCGAATCTGAAGGCTCATTGAGGGGTCGCGGAAGGAATCGTCGGGTTGTCAACCCGCGTACAAGCTCGGTCCTCAACTACGTCCGGGGAAGAGAAGGGTTGACACTACCTCCCAATGGAGCCGTCTTCTTCGTGTCATGATCCGGAAGAAAGTTGCAAGCTTCCCTTCGCTTGTTAGCTATGGCGTTGAAGCTTGAAATAGAGCTTCGAAGATGAAGGAGAAGGCCAAGAGCAATCACCGGCAAGGTATAGGCTTCGTGAGCATGGCCGGAGCTTCTCCCCTAGGCGGAAGTTGAAGGAGGAAGGTGGAAGGTCGGAGCTTTGCACAAAAAATGCCGAGGAAATGGCTGGAATCGAGTTTTTCACAATGGTTGAAAATCTGTGCTTAAATAGAAAAATGTCAAAAAAATGGTCACGCACGGTCCCACGCACGACCGTGTGCCAACCGTGCGTTATTAACTTTTAGATCTGGATCACTGAGGAAGATGCGTTGACCTGTGCATTTTACTCGCGCACGGGCGATTCCGCCCATTCGTGAAGGAAATCGCACGGGTAAACACAGAGCGCAGGAATGCAGGAGAAAACAGGGAAACTGTGCATTTTACTCGCGCACAGGCATTGTTGCCCGTGCGTGAAGGAAATGCACGATTAACAACAGATCACTAGAAAGCGTGGTAAAAGGTTCCGGCCGTGCGATTCCTTCTCGCACAGTTTGGCCAAAACCATACGGGAACAAATCACATGGGTAGAAACAGAAGCCCCAGGAAAACTGTGTAAAACGCATGATTGGACTAGAACCGTGCGCGAAAAAATGCGCACGGTCGTGCATTTTACACAGCAACTAGAAATGGAGTTCGGGACATCCCGACTACCCGCACAACAATAAAACTAGGTTAGAGCACAAGCTTCTAGCACCAAAATGCAAACAAAACTAAACATAAAGATAATGAGGAGCACCATGTGCATACCCCCGACAAAAAATGTGTAATTGCACACCCACGGGCACAGATCAATGCACTATTGGTGAAGTGAAGCCCTAAACAAAAATATAACTTTTCCAATTGAAAACGTAGTGCACATGCAAGAAAAAAAGCCCAGATGAGTCCTAAAAATCCTATATAAATCGGACTCATCACTTCCAGACCTTGTACCTTTTGAACTGCTTCAGTTCTTCCTGTATTGCACCAATCCAGAATGGATCTTGATTTGCTTCTTCAAATTTCTTGGGCTCTTCATGTGATAGAAAGCTGGAATAGAGTGCTGTGTTGAGACTCCTACTTCTGGTCTATACACTTTTGCAAGCCTCACCTATTATCTGCTCTGGAGGATGATCTCTAAGATATTTGACTACTGGGGGCAGTCTGACTGTTTCCTGCTTATTATCATTTTCTGCAGTAGGTTGGTCTTCATTTCCAGCTTGACTGCCCTGTGCTTCCTTTGGTCAACATCGCCCACCACAATCTTCTTGTATAGATGGGTCTTTATCTTTGATGGAGAGCTTTTCCATCATGACATCTGTTCCTATAGAGCTAGGCAAAGAGCTTGACAGCTCACTATTAATCATGCATGACTCATCAAAAACTACATGGTCAGACTCTTCTATAACTTGATTTGTCAAGTTATAGACTCTATATGCCATAATATTGTTATTGTACCCAACCAATATACCCTAATGGAATTTGGCAGCAAACTTAGTCATTTTTGACTAGCGATTATCCAGGATGAAACACATGCAACAAAAGATCCTGAAAGAATTGGTTTCAAGATATCCTAAACACCTAAGGGGGGGGGGGTGAATAGGTTCAATTCTTATTTTACTTAGGCAAATAATTATATCACTGTTAGACAACTTATGCAATAACTACCACAACACAGATTAAAAACTAACACAGCCAACACAACATACACACAGATTTATAGTGGTTCCCCAAGAGATGGGTACATCCACTTTCCTCCTTCGCCTATTTTGCAGTATACTAGATTCGACCTAACTCCCTTCTTTATTCTCAGATCTTTAGATCTTACAACTCAGAACCCTGAAAGGTTCCTATAGCTCACACTTCACCAAGTTCTACAACTCAGATTCTTCCAGAGAATCCTACCTCAGAGTGAGTCCAAACTCCTACAACTCAGGCAATCCAGCACTACCTCAGCCTCTTTCACCAGGCCTACAACTCAGAGAAATCAATCCCCTACCTCAGGCAATTAGCCCTACCTCATCCATTATAGATATAGGCTTACAACTCAGATTGCAAAAAATCCTACCTCAGATCTATAAAAGATCTTACAAAATTTAATTTGGACAATGTTTATCTCTTCACCCAAGAGAAAGACGAATGGATGAAGACTTCTTGATCAGTTCTGGAGTTAACTAACCTCTTAAGATCCAACCTGTCTTAGCTTCTTCAAAGCTTCTTGAATCTAAACAAAGTAAGGTTGATCTTCCTTGAAAAGTTGGAGTCGATCCACAATCCAGCTCTCCTCTTCTTACAGATGTAGCTCTGAATTCTTCTTGCAGACTTATTCAGGATCTGCCCTCACTATAACAGAGACTTGTGGACTTCAGGATGAAAACAACTACAGCTACGCTTTATTCTGTAGAATATGTCTTTATATAGATCCCATCCGAGGTTACCGACTGATCTGATTTATAACTGCCTTTTGACAGATGTGACTACTTTGTCAGGTACGACAACTGTCATGTCTTCACTCTTAACATTTGAACCCTTAGCCACTTTTATCTCAGCAGAAAGTGTCGAGATAAAACTTCATATGTGTCAACACAAATGGAACATGTGTCAACATAAATCTTGATGATGTCGACATAGTCCAAGGAATGTCTAAACAATTTTTCATTACTTTCTTGACACAGCTTCTGAATAAGGTGTCGACATAAGTCCTATGTATCGACGCAATTGGCTTCCAGTCTTGACATAGTTGGTGTCGATAGAATTCTTGAGTGTGTCGACACAAGTCCTAAGTGTCGACACAATCTGCTTCCATTCTTGACATTGTTGGTGTCGACAGAATTCTTTAGTGTGTCGACACAAGTCCTGTGTGTCGACACAGTTGTTGTATACTGAATTTCTCTGTGTTGACACAAGTTCTTTATGTCGACACAATCTGTTTCTGGTATCGACACATTTCTTTCACAAGTGTCGACACTTGTACATAGATTATTTTACTGCATCTCTTTATCCTGCACATTGAAACTCAACAACCCATCAAATACAAAATGATGTCTATAATTGAGTTAAGTTAGGCTTCTCCAAATCAGGTACACAGTTTCCAATGTACCCAACAATCTCTCCCTATTTGGAGAAGTCATAACCCTTAGTCAATGATATACATCACTTATAATAAAACAAAGATTATGATGTATAAAAGCATTACTCAGACAGGGTAACTCATAAACAGAAACATGTAAGATCATCACAAAAAATGGTAAGATACAGTGAACAAGAATCAGTTTTTTTGTTAAATTACAAGGATTTTAGAATAAAAGATTACATAGTTCTAAACCTAGGCAATCTATCCATAAGATTGATTATGCTCCTTGATGACAATTCCTTTGCCAGACTGAATCCTATCTTGTACATTAGCTTCTGTGTCATCAGCCGTCTTCTTTCCTTTCAGATCCTTCTTCTTGAGCTCTTCAGCCTTGATCTTTTGCCTTTCAAAGTAATGATAAGGCTTTCGAAAATATTTGCTAGGCTCCACAGAGTTAGCAGGTATTTTCACAGCTTTGAAGTCTCTTCTGAACTGGTATATGACATCTTGCCGCTTCTGAAATTTACTCCATTCCTGTTCAGAATACCACTTAGCTCTATCATGCATATTCTCTTTAATAGCTTGCCAAGCAGTGAGAATAATATTCCTGGAGGTTGGCCTCCATTGTTCAAAATCAGACTTTAATTCTGCCTGTTCTCTGAACCTTTTCTTAGATAGTTGAGCTTCTTTCTGAGCATCCCTAGCTCTTTCTGCTTCTTGAACTCTTTATAATGTAGCTTCAGACATTTCTATCTTTTCAATAATAACATTTTCTACCTTCTGTGGATGACAGTACATTTGTTGTACTGCATACTGAGTTCCTTCAAAATCTTGAGGTGGATAGATGGCTTGGGCTACTTCCTGCTGAACCCGTTCAATATAACCAGGTTGAATGCCGGATTCTGCAGTGTTGTCATCATTATAAAGGGGTGGATAACCAAGAGTTGCTCTGATGGAATTGGATATCCTTTTAGCATGATCTGAGCTTGCTTTGACTAATACTCTCTCCCCCTTTATGACTTCTCTTTCGATATGGTCTCTGAAATCATCTTTTTGAAATCGTATCTGATCAGCTAGATACTTTGTTCCTTCTTTATAGTAGGATTTGAACTTCTATAGCAGATCAAAAATTGCCTTTTGAGAGGCCTAGAAAGTGGTGTGGACAGTAGATAAATCTGCTTTGATTTGTTTATCAAACTCAGACTTTACTGTAACCATGTGTTCAGTGAAAACAGTTTCTTTATTCTTGAGTTCTATTACAATAGCATTATGGGATTCTGTGAGATTGTCATTCATTCTGATTTGATTTTCCTGGACATATCCTTGTTGTTGTTTGGCCAAGAAGACTACAGCATTACCTCCCTTTTGGAAGCAATCAGTCATTTTCATTTTGTGCAAGTTGACTTCAAACCTAATGGATTTGATATCCTGAGCCAAGGTAAATTGCAGATCATTATGACTCTCATCCACATATTTTTCAAGATCAACTCATTGCTCGTCCAATTTCAATTGTAGTGACACTAAAAGTGAACTAAAGTCTATTGCAGGAGCTTCTATTTATGGGGCAGTTTGGAATATTTTCCTATAGCCTGAGCTCCTCTTCCTGAGCTCCACAAGTTTCCTTTTCTTTGCACTGGAGGCTTCTTCATCTTCAGAGGAATTAGATGAAGTAGTTATATCCACTGTGTCTTTTGGACTAGAGGTAACGATTGGCAGCTCTTTCTCAGTTCTTGGCTTCTCCCCCTCAGTTCTTGGCATCTCCCCCTCAGTTCTTGCTCCTTGTAAGTCAGGAAATAATTCTTCTAATATTACTTCTTGTTGCATCTAAACTGGAAGAATAACTTTCTCTTTCTCAATAGATGGACCTCCTTCAAATTCAAAAGTTTCTTCCATGGTAATTTCATTCTCAGGAACATTATCTTGGATAATTTTATCAAGAAATTCAAGAGCATGTCTGGTGCATCATTAACAGTGTCTGTAGAAGCCTGATTTATGGTTTGTACTACTCAAGTATAGATTGAGTGGATGTTTCACTATCCAATTCATCTGTGTGCACATTTGAATCTTGCTCATTAGCTCCCCCTGAATTTGATGGCACTTGTTGATCTGTAACTTGGAGAGGCTTCTCCTGGATCTGATCCACTGATATGTTGCTTGTAGGAATCTACTCCCCCTGCACCTGACCAGCACTGCCAGTTTCTAGAGTAGGATATTTTCTAGTGCTTTCTGGTCCATCATTATCTTAGCTGAAAACAACTTCCTCCTCTGAATCACTGGAAGATTCAGTGGTCTTGTGGGGAGTTTTCTTCTTTTTTTGCACAAATTTTATGTGTTTCTGAGGAGTAAGGACATCCTTGGTCAACATTCTGTCCCACCTGGACAGTATCCTTAAGTCTATTCTCCTCATATGATTTATTTTAGTACCAGACTTCTGGCTTAGTGTTTCTGGAATGCAGGTAGCCAGATAGAGGCTAAGTATCCTACCCAGATTGGGCTTCTTAATCCCTTACTTTATTTTCTCAAACATAACTACAGTCCAGACAGTTGTTACTTTGAATATAACCCTTGTCATGAGACTGAACATGTAAGCTGAGATCCTATCATGTCCTCCAAGTTTACACAAAATTACATTCCCCAGAATTTCTGAAAGGAATTTTCCATGAGAGTTCATTCCCTTTCGATTTATCGCTGCTCCAATCTTAGTGAATGGAGATAACCAACACCAGGTCAATGCAGTTGCTGTTATCGAAGAATTGAGTTCATCTTCTTGTGTAACTTTGGGAAGATGAAGAATTTTACTTGGGCGTTTAATTGTGACCTTGAGCTTTTGACCTTGAACCGTGGATTTGATTTTGGTGCCCGTTGTGTAACGTCCCGAATCGCTCTAGGCCCCTAGTGTGTGTGTTTTGAGTCAGGAGGGTTGACTTGAGTCCTGAGAGTGCAGGGAATTGGACTGCACTTGTGGAGAAGTGGAGAATCAGTGTAAAAAGGAGGTGACACGGGTAGGGACACGGCCGTGTGCCTACCCGTGTGCGTCGAATTGAGCTCGACGAGCCGTGTCGAGATCGTCGAGCTGTGTCGACACCAAGTGACACGGGTAGGGACACGACCGTGTGCCTACCCGTGTGCGTCGAGTTGAGCTCGACGAGCCGTGTCGAGATCATCGAGCTGTGTCGACACCAAGGGACACGGGTAGGGACACGACCGTGTGCCTACCCGTGTGCGTCGAGTTGAGCTCGACGACCCGTGTCGAGATCGTCGAGCTGTGTCGACACCAAGTGACACGGGTAGAGACACGGCCGTGTCCCTACCCGTGTGCGTCGAGTTGAGCTCGACGAGAAGTGTCGAGAGGCAACCCGAGAAGTACACGGCCAAGGACACGACCAAGCACACGGCCGTGTCATAGGGACACGGGTAGGGACACGGGCGTGTCCCTACCCGTGTCAAGTGTTGAACGACATGGAAACTGTCGTTGCCGCTTCGCCAGGCAGGACACGGGTAAGGACACGGCCGTGTCCCTACCCGTGTCACATTTTATATATATAGGGGAGAGAAAACCCTAGCCGTTTTCATTGTCTTTTCTTCCCCTACTTTCTGTGAGATCTCCTGTGAGAGGGAAAACTGCAGGAGCAAGTCCTACCGGAGGAGATTCGCCATCGCCGTGAAAGGGAAATGCCGCCAAGGAGAACTACGAGATCCATGGCTAGAAATGGTGGTACCACTGGAGCCGATGTGAGTTTCCTACCCTCTCCCTTGGTGCTAGATCTATAGTTATTTTCCTAGCGAGACATCGACTCAAGAGAGTCCTGATGGTGAGGAGGAGTTTTCTAGGAAAGTCATGCTAAGACTTGTGTCTTAGGTTTTAGATCTCTTCAACCACGCCCTTTTTCAATGGATGATAAGGGATGGTTTCGTGAAGGGTTTTGGCCTCTTGAGGGTGAATAAGGGAGGAGGTTTTCTGGAATGATTTTGGAAGATCGCCTTGAGGAGGAAGATGAACCGATGCCGTTCATTCGCCTTAAGATGCGTGCAGAATATGTATTCTGCGCGCAGCGAACTTCGTGATCATTTTTAAGTGTGTTATGGTCAGACCTGGGCTTTTGACTAAACACGAAGGTTGAAGCCCTTGAAAATACCTTTCCAACGAGTGGTTGCACGACTTCCGGTGAAGTATGTAGCCACGGGAAAATCCAAACGAAAATGGTGTTTAATAAATCCTGCATGCAGAAACTGTGTTCTGTACGCAGCGGACTTT